>OX419760.1:42099860-42651795 GCA_948567375.1 Lunularia cruciata | reverse complement strand
GAGTGTTAGCCTTGAAGGAGTATGATGGAGTTGGGGTTCCTTGCCTTCTTAGTCCATGGTGCGTTACCATAATAGCCATTAGAGGTTCATCCTAAGTGAGAAACAGGCCGGCTCACAAGACAGGAGGGGTTTAGACAGAGGAGAGCAAGAATCAAAGGGGGAGGTTTGGCTGCAGAGGTATTTACTCTTGAAAGGAGAAAGGGTTTGGGGAAGGGTTTTGATTGGAGAGATGTATTTTTGAGAGATAGGGTCTAGCTATGCAGAGAATTAGGAATTAATTAATTTAGAGGATTAATTAATTAATCCAAAGAAGTAATTTAATTTTAAAACTTCAGCTTTGATCTGCCATTGTGGATTCAAAGAGAAGTGTGAGTGCCTTGCAATTAGGAAGATGTAGGAGAGAAAGGTTTGGAGTAAAGGTATTTTCAAGGGAAAGTGTGAGTGCCTCGCTGAAAGGAAGATGAAGGAGAGAAAGGTCTAGAGAAATGTATTTTTGAGGGAAAGTGTGAGAGCCTTGCTTGACAAGAAGAGGAAGGGTTTGCTTAGAGAGAATAGAGCCAAGACAAACAACAAAAGAAAAAGGGTTTGCTTTGAGAGGAAGGCCTGAACAAAGATGGAAAGAAGGAAAATTTTTTAGTAGAGGAGGTTTCTACCCGAACAGCAAGAGTGTGAAAGAAAGGTTTTGAAGTAGTAGGGTGTGATTGGAAGGGCTGACAAAAAAATTTTCCTGAAGGAAGAGTTTGTGGCAAAGGAGAGAGAGGACATTTGAGTAGAGCAGGTTTTTGCTTGGACAGCAAGAGAGTGAAAGAAAGGTTTCAAAGGAGTAGGGTGTGATAGGAAGGGCAGAGAGATTCCCAAAGGTGGTAGAGTTTTGCTGGCCTGGAAATACATACAATAGGGAGGCAGAAATTTTTGAGTGAGGAGTTTGTTTGCATGATGATGAATTCAAAAACAAGGGAACTAGAAGGAATAAGCATCAAAGAAGAAGTTGGTTGAAGAGAGGGACCTTGAAGGTATGCAGAAGAAGAGAAGTCTTTGATAGTTTGCAGGAGTGAAGTCTCAAAGGAGTCTTGACAAGAAGAGAGACCTCTTGAAGTTCAGTGACAGGACAGATTAGTGTGGAAGAAATGTTTAGCAAGATAGTTGAGTGAAGGAAAGAATTTTCATAATGATTGCCTTGTAGCTATAGCTTGAGTAGATTATCTTGTGTCTATTGCAGTGGCTTGTGAAGTGTGTTGGCACTTCTTACAAGATAATAGAGTAGTGGGCAGCAAGTTGATTTACTAGCTCCAGTTGGTAATTTTGTTTTCTTAGGCTTAGTGAAGCATTTTCTAGTTGGTGGTACCGTACAGTCAGTGTGTGGGAAAATTTTTACTTATGATGACTGGTTATCTCCTTTTGTGATGAAAATCTCCATTACATGATCTGGTTTGCAATTGTGTGCTCTAGAAGCTATCACCTTGCGTAGTAGTATGTTCACATGAATATAAAACCAGGATTAGCTTGTCATGACGGTACAGGAAGAAAAGCAAGGGTGAAATTCAAAAGGAAAAGAGTTCCTTTACTAATGAAAGGAAGGTGGATCTTAATAAATGAAAGACAACAATATCTGGATTTGTAGAATCCATTTGACTAGCAAGGTCAGAAAGATATAGCATGACCACCCAAAAAAAAAACCTGCATTTCTTATCAAGTGACCTTTGAGTTCCTGAGAAGGTCTATCAACAACAAAGAAAAGATTATGGTACATGATAACTTGAAAGAGAGAAATAATGCATTGGGCTCTACAAGGATAAAACAAGGTAGATATAAATAAAGCCAAGCCCCAACCGTATCAATATCCAAAATAGGGAATTTTCATAGCTACAAAGGGCTGACAATGAATTGTCTGCAACTCCTTGCAACTTTAAGCATGGTTAACGTTGAAGATGGTTATGTTGACGGAGGTATTTATGGGCCTAGGAATTGATTCAAGTTGACTTGGGAAGCAGCAACTAAAAGTCTAAGTGTAAGCAGCTAGGTGCCATATGTAATCTTGAGACCTCATAAACCCGACGACAACAGTACTTCTCCAAGTTGGATCTTTGCAGCAGCTATTGGAAAATCCCCATTGATAGGGACAATGTGCAAAAGACTAACTTTTGCACAAGGTATGGGCATTTTGAGTAGAGAGTTCTAACTTTTGGGCTCCCTTATGCTCCAAAAAGCTTCATGGATCAGATGCATTGGGTGATTGGATGGACTATTAGATTGATATATGGTGGTGTTCTTGGATGATATCTTAATCTATAGCAAGACAAAGGTACACATGAATCACATGTGAGAAGTCCTAAGATGACTATGATAGTGAAAATTTTATTGCAAGAAGTCAAAGTGTGCCTTTTAGCAGAAGGAAGTTACCATCTTGGGTCACAAGATCTCATTGAAGTGGATCAAGATGGAAGAGGAGAAAATCAAGGCCATTATTGATTGGCCTACTCCAAAGGATACTATAGAAGTATGGGCTTTTAGTAGATTGGCTAGTTTTTACCAATGATTCATCCACTATTATGCTCATGTAGCCGCACCATTGATTGATCTCTTGGGGACAAACCTGAGCTTTTAGTGGACCACCAAGCAGAAAGAAGCATTCCAGAAGCTGAAACATATGCTGTCTTCAAGACTCATTCTTCAACCATATGATCCTTAACTACCTTGTGTGGTTGATTTTGATGCTTCTGCAATTGGACTTGTGTTGGAGTAGGAATTCCCATATGGATTACATCCCATTGCCTTTGTGTCTTGTCAACTAAATATGGCTTTACTTTACTTGAGATCAAGAAAAACTTGCAATGGTTTATGCCACCAAAGTATAGAGGCCTTATCTCTTGGGGAAATAGGTGATCATGCAAGTTGATCACAAACCATTATTGCAGACATTACACTCAAAACACATGACGAGTCAATATCATCGATAGGAGAAACAACTACAATTGTTTGACATCAAACTTGAGTACAAATTGGTCTGGTTCTATGTCATCCCTTATGCCCTATCATGAAAACCTGATTTGAAGCCTCTTCCTCTCATCATGGTGGCAATTATGATGGTATCAATTGACTCCAAAGTCCAAATTGAGTTTAGGACAGCTCTACAACAATATCCTTTCTTTCAAATGGTACAAGGTCATCTTGCTAAATGCAAAAAGGTGTACAATACCTTCTCCTACAAGGAAGGCCTTCAATTATGTGAGAACCAGATTTATGTTCCAACAAAGGGTAATCTCCAACTTGTGCACCTCCAAGAAGCCCCTAATTTACCAATTGTTGGTCACATGGGTGTGGACAAGACCTAAGGTACTCTTCAACACCAATGGTGGTGGGCCAACATGACATGAGATGTTTGAGAGTTTGTTCAATCATGTGAGAGCTGCCAATGCAACAAGGCCAGCAACCAAAAACCAAGCGGACTCATTCAGCCACTTCCCATTCCATATACTTGATGGGAACTCTGAGCCGGCCTGTCTCTCACTCAAGATGAACCTCTGATGGCTATTATGGTAGCACACCATTGACTTAGAAGGCAAGGAACCCCAACTCCATCATACTCCTCCAAGGCTAACACTCCAAGACTCAACACATTGCTCACTAGAGAACTCAATGAGAGAAAGATAAATGCAAATGAAAGGATGATGAGTACCTCCTCACTCCTTGTTTATATACTTGCAAAATAGTTACAAACCAAAGTTACTAATTACCGTAGTAACTCAAGTTACTAGACTAAAAGTCAAGTAAAGTCAAGTAAAGTCAAAAAGTAAAAAGGAATATCCATTCACATAGGCATATTCCACTAGCATGTGATCTTATCTTGACCCAACCACTAAGTCAAGGATTCCTTCACATGGGCTATCCTTGCACTATAGAAGAATCCAAAAAAAAAGGCTTGCGGGCCCAAGAGTTCTTAACTCTTTCCTCAAAACCAACACCTAGGAATAATACCAAGTCAACACACTAGAATCCAAAATAGTGGTGCTCATCTTTTCCACTTCCTCTAAAGTAAGGTCCCCTCTATCTTAGCTATGACTAAATTTAGCTAATCATGACTAATGGAGAACCATCCTTTATCTCTATATGAATAATATCTCTCAAGTACTTGTAATACCAAGCTAAATATCACAATACCACACATATGCACAAATGGATGTTACATTTACCCCCGGACTAAGTTTTCACTTTGTTCTCAAAGTGAAGGTCTCTCTACCTTCTATGATATATCTTCAACTTATCATGGTTAATCCTATCAAAGTGTCTTCCTCCCAACTCCTTGAGATCATAGGTGTAATTGCCCCACACCTTCTCCACTATGAAAGGTCCAAAGTACGTAGGCAAAAACTTCTTTTGTACTCTCTTGAATCAAATAGAATCAAACAACATTACCCCATCACCTTCTTTGAAGGGCTCCACCTTCTTCTTGCCTTGCCACTTGTCATAGATCTCCTTTTGTCTCCTTTGGGCTTGCTCCATTTGAACCATAGCAACTGCTCTTGCCTCTTCCAACTCCATGAGTTGTTCCTTCCTTGACTTCTTTGCATTACCTCCTTGTGCTTTCTTCCATCTCCTATGAATGCTTTGGAAGGTAGGAAGATCAAAGTGAATAGGTAAGGTAGACTCAATACCATATACCAATTGAAATTGAGAATATCTAGTAGAAGTCTTCATGGTTGTCCTATACTCCCACAAAATTGCATGAATCCTCTTGTCCCATTGATGTTTAGCCCCCTCTATTTCTGCATCTTTGGCCAACATCATGCACAAGGTCTGATTGGTTCTCTCTGCCAAGCCATTGGAATTTGGCTTATAGGATGTAGTTACTCTATGTGTGATAGAGAAATGTCGTAGCATGGCTGTAGTAATGCTTCTTGTAAAGTCTACTTCTCTATCACAAACCAACTCCAAAGGGCATCCAAATCTAGTGATAATGCGTTCATAAAGAAATCTACCAACTTCATCTTCATTCTTGTCCCTCAATGGTCTAGCCTCAACCCATTTGGTGAGCTAATCAGTAACTACCACAATGTACCGATTGTTCCTCAAGGTTCTATTGAGAGGACCTATAAAATCAATTCTCCACTTCTCAAAAGGTCCTAGAAATGGAATTGATCTAAGTGGTGGAGTGAATGTAGACTTTCTAGAAAAATCTTGAAAAACATGACAAGTTTTGCAATAATCAAGACAATCCTTGAAAATCCCTCTCCAATGGTAACCTGCATCTAGAATCTTGAAAGCATTTGCCTTTCCTGCAAAGTGTCCTCCACACACCAAACTTCATGAAACTCCTTTCTAAGTAGGATAGACTCTTCCTTACTCACTGCTCTTTGAAGTAGACCATCTGCTCTTTGGTGAAAAAGAGTATCCTCCACCATTGTGTAAGGTCTAGATCTTGCTGCAAGGGCCTTCCTCTCCCTAGCATGCATCCCTTCTGGATAGTTACCTCTTGTCACAAAATCCACAATCTCCTTATACTCCATTGGAACCTCTTGAGTGAATGAGATTGTCATGAGCTCCTCATCCGGTAAGGAATATTCCACTAGCTCATCTTTATCATGATCATAGGCTCTAGATAACAAATCAGCATTTGCATGTTTCTTTCCTGGCCTATCCTCAATGGTGTAGTCATACTCAGACAAGAGTATCATCCACCTTGCTAGTCTCCCTTCAACATTAGGCTTGTTGAAGATGTACTTCAAAGCCTTGAGATCCGTGAAAATGGTGGCTTTTCCTCCAATCAAATAGTGTCTAAACTTCTTGAGACCAAAGATCACTGCCAACCCTTCTCTCTCCGTGACAGAGTAGTTCTTTTCTGCTGAAACCATCTGTATACTAGCATAAGCTATTAGATGATCATGCCCATCTTGGTCTAATTGACTAAGAGTGCATCCTATAGCTACATTAGAAGCATCAGTGTAGAGGATGAAAGGCTTACTCCCATCAGGTTTAGCAAGAATTGGAGCTACAACAAGGGATTTCTTGAGCTCCTCAAAAGCTTTGAGAGCCTCCTTGTCCTCCAAAATCACCATGTAATCTACACCCTTCTTCATGTAGCTGGTCAATGCATAAGCCTTGTTAGAAAATGAGAAGATGAACCTCTTATAGTATCCAACCATCTCCAAGAATTGGTGTAACTTTGTCAAGCTTGAAGGGAATGGAAGGTCTGAGATTTTCCTCACCTTCTCATGATCAACTGTTATTCTATCCTTGGAGATGATGTGCCCCAAAAGTAGACCTTCTTCATATCCAAAAATGCACTTCTCTAGGTTGAGTGATGCATTTGCCTCATCCAAGCATTGCAAGACCTTGATTAGGTGCTCAAAGTGCTCCTCCTTGCTCCCATAGACACAAAAGTCATCAATGAAGTCTCTCACAAATTTCCCAATGAAAGGTTCAAATACCTTGTTCATGAATTGTTAGAATGTGGCTAGAGCATTGCAAAGCCCAAAAGGCATGACCTTGAGAGCATAAGTTTCCCAAGGTGTGGTGAACGTGGTGAGTTGTTGATGCTCTGGTGCAATCTTGATTTGGTTATATCCTCTATAACCATCTCCAAAACTATACCTCTCATGACCTACAACCTCCTCCAAGATCTCATCAATGAATGGCAATGGGTAGTATTCCTTCTTGGTAACAACATTGAGCTTCTTGTAATCTACACATACCCAAAGCTTGCCATTCTTTTTCCTCACAATGACAATTGGAGATACCCATTCTGAATTCTCCACCTCAAAAATAAATCCGGCTTCCTTGAGCTTATCAATCTCCTCCTTCACAACCAAAGATATTGGTGGGCTAATGCGACATTGCTTTTGGTGGATTGGTCTTGCATATGACTCCACATCTATTTTGTGCTCCTCCAAGGTGACTTCCTTCAAATCCTTGTAACTAAAATAAAAAACATGGATAAACTTGCAGAAAATCTCCTCAAATATCACTTTCTCCTCCTTGGTAACATTGGGGCCATACTTGAGGGTAGCTAACCTTCTCTCTACCTCCTCAAGTGTCAATGGTGATTTATTTGGGTCTTTCAAAACCTTTGGCTTAGGTGCAAAATCCATAGCACATAAGGGATACACATCTGAAAAATATTCATATTCATCCTCCTCCGTAGAAGTCTCCTCTTCCATGCTTGTGTCCACACTTGAAGCTCCTCCTTCAGAATCTAATTCCCAATAATCAGAAGATAGTGTATCTGAATGTGAAATGTTGGTGGTGTTAGTCACAAGAACTGTGACTCTATGGTTTGATGGCCCAATCCTCAAGTACCCTTTGTGCCATCGATCAGTTGTGCGTGCTCTCAACCATAGCTCCCTAAGAAGTAAGTCACAGCTTGAATCCTTCAAGACTTGGAAAGTCATGAGATTTTGAACTCCCATAACTGAAACTACCACCTTATCCATCACCCCTACTGGTCGAACTTGTTGCTTGTTTGCCATGCTGTGGTGCACACATTTTTTGTTCTTTTCAAAATAAAGAAGAAGAAGTGTATAGAGAAGTCGGATTGTGCTTGTATGGCCAAAGAAGGCGAAGAAAAGAGTCTTCGGGATGAAACCCAAAGTAAAGTGACTTCGGATCATAAGGTGAAGTACTCGGAAATGCCCTATCAGCATACAACCCAAAGTAAGGAGTCTTTGTATCGGGGGGAGCTCAACCCGAGGCGAAGACAATCTAACAACCTTTTGTCAGGGCGAGAAATTCAAGAAGGGACCGTTCAAAACCAGCAGCCCATACACGTGAAGTATGATTGATAGTGACAGGTGCATGCAAGAGGTGTGATTTCTCGGCAGAAACACAAATTGAAGAGAGACAAAGAAAGTGCAACTCTATAAAAATCGGGCTCATGATGAAGCAATGTCGAGCAATTTTCCTTTGCCGTTGAGAAGTTGTCCTCTAGGTGATCGTGGGAAGGGAAATAGAGTTGAAGACGCGCTAGTGTGTAAGGGAGAAGTTGAGAGAGTGAAACCAAGAGACATTGAGAAAGCAAGAGAGATGGGAGGAGGAAAGAAGAATTCTGAATTTGCAGTGAGAAATCATGCGATTCGGAGACTAGACATAATCACAAGAATCAAAGTCTTGAGCCGACTTTGAATTATGTTCTTGGCATAGAACTGGAATGTCAGTTTTCCGAGGTTGATGACTGAGATTATCGGGAGCATGTGTCTCAATGGCACTGAGGAAGAGGGGAAGAGAGGAAATCCAGCTTGCTCAGAGTCGGATTGGAGATTAGTGCTCGGGAGAGAAGCAAGCACGGAGCAAGGTGCCACCTTCTTGGGTAAGGGAGAAGTAGCAGAAGAAACTCATGAAGTGAGAGATGCTTTCTCTTTGAAGAGAACAAAGAATGGGTATAAGGTTGAGAGTTACAAGGATCCAGTGAAGAGAGGGATCGTGAGTGCTCTCATGGCAATCTTGAAGCCGAAGAGAATGACTTATGTAATGAAACACCAAGCGGTGTTCTTCCATAAGCTATTTGCAGGAGAACTAATTAATAGGGCAAGGTGCTTCCATGGAAGGACAAGACAAATGGTGTGGAATTTGCGAGATAAGTCGCCTCCACTCTATATCGTGCCGTTTGCAACACATTTTTACCTTGGGTTGAATTTGCTCAACTTGGCGGAGCAAAATCAAATGGTGTCTTACTTCCATCCCGATTTGAAAAGAGAAGTCGACGTAGAGGAACAACAGTACATTCTTCAAATCCAGAGCACGGATGAGTACTACGCAAAGACAAGGAAGAGCGTAGAGATAGAAGCGAGTACTCCAAAGTTGAAGAAGCGAAGTCGGCAAGGAGAAGCCGAAGACAAGACAAGACCTCGGAAGACTAGGAGAGGAAACCCGAGGAGAGGCATGGTGGTGATCACGTCAGAAGACAAAGACTCGGAAGGCAAAGCCGAGTGCAAGTCCGAAGACTCGGAACGCGAGGAAGAACCGGAGTAATGCTGCAAAGTGGAGATATGAGTAGTGACAACAATGAAGGTGGAGAAATGATGTTGGTACCAGCTATTGCGGAAGAAGAAGAAGAAGTTTAGGTGGAGCTTGAGCCAGAAGATAATGAGAAGTTGGAGGACGAGATACCTAAGCCCGAGGAGAAGAAGCCTGTGATTCAGAGGGGAGTTCATTCAAGATGCAAGGTGAAGTGTGAAGCGGGTCTGAGTAAGGCAAAAGAAGAAGTGAATGCTAGCTCGGGAAGTGAGGCATCGATTCCGATACAAAGACTGCAAAGATGAAGGTGAGTATCAGGAGAACAAGAAGTAAGAAGGGAGATTGCTACGCCGGAGGAAGTAGTTGCGAGCAATGGAGTAGAGTACCTGCGGAGATCATGTGTCCATTGTTGGTGAAATTAGAGCACAAGAAGAAGGAGAGGTAGTTGACGTGTCCAAAGGTGAAGACTGTCTTGCAGGTGTTATCCAGATTAGAAGAAGAGAACTCAAAGTTGAAGAAGATTATGACCCGAGGGGAGGCAGTAGTACAGGGTCAAGTGATTGAGGACTTGAAGAGAGAGGTGATGTATCAAGAGGATCTTGTTAAGAAGAGTGACATAGCGAGGGAAGGACAAGTAGCAGAGTATGAAATCTTGAAGCAGCAGTTTGTTGATTCTAGATTAGAACTTATCCATGCTATGGCAAGGGTAGCAGCGAAGGAACAAGAGCTCAATAGAGTGATGGAGAGCGTAGAAGAGAAGAAGCAACTCTGGCAAAGGGAGTGTAATACTCCAAGGACAAGAGAAGAGAGAAAACACAGATTGCACACTCAAACATTCGATGCCCCAAGGGAGCACCTTCTCTTTATTATATAGGCAAAGAGGATCTCCTCCAAGGAAGCTCCACCATAGGATTAGGGACACAGATAGGTGACATGTCAGCAAGCTCCACCCTTGGATTACTTACTTGGATGGGTGACCTGTCTGGTCTAGGTCCTATCTGGTTGGTCAAATGAGCTTTGACCGGAGGGAATCTTTTAGGGAATCTTCCTGTAGGAATCTCAGAATCACATGAGTAAGGTACCATTGGAAAGCTCTCGACAAGACAAACCAGGGGGAGGGGAGGACAGCCTTTCCTCCATTGGGGGGGGGGGAATCTGCACATTTTCGAGGCCTAATTCATCCGTTTAGGCCTCCGAAATTGCCTTCAAAGATTTCAAGCATATTTCGGTTCCTACTCTATTAATAGAAGTCCTCTTTTGGTGATACCTATTTCTGATCTGTTTAGTCCATCATGTGTAACATCCTTCCAGATGTTACCAAACCAATTCTCACCTTTAAATCATATGTCTAGCTATTGGTTCTAAGGTTCTCAAGTCTATTTTGGTTTTTGCCCTATTAGTAGAAGTACTCTTTTGGTGATACTTCTATCTGATCTATTTTGACCATCATGTATAACATCCTTTTAGATGTTACCAAACCAAATTTCACATCTAGATCATATGGCTAACCCTTGGTATTACAGACCTCCCTCCTTTTAAGACGCAACGTCCTCGTTGTGCAATTGTTGCTCAAATGCCTGCACCAACACCGGTGCATGTGCCAAATTGGCAGCGGGTTCCCAGGCTGCTTCATAGAGGGGGTAACCTTTCCATTGTACTAGATATTCCACCCACGGATGGCGAGTACCACGCATGCGCTTTTGGAGAATCCGCTCCACTTCATATTCCTCTATGCCATCAATGACTATCGGACAAGGTCGAATGTCCTGTGTGGAAGTACCTTGGCCTGATCCGGGAGCATATCTGCATAATAGGGAGACATGGAACACTAGATGGATCTTCATGTGTGGTGGTAGCTCAAGGTGATAGGCCACAGCGCCAATGCGACGAAGAATCGAGAAAGGCCTAATAAAACGAGGTCTGAGCTTACGAGATCAAACTAATGTGAGGTTGGTTGTTGATAGCCACACTTGATCCCCAACATTGAACTCCATGTGCCTACGGTGTGCATCAGCATACTGCTTTTGTCGATTTTGTGCAATCTATAACCTGTGCTTGGCGCTCTCCACACCTTGTTGGATTCTAGAAACAAATGTGTTGACTGCATCAACCTTGGTAGTCACTGGACGGATCTTCATCAAGCTAGAAGCTGTGAAGGGATACTCACCATACATGAGGAAGAACAGAGTGACCTGGGTGGAGGCATTCACTGAATTGTTGTAAGCAAATTCCACCAACGGTAATAGGGTGTCCCACCTCTATTGCTCTTCTAAGGTGAAGCCGCGTAACATATCTTCAATCGTGCGATTAGCCCGCTCTGTTTGGCCATCTGTTTGTAGGTGGTAAGCTGTAGACATGGCCAACTTGGTTTTGAAGAAACCAAAGAGTGTTCGCCAAAACAAACTGGTGAATTGGGTGCCTCTATCGGTGATGAGTACTCTAGACAAGCCATGGTGAGCAAAGACTGCATCTAAGTATAGTTGAGCTAGTTGTGGAGCGGTCACCTCCTTGGTGGTAGGACGTACATGAATCATTTTGCTGAGCCGGTCCACAAAGACCACAATGGAGTCAAACCCTGAGGTGGTCTTGGGTAATTCACATACGAGATCCATACTCACTTGTTCCCAACGTTGGGTAGGAGTGGGAAGAGGTTGAAGGAGCCTTGCAAGAGCTTGATTAGAAGCTTTGTTCTGTTGACAAAGTAGGCAGCTACGCACATAGTCCATCACGTCATTGCTCATCTTGGGCCAATAGTAATGGCGCTTGACTGCCTCCAAGGTCTTGTCCACTCCGACATGAGCTGCAATGGCCGAATCATGACATTCCGCTAGAATGGTGGTGCGTAATTCTGGGACATTTGGGATCCACAATTGGCCCTCCTGAAAGGTGAGTCCTTGGGTGCTAGTGACACCTTTGGACGATTGCGCTTCTACAATCTATGGATCAGCTTTTGTAGCAGTTAGAATCTCTTGCCAGAATTCAGGGTTAATTTTAACCTCTACCACCAAGTTGTTGGCCATTGGCATGCGGGTGAATGCATTTGCAAGTTGCTTCTTACCTTCCACATAGGTGATTGTCATGTTGAAGCGTTGTCGCCACTCTGCTCACCAAATTTGGCGACGAGATAGATCCTTTTATGTCTCGAGGTAGACTAGAGGTTTGTGGTCTGTCTGTACTACAAATGCCTTCTCGCCCAGGTAGTGCTTCCAATGCTTGGTTGCTAGAACGATGGCCAACTCTTCTCGTTCTGTGGTGTGGTAGTTGCGCTTTGCCAGTAACAACTTTCGAGAGAAATATGCAATTGGATGCCATCCGTCATGCCACTCTTGTTGTAAGACTGCTCCTATTGCTACGCCTGATGCATTCGTAGCCAACTTGATTGGACGTTTTGGGTCATACCACTTCAAGATTGGTGCATGTAGCAAGGCGGCCTTCAATTCTTGAAAGGCCAACTCTTGTGCAGTTCCCCATGTCCACTTCTTCTCCTTGCCAAGTAGTGCCGTTAAAGGCTATGCAACCTTGGAGAAGTCCTTGACAAATCTACGATAGAATCCCATCAACCCCAAGAAGCTCTTAAGTTGAGTCTAATCTTTTGGGGCACTCCATTTTTGAATGACCTCTATTTTATCTATCAATACTTGAATGCCCTCTGCACTTACTCTATGCCCTAAGTAGTCTACTTCAGACTTGCCAAACTCAGACTTTGAGATTTTGGCGTACAATTGATTATGTCTTAGAATCTGGAGGACCTCTTGTAGATGTTGTTTGTGTTTTGTCATTGTACTACTATATACTAATATATCATCCAAGAAGATGATAACAGACTTATCCAAGTATGGACGAAATATCTCATTCATTAGGCTCATGAAAGTGGCAGGCACATTGGTGAGGCCACAAGGCATCACGAGATACTCAAAGTGGCCATACCTGGTTCAAAAGGCAGTTTTGTACACATCCTCCTCTGCAATTCGGATTTGATTGTAACCGCTCCGCAAGTCCAGTTTGGTGAAGTATCTTGCTCCATGGAGTTGATCAAACAGGTCATCCATGCGAGGTAAGGGGTATTTGTTCTTCATTATTTGCTGATTGAGGCCCCGATAGTCAATGCACATGCGCATTGTACCATCCTTCTTCTTCACAAACAAGACAAGGGCCCCATATGGTGATACGCTAGGTTGGATGAACCCTTTCTGTAGCATCTCCTCAATTTGAGTCTTACACTCCTCCAACTCATGAGGTGATAGGCGATATGGGGCCTTACAAGGAGGTATCTTCCCCGGGAGTGTCTCAATTTTGTGATCTACTCGCCTTTTAGGTGGTAATCTTGAGGGTAGATCATCGGGAAAGACATCTTGAAACTCATCTACCACATCCTTCAATTTCTCAGGAATTTGTCCATTGAGTTGTGCACTCTGGACTTCTCTTATTAGACCCATAAAACATCTATCGGTCTTACAGACAGTTGTTGTCCCTACGATATATAGAGGCAGTTTCTGCTTGTGTAATTTTTCTTTGACCCCAATGATTGACCATTGGTGGGTTCTCACTACTTTCTTCCTCCAATCCACCATTGGGTTGTATTGCTCCATCCATGGCATGCCTAAAATTGCATCATAACGGGCTAACTGTATCACTCGCCACTCAATTGCTTCTTGATATTCTCCTACAGAGAGGGTTACCCGTCTAGGTAATGATTCAATCCTCTCTGTTTGCCCATTTGGTAACTCTACTTCTTCACTTCCATCTCTCTCTAGATCCATTCCCAAGCTTATTGCAACAGAGCAAGACAAAAAAATTCTCTGTTGCTCCCGAATCTATTAATACTCTCACTTGATTACCTTCTAGGATTCCATTCACGACAATCAATTGTGAGGTTGCCTTTCGGGATCTTTGCGCATTATTCTTCTTCCTTCCCTTGCTTCTCTGCTTTCTTATTGAGCCAGTAAGGCCGCAAGGTACATTTACTGGCAATCTTCGTTTTCCGAAGTGGTTTCCACCTCCTCTTCTTCAATGTGCCTCTCCATGGTGTTCAAAGATCGCCTATACAAAGGCCGAGGACCTCTAGGGAAACGAGTGCGACAATTGGTAGATATGTGCCCAATACAGCCACAATTGTAACAATGGCGTTGTCCTCCTTGAGTCCCTTCTCCTCATGGGACTCCATCTTTTTGTTCTTCTACCCATCCCCGCTCTCCTTGAAGCGGCCGTGCTCCTCGATCCCGGAATCAAAGGTTGCCCAATTCCATCGGTACTGGTCCACCCATGTGTGGCATTTCTGCCCGATAATGTTGAGGTGGAACTACTCCTTCACCTCCACCTAATGCTCCGGCTATTCTCTGCGCACAAGCAATAGCTTCAAATACCGTGCGAGGGTTTTGCACCATGACTTCTTGGCAAATCCGCTCTTTCAACCCTCGTTTGAAATTGTCGAGAGCCTCTGCTGGACTCATGTCGGTAATTGCGACTTGTAGATCTAGAAATGCCTCCACATACTCTTGTATGCTATTCTTCTATCTCAATCCCCATAGTCGGGTTTGAGCCATCTGCACAAAATCCACCAATTGGAAATTCTTGAGCAGTCCTTCTTGCATTGTTGTCCATGTGACCTCCCTTCTCTCTGCTAGCATGGATTGTTCCCAAGCATCATACCATGTGAGGGCTTTATCGGTCAAGTACCCACATGCAAACACGCCTGCAACACGCTCTTTGATCTCTGTTGAGAACAATCAAAAATATTGATTCATTCTCGAGATCCAATTCTCCACTACTCCCATCGTACGCTGCCCCTTGTAAGGCTCGATGTTGCAGGTCTTCTTCATCCGGAGTAGCAATGTGGCTTCATCGTTGATAGGGTTCATAGGCACGGGTGCCTCTCCAAGTACTTCAGTTGCAACCCTTCAGTACTGGGTTTTGAGACGGCTCTTCTTCTTGCATGGCTTGATCGTTCCTGAGGATCTGCACTTGACTTTGCAATGTCTCCATGGTCATCTTAATCTCTCAAAATTCATTCAACATCCCTTGCATTCCTTGCACCAGCTCTTGCAACTACGGATCCATGGTTCCTGCAACACTCAATTGCTAATGTCTACTTCAATACAGAGTCAATATAATCACTCTGGAAGGCGCACGAACTATCGAAACTACCATTGGGACCTCAGAAGCTATCACTCGTTGATAATACTCCTCACCAAAATTCCTAACCACAAAATCTCTAAACATCAATTTCGGCCTCACTACATAACGGATTTCTACTTGAGTGTTGAAAGGGAGAGGATTTGGGACATTCATATCCATATTATCATAATAGAATGTAGATCGTCAAATCCCACTCTCTGTCATATATCACCACAGGTAGAATCACCGGGTTTGGTGAGTTCATCACTCTGTCCATGAATTCCGCACCAAAGTGATAAACTAGCGATACTCTCATCTGCTCACGCTGGATGTACATGACCTTGATGTGGAATGGGTTTGAGAATAGAAAGCTAGGTGCCGGAAATTGTCCCCCCGGCGCATCCATCCCATCCGCTCTCTAAAGTCCTTCCTAAGTCTAGCGATTACTCTATGTTCTCCACCTCAAATTACTCAGTTTCAGTAGTTCGTGCTATTCCAAGAGGGGTGATCCACTCTCTTGGACTAGAACACTCGCTCTGATACCATTGTAATACTCCAAGGACAAGAGAAGAGAGAAAACACAGATTGCACACTCAAACATTCGATGCCCCAAGGGAGCACCTTCTCTTTATTATATAGGCAAAGAGGATCTCCTCCAAGGAAGCTCCACCATAGGATTAGGGACACAGATAGGTGACATGTCAGCAAGCTCCACCCTTGGATTACTTACTTGGATGGGTGACCTGTCTGGTCTAGGTCCTATCTGGTTGGTCAAACAAGCTTTGACCGGAGGGAATCTTTTAGGGAATCTTCCTGTAGGAATCTCAGAATCACATGAGTAAGGTACCGTTGGAAAGCTCTCGACAAGACAAAACAAGGGGGAGGGGAAGCCAGCCTTTCCTCTATTGGGGGGGGAATCTGCACACTTTTGAGGCCTAATTCATCAGTTTAGGCCTCCAAAATTGCCTTCAAAGATTTCAGGCATATTTCGGTTCCTACTCTATTAGTAGAAGTCCTCTTTTGGTGATACCTCTTTCTGATCTATTTAGTCCATCATGTGTAACATCCTTCCAGATGTTACCAAACCAATTCTCACCTTTAAATCATATGTCTAGCTATTGGTTCTAAGGTTCTCAAGTCTATTTTGGTTTCTGCCCTATTAGTAGAAGTACTCTTTTGGTGATACTTCTATCTGATCTATTTTGACCATCATGTATAACATCCTTCTAGATGTTACCAAACCGAATTTCACATCTAGATCATATGGCTAACCCTTGGTATTACAGGGAGTTGGCAGTACGATATAGGGAAGAAGAGAGATTACGAGAGTTTCTTTGTAATCAAGAGGAGAAGATTGAGCAGAAGGAGAAGGAGAAAGAAATGGTGAAAGCCAAGTTTGAAGCAGAATTGGCAATGTACAAAGAGGATTAGCTTGCAGATTGGGAGCGTGAAAGGAAGATGAGATTGGAGCCATTGAAGGAGATTGTCCTCGGAATGAATGTGATGTTAAGTACAGAGGCCAGCATTCGGATTTAAGAGACGAGGTTGCAGAAGTTGAAGTTGTTGGTGCAAGAGACGAGGATGAGACAGGCAAAGGATATAGATTTGAATGCTTTGTTAATAAGTCTCAGGACTCGTGTAGATAGGAAAATACTAGAGGTAGAAGATGTGGTGCACACATTTTTTGTTTTTTCCAGAATAAAGGAGAAAAAGTGTATAGAGAAGTCAGATTGCGCCTGTATGGCCAAAGAAGGCAAAGAAAAGAGTCTTTGGGATGAAACCCAAAGTAAAGTGACTTTGGGTCAGAAGGCAAAGTACTCGGAAATGCCCTGTTAGCACACAACCTGAAGTAAATTGTCTACGGATCGGGAGGAGCTCAACCCGAGGCAAAGACAATCTAACAACCTTTCGTTGGGGCGAGAAATTCAAGAAGGGGCCATTTGAAAACTGGCAGCTCATACGCGCAAAGGTTGATTGATAGTGACAGGTGCATGTTGGAGGTGTGATTTCTTGGTAGGAACTTGAAGTGACGGAAGACAAAGAAGTGCAACTCTATAAAAATCAGAACTGCAACGACAAAATGTCAAGCAATTTTCCTTTGCCGTTGAGGAGTCATCTTGCAGGTTATCGGGGAAAGGGAAATAGAATTGGACTCTTGTTAGTGCGCAAGGGAGAAGTCGCAAGAGTGAAATCGAGAGAAAGTGAGAAGGTAGAAGAGATGGGAGGAGGGAAGAAGAACTCCAAATTTGCAGTGAGAAATCATGCTATTCGGAGGTTAGACGTGATAGCAAGGATTGAAGTCTTGAGCCAACTTCGGATCACATTTCTGGCATGGAACTGGAATGTGAGTTTTCCAAGATTCATGACAGAAATCATCAAGAGTAAGTGTCTCGATGGACCCGAGGAAGAAGGGAAGAGAGGAAATTTGGCTCGCTGGACAGAGTCGGATTGGAGACTCGTACTCGGGAAGGAGGTAGGCTCGGAGCAAGGAGCCACATTCTTGGGGAGGAGAGATAGCCTAAGAAACTCAGGAGGTGAGAGATGCCTTCTTGTCGAAAAGAACAAAGAATAGGTATAAAGTTGAGAGTTACAAGGATTCAGTGAAGAGAGGGATCGTGAGTGCTCTCATGGTGATCTTGAAGCCGGAGAGAACGACTTATGTGATGAAACACCAAGCGGTGTTCTTCCATAAGTTGTTTGTAGGAGAACCAATCAATTGGACGAGGTTTTTTCATGGGAGAACGAGGCAGATGGTGTGGAATCTGCGAGATAAGTCGCCTCCACACTACATCGTGTTGTTTCCAACACACTTCTACCTTGGGCTCAATTTGCTGAACTCGGTGGAGCGGACTCGGATGGTGTTGCACTTCCATCCTGATGTGCGAAAGGAGGTCGATGTTGAGGAGCAGCAATACATTCTCCAAATCCGGAGCATGAATGACTACTACACAAAGACAGGGAAGAACGTGGAGGTTGCAGTGAGTACCCCGACGAAGAAGAGAAGTTGGCAAGGTGAAGCCAAAGAAAGCAAGAAACCTTGGAAGATGCAGAGAAGTAACCCAAGGCAAGGTATGGTGGTAATTGAGTCGGAGGATGAAGACTCAGAAGGAGATGCCGAGATCAAAACGGAAGACTCAGAACATGAGGAGGAACCTGAGCTGACACTACAGAGCGGAGATATGAGCAGTGATAGTGAAGAAGGAGGAGAGATGACATCGGCGCCAGCGGCTGCAGAATACGAAGAAGAAGTGCAAGCCGAGTTGGAAGCCGAAGACAACACAGCGCTGGAAGACAAAGTAATGGTGCCCGAGGAAAAGAAGATCATAGTACAGCAAGGAGTTTGCTCGAGACGTAAGGCGAAGTGTGAAGCGGGGTCGAGTAGAGTGAAGGAAGAGGTAGAAGAAAGCTCGGGCAGTGAGGCATCAATCCCAACACAAAGACTCCAGAGAAGAAGGCGAGTATCAGGAGAACACAAAGAGAGAAGAGGAACCACTCCGCGGGAGGAAGTAGTTGCTAGTGATGGAGTGGAGTACCTGCGAGAGGTAGTGTGCCCATTGTTGGTGAAGTTGGAGCACAAGAAGAAGAAGGAGATGCAGTCAATTTGTCCAGAGGTAAAGACTGTATTGCAGGTGGTAGCAAAATTAGAAGAAGAAAACTTGGAGTTGAAGAAGAGTGTAACCCGAGGTGAGGAGGAGAGAGAAGTACTGCAGGCGGAGGCAGTAGAGAGAAATCAGGTAATTGAAGACCTGAAGAGGGAAGTGAGCTATCAAGAGGATCTTGCGAGGAAGAGTGACATAGCAAGAGAGAGACAAGTAGTTGAATATGAAATCTTGAAGCAGCGGTTTGCTGATTCAAGAGTAGAAGTAATCCATGCTATGGCAAGGGTAGCAGCAAAGGATCAAGAGCTCGATAGAGTGATGGAGAGTATGGAGGAGAAGGAGCAACTCTGGCAAAGAGAGTTGGCTACACGATATAGGGAAGAAGACAGATTACGAGAGTTACTTTGTAATCAGGAGGAGAAGGTAGTTCAGAAGGAGAAGGAGAAGGAGAAGGAGATGGTGAAAGCCGAGTTCGAGGCAAAGTTGGCAATGTATCGAGAGGAATGGCCTGCAGATCGGGAACGAGAAAGGAAGACAAGATTGGAGCCATTGAAGGAGATTGTCCTCAGGGTGAACGCGATGTTAAGTACAGAGGCCAGCGTTTGAATTGAAGAAGCATGACTACACAAGTTAAAATTGTTGGTGCAGGAGATGAGGCAAAGACAAGCAAAGGATACTGATATGAACGCCTTGTTGATTAAATTAAGAACTCGTGTAGATAGGAAGATATGAGAAGTAGAAGACAATGTTTCAATTAGATTAGACTTGGTGAAAATTGAGATAGAGAAGCTTTGGAAGGATGTTGGAGCAAAACCCGAAGTAGATAACATAGGAGTCCAAATGTCTTGGGAGTTACCAATGGAGACCTTATGGAAGAGTGGGTCGAGAGATAAGGAGTTAGATAGATTACCCACTAGTGGAATTTCAGATCAGGAAAGAGAATTGCTGGATCTGGTAGAAGAAGTAGAAGATATGAAACTCGAGGAAAAAATGGTAGGAAGTAAGATTACTTTGGGTTTGGGTTTGAAAGCCAAGGAAGAAGTAGACATCACATCGGATTAGTAATAGATTTGAGATTTGAAGAGGCAGATATGAAGAGGCAGATATGAAGAGGTGCATTGTCATTTTGGATATGCAGGTTAGAAGAGTTGTTATAGAACGGTATAGTTGTTTAAACTGTCGATTGCTTCACTACTTAAGAGTGGCATTCGCAGAAAATTGTTGTTCAGTGCTCATTATTTCTAAGAATAGATAAAGCGAAGTGCTGTGAAGTAGTGCTCGTTGCTTGAGCTTGATTTCGAGTATCAACTTTGTGATTGTGTTTGTGAATGTTTGGAGAAATTCGAAGTGCAAGTCAGTGTGTTTGTTGGATGTTGGATTCCACGGCCTTGATCTTCATTCTGTGTGTTTGATCCTGAGTGAAGTGCAATCGGAGCAATGCCTTGACAGATCTGAGAGGAATTGTAGTGTTGGTAGTATTTTGCATTTGTGAGTGCAGTGCAAAGTTGATATGAAGCAATTTTGATTGAGTAAGTTGTGCCTTCAGTGGAGGGGTGGAACACAATTCTGAAGCAAAGTTGTTTTGCAATGAAGTGCTGTTTTTGGGAGAGCCTGAATCATCACAATCAAGATTGTTTGGAAAGAATTGAAGGAGTTGTGATTAAGGAGTGTGAATTTGTGACAAGACTACAAGTCAGTGTTTGTTACTCTCTTCTGGGTGTGGTTTCTACCTGAGAGATTAAAGACGCAACCAAGAAGAACTACATATTACTGTTTGACTTTGTATTTGGACATTTCTGACTTGTATCTCTGCGGGAACAAACTTTACTTACCCGATTACCGCAAAAGTGATATTTGCCGGGTTGTCACATGATTTTTGGCGCCGCTGCCGGGGATACAAATCTTGGAAGTGGAAGAATACAAAGCCAAATTGGAAACTGGGTATCAATGCAATATGAATGTCTGCATCGAGAGAACAACAAGAAGAGAGAGCTCAAAGACAAGCACTTCAGCATGAAGAAGACGAACGTCTGAACATCCCATCCACTGTTGAGGAAACTGAACAAGAGGCGTTGGATTTTCAACTCCTTCACGAAGTGCAAGAAGCCCTATGAGAACTTGACCACAAGAAATGCGAAGGCGGTTGGCAAGGCTACTTCGCATCTCCTTCTTCTTCCAAGAAGAAGAAAGAATCAAGTAAGCAAACATATGCATTGCGGCCCTGTACACCAACTCCTCCTAGAGCTGTAAAGGAAGTTGTTTCCTTGAAGAACTTTGTTCAAGAAAAGATAGCATGAACACTTACTGAAGACGAGTGTCAACATCTTCTACAAACAATTCCTTGGTTGTCCCGAAGGAATTTTGAAGAACCAATCAAAGGTGTTGATCCTGAATCTTCCACTCGGGTTGAAGTTGACACCCTCATAGAAGAATTGTCAAAGAAGACCCCACCTTGAATTTGACAAATTGGAATCCTTGGGCTGACAACACGACGTCAATACTAGCCAATTCTTCAGTTCCGTCAAGTTCAACACTACCTCAGCCGATCCCAGTGCATCAAACGATGACTTTGCTGCCTGTCACCCAACACGCCTATCAGAAGTACAAGGGGACAGAACAAGACGAAGACCCTGATAAATTCATCAAAGAATTCAAAGTCATCTCCTTTGCTAACAAGGAGCATGACTCGGCAGATCGATTGAGAATTTTCCCAAGTTTGCTCCGAAAGAAAGCTCGGAGCTGGTACACCCATATGACCCAGAAGGGGTTTGTACTAGCAGACTGGGCAGACTTGAGAAACAACTTCCTGGAACGATTTTGGGAGGTTGACTACGATACAAGTGTCTTTGCGGCACTCAACAATTTGGACCGAGGCAAGAAGGAGAAGTTGAGAGACTACTCTGAGCGGTTCATGGCACTACTGAACCGAGTTCCTAAGCAATTGGGGTGGTGGGTTACTCCGATGCCCAAGCCATTACTTGGTTCCTCGGGGGCCTTTCACTAGAGATACGCATCTTTGCTAGGGAGAAGAATGTAACTTCCCTAGACAAAGTACTCAAACATGTTGCTCGTTATGAAGCGGCTCACTCTTACTCTGCCGGTAACCGGAGAAATCGGGAGAAGAAATGCAAGAAGCCTAGAAGGAGAGCTTGCGCAGTACCTCCCCTTCTTTGGACAAATCCTCCACGACTTTGAGCTCTTCTTTGGAATCCGAAGAAGAATCCAAGCCAAGACAAGTCAAAAGACGTGGAGGCAAGAAACCAGTGACTCGTCCAGCCAAGAGTGTACATAAGGCTGATACCAAGCTGGATGCCCTCATCAAGGAGTTTTTGGATTTCAAGATCCAAATGATTGGGGCCAAGGACCAAAGGAAGGCCCCAGCGTTTGGACGATCTAATATATGGTGCACCGCATGTGGCAAATCAGGCCACCCCAACACAGAATCCAATACTCGTAATGCATTCTTGGTGCAGCAAATTGATTGGGTTCCGGGATGGAACCAAGATGAGGACGAGGAGACTGTGTACCAAATGCAAGAAGTACAGCCTCAAGCAAGCACATTGTATCAATGTCCAAGGTATGGACCTAGGGAGTATAACCCTAATGCTCCTCCACAAAGACCATCAATGAGCAACCAAAATTGGCCTCAGAATGTTGCACCCGGAGCCTGTTATAATTGTGGCTCGATGGGACATTGGTCTCCAAACTGTCCCGAGTCAAGAAGGAAAATTGGGTATGTTCCCTTGTGCGGAAATTGTAAAGGATAGGGGCATACAGGCAACCAATGTCCTCACCCACTGAACTTAAAGCCGCCTGTAAAGTATGTATAGACCCCCGCTGAGCGTGCAGCACTTCAGCCAGAGGGAGATACGAATGTAAATTGTATCACTCTTGAGGAAGAAAGACCTCAAGAAGGGAGTCCGGCCTCAAAAGGAGAATGGCCAGACCTTGAAATTTTGAAGGTTGAAACATGCTCCAATAAGAAGAAGTGTGATCCCAAAGAATTGAGTACGACCTTGTCGTCTTTGAGAAAGGCAAAGAGATTGCGCCCAAAAGCAATTCTTTCTGCTAAGGAGGAAAAGATCCTCACAAAAGCCAAAGCTAAAGCCTTGCAGAAAGAACTAAAGGAGGCACTACTCAGGACTTGGGAACTGAGTTTGGAAGAGGAGACAAAGATGAAGTCTCCAGTTTTTCCAGCGGACATCCGATCCAAAGTAAAGGGTCTGATCCAAGCCGAGGTGGGCCAACCGGAGGAACCTCGGGTCAAGGTCATCAGCAAGCCCGTCACCATTTTGAAGCGTCCCAAAGTCAAGAGGGAACATGGAGAGACTTTGGACCCAAAGCCAAAGGCAAAGACGGTCAAATTGGGAGGAGTTCCCCAATATGATATTGTAGCAGATATGGCAGCCACAAATGCTAACGTTACATTCAAGCAATTGTGGGAAGATAACAAGTTGTACAAGAGACAGCTGAATTCAGCCCTCAAGAAGGTGAGGTCTGTGAGCCGGCCTGTCTCTCACTCAGGATGAACCTCTGATGGCTATTATGGTAGCGCACCATGGACTAAGAAGGCAAAGAACCCGAACTCCATCATACTCCTCCAAGGCTAACACTCCAAGACTCAAGACATTGCTCACTAGAGAACTCAATGAGAGAGAGATAGTTGCAAATGAAAGGATGATGAGTACCTCCTCACCCCTTGTTTATATACTTGTGAAATAGTTACGTACCAAAGTTACTAATTACCGTAGTAACTCAAGTTACTAGACTAAAAGTCAAGTAAAGTCAAAAAGTAGAAAGGAATATCCATTCACATGGGCATATTCCCCTAAGCATGTAGTCCTATCTTGACCCAACCACTAAGTCAAGGATTCCTTCACATGGGCTATCCTTGGATTAAAGAAGAATCCAAAACAAAAAGGCTTGCGGGCCCAAGAGTTCTCAACTCTTTCCTCAAAGCCAAACACCTAGGAATAATACCAAGTCAACACACTAAAATCCAAAATAGTGGTGCTCATCTTTTCTACTTCCTCTAAAGTAAGGTCCCCTCTATCCTAGCTATGACTAACTTTAGCTAACAATGACTAATATAGAACCATCCTTTATCTCTATATAAATAATATCTCTTAAGTACTTGTAATACCAAGTTAAATATCACAATACCACACACATGCACCTATGGGTGTTACAGGTCAATGTCAAAGAAGGACCTGCCTGCTAATTATTGTATTGAACAAGAAGATTTGGGATCTCCCGAGGTAGACGTGGAGATTGCAGGGTGCATGATCACATTGATACCATTGACTCTGGGTCCGGTGTGAATGTCATGACCGAGGATACTGCAAATTGGTAGTAGTTTGAAAGCCAAGGAAGAAGTAGACATCGGATTGGATTAGTAATAGATTTGAGATTTCAAGAGGCAGATATGAAGAGGTGCATTGTCATTTTGGATCTATAGGTTAGAAGAGTTGTTGTAGAATGGTATAGTTGTTAGAACTGTTGATTGCTTCACTACTTAAGAATGGCATTTGCAGAAAATTGTTGTTCAGTGCTCATTATTTCTAAGAATAGATAAAGCGAAGTGCTGTGAAGTAGTGCTCGTCGCTTGAGCTTGATTTCGAGTATCAACTTTGTGATTGTGTTGTGAGTGTTTGGAGAAATTCGAAGTGCAAGTCAGTCTGTTTGTTGGATGTTGGATTCCATGGCCTTGATCTTCATTCTGTGTGTTTGATCCTGAGTGAAGTGCAATCGGAGCAATGCCTTGATAGATCTGAGAGGAATTGTAGTGTTGGTAGTATTTTGCATTTGTGAGTGCAGTACAAAGTTGATGTGAAGCAATTTTGATTGAGGAAGTTGTGCCTTCAGTGGAGGGGTGGAACACAATTCTGAGGCGAAGTTGTTTTGCAGTGAAGTGCCGTTTTTGGGAGGGCCTGAATCATCACAATCAAGATTGTTTGGAAAGAATTGAAGGATTTGTGATTAAGGAGTGTGAATTTGTGACAAGATTGCGAGTCAGTGTTTGTTACTCTCTTCTGGGTGTGGTTTCTACCTGAGAGATTAAAGACGGAACCAAGGAGAACTACATGTTACTGTTTGACTTTGTATTTGGACATTTCTGACTTGTATCTCTGCGGGAACAAACTTTACTTACCTGATTATTGCAAAAGTGATATTTGCCGGGTTGTCACATAAGATAATATTGCGATTAGATTTGATCTAGTGAAATTGGAGATAGATAGACTTCGGAAGGATGTAAGAGCAAAACCCAAAGTAGATGAAGTAGGAGTGCAAATGTCTTTGGAGTTACCAATGGAGACATTAGAGAAGAGTGGATCGGGAGATAAGGAGTTAGATAGATTACCCACTAGTGCAATTTCAAATCATGAAAGAGAATTGCTAGACCTGGTAGAAGAAGTAGAAGATGTGACACCCGAGGCAGGAAAGAAGGAAGTAAATTTACTTCGTGACCAGGTTTGAAAGCCGAAGAAGAAGTAGGCATCGGATCGGATTAGTAACCAATTTGAGATGTGAATAGGCAGATATGAAGAGGTGCATTGTCATTTTGGATCTGCAGGTTTGTAGAGTCATTAGAAAGAGGTGCATTAGGAAGATAACTATAGATTGCTTCACTATTTAAGGGTGGCATTTGCAGTATCATGTTATTTTGTGCTCATTATTTCTGAGAATAGATAAAGCGAAGTGCTATGAAGTAGTGCTCGTCGCTTGAGCTTGATTCTGAGTATCAACGTCGTGATTGTGTTTGTGAGTGTGTGGAGAAATTTGAAGTGCAAGTCAATGTGCTTGTTGGATGTTGGATTTTGCAGCCTTGATCTTTACTCTGTGTGTTTGATCCTGAGTGAAGTGCAATTGAAGCAATGCCTTGACAGATCTGAGAGGAATTGTAGTGTTGGTAGTATTTTGCATTTGTGAGTACAGTGCAAAGTTGATGTGAAGCAATTTTGATTGAGGAAGTTGTGCCTTTAGTGGAGGGGTGGAACACAATTCGGAAGCAAAGTCGTTTTGCAATGAAATGCCATTTTTGGGAGAGCTTGAATCATCACAATCAAGATTGTTTGGAAAGATTTGATGGAGATGTGATTAAGGAGTGTTAATTTGTGACAAGACTGCGAGTCAGTGCTTATTACTCTCTTCTGGATGTAGTTTCTACCTGAGAGATTAAAGACACAACCAAGAAGAACTACATTATTACTGTTTGACTTTGTATTTGGAAATTTTTGACTCGTATCTCTACAGGAACGAACTTTACTTACCTGATTACCGCAAAAGTGATATTTGCCGGGTTGTCACACATGCTCACCACAAATGTTGAAGGTCATGAGGGTATCATAACCAACTTCTTCATCAACCTTTTTGACATGGCATTCACTGCTGATCCTCCATCAACCAATGCATCCTTGATGTTGTGACCATTCACTCTCACATCAATCTTGGAGGCATATTCATAAGCCTCCCATGGTGTTTGCTTGGCATCCACCACCCCCATTGATACTGGAGCTTTTGCCTTCTTCTTCCTCTTGTTCCTTGTAGAACTCAAACCATCTCTAAGCTCCTTTCTCAAGGTAGAGTTCAAAGCAATTAATTGGCCCACTATGATGTTAGCCTTGTGACTACAACATCCTCCAACACATTGTAGTTCCATTGTTGCTTTGAAATCAAGAAGTCCTCCATTCCCAACTTCTTCCTTGGAGTCTTTATTGATGATGGCGTTGAGGTGCAAGTGCTCCTAGTAGACATAGGAGTATTCTTTCTTGGAGTAAATCCTTGAGAAGAGTGAACATCCTTTGCAAAACAAGCTCTCTTCTTCTCTTGTGCCAAAAGCTCCAAATTAAGACCCTTGGAGTTTGAGCACTCTCCCTTCTCATACTTGCTCTCCACCACATCTATGGATTCTATCTCCTTACCTTTGTTTGGATTAGGAGCCACTTGGGTTTCACTTCCTCCCTCTTTCCCTCTATTGGCTCCATCATAACCCCTTCCGCCATGGTAAGTGGAATTTGGGCAATTCCTTTAGATATGGCCTCTTCCTCCACAACCAAAACAATTTCTATCATTGAAATTTTTGGCTGGTTGGCCTCCTCTATATGGATAGTTTCCATAAATCCTAGGCCCTCTCCCTACATTCTGATCCAATTCTCTCTTCTCCCATAGTTGCACCACATTGATCTTGAGATCCGCAAGTTGTTCTGTGATGGTTTGAAGTGAATCCTTTGGTGGAGGTGCAAGAACTGGAGCAACTACTACTTGTGGTGCAACCCTTGCCACCAAAGTATCAGAAGTTCCACCATAATTGTAGCCTTGAGGAGGATGCACAACCTCCTTCACCACCAAATCACTGTCATCCCCTTCCAAACTCTCCTCCATACGAATTGTGATCTTGATAGCTTCAACCTTGGAAGAAGGTTTCTCATATCTCACCTTGATTCTACTTTGTGGCCTCAAACCTCCCACAAAATTCTTGGTGAGCATGGCTCCTATGCCAATCATAGTAGTCTCGACATCATCCCCACCCTTCCTCAACACTATGCAAAATTTGGACTCTAACTTTTCTTCTCTTTCCACATAGACTCTCACTTTCTCTCCATCTCCTTGTTTGAGGAAGGTTACCTCACTTATCAATCTCTCATAACTCTCACTGAGAGAAAGTTCTCAATGAGTGCTGAAGTCAACTCTCCCAAGACTCTTCTTCCCCATCTCTCCTCTTTCTCTTTTATTATTTTGACTCATACCATGTAAGCGCTGCATCCTCAAAGAAATCTGGTAATAATTAGGCCCACCCATTCTTCCTCCTCTCATTTTTATCTATGCAAGCTCTCTTGAAGTCTCTCACAAAGGCCTCCATATCTTCTCCATCCTTGCCAAAGAAAACTGGAAGTTTCCCCATCTTAACCCCTCACTATCTTTCTTTTCTCTCAAATTTTTTTCCCTCACTCTATAACTAATAGAGTATATACATGACTAACACCATCTGAGAATAATACACTCTAGGAAACACAAAAGGTTCAGGCTGCTCCAAGATTTCTATAGCAACATCAAATCCTAGAGTGCATATTAATCTAACTCTCATGGATAGTTTATCCATAAGTTGAAAGATTATCTCCATCACTAATCTTGAGAACTAGCTGATGAAGGTGGTAGTATTTCTGTAGCTGTACTAAGACTCTTTCCACGATTGTTCACCAATGTCTCCAAAAGTGATTTTACTCCACTACACATGTCCTTTTGGAAGTCCTTCAACTCCACAAACCTCACACAACTCCTTGATCTTAGATCTTCTCCCTCCCAATCTTGGTGAAGAAGGTCCAACATGCAAACCCAAGTCAAGTAAGCCTCTCCTTTCCCTCAATCTCTTGCTTTCAAAGGTCAATGGACATGAACTTGCCTTATGTCCCTTCTCTCCACATAGAAAGCACTTAGACTCACTCTTTCCTCCAAGTGGTGTAGGTTTTTGGATCCTCTCAACACTCTCTTCAAATTCTATTGTAAACTCTCTTTTCCTCAAATCCATCCACACAATCACCTCAAACCCTTGGGGAACCTTTCATAGTCTCAATTTCTACTCTTGATGACCCTCCATGTTCCCAAGATGAATCTAAACATTCAAACATGTTTTTTGTTGCTCTCAAACTCCTCATGCATGAGATCTCCACTCTGCAGAATTGACCCTTCCTCACAATGTCACTCAAATATCCCAACCAGTATGTCATAGTCCCCTGAAAGTTTTCATCCTTGATCACAACTTCAGGGCGTCCGTCCTTGAAAAATTTCAGATCTTTTCATCAAGCCATTTGGCCTATACCTCTTTCTATTCAACACACATATTTCAGATTTGGTCTGAAAACCACCCTCTTCACTTCAAAAACTCATAAATCCATGTGCAAGAATGATCTCTCTCTAATTTTTGTGGCAAAAAGTAGGATATAATGCACTTAATTTTCTTGCAAATTTTCAGGAAAATTCACTAAAAATTGAAGAAATGGCAGACTCTGTACAATTTTCCAGAGAGCATGCAATTGCGGGAGCAGTTTACCATATCAACTTTCAAAAATTCTAGCCTAGTGTGCATAGTAGTTCTGACAATAATTTCAAGTGTGCTAACTTAAAGATAACCCAAGCTATCAAGTGTAGAAATTTCAAATCCAGATCTCAAACATGAGATTTTGCCCAAAATCATCTTAATCCCCAAAATCTGCAATCCACCTCACACAATCTTTTCAAATCCTCTCATGTGTACAAGATGTACAAAATCACTTCAAAGACATCATAATGAACTACATGGTATACAAATGGATCTTGGTTCTCTAACATAAGTTTAGCTCTCTCTTCTCCTAATGTTCTCTCTAAGTGAGCTCTCATAGCCTCCTTCTGCCTAATGTAAAATTGAACACGGAACATTATCTTGCCTTCTAGAGAGGTCTCGACAACAGAACCAAAAATTTGAGCCGGCCTGTCTCACTCAGGATGAACCTCTGATGGCTATTATGGTAGCACACCATGGACTAAGAAGGCAAGGAACCCGAACTCCATCATACTACTCCAAGACTAACACTCCAAGATTTAAGACATTGCTCACTAGAGAACTCAATGAGAGAGAGATAGTTGCAAATGAAAGGATGATGAGTACCTCCTCACCCCTTGTTTATAAACTTGCAAAATAGTTACATACCAAAGTTACTAATTACCGTAGTAACTCAAGTTACTAGACTAAAAGTCAAGTAAAGTCAAAAAGTAGAAAGGAATATCCATTCACACAAGCATATTCCACTAATATATTATCTTATCTTGACCTAATCACTAAGTCAAGGATTTGTTCACATGGGCTATCCTTGCACTATAAAAAAATCCAAAAAAAAGGCTTGCGGGCCCAAGAGTTCTTAACTCTTTCCTCAAAGCCAAACACCTAGGAATAATACCAAGTCAACACACTAGAATCCAAAATAGTGGTGCTCATCTTTTCCACCTCCTCTAAAGTAAGGTCCCTTCTATCTTAGCTATGACTAGCTTTAGCTTATCATGACTAATGTAGAACCATCCTTTATCTCTATATAAATAATATCTCTCAAGTACTTGTAATACCAAGCTAAATATCACAATATCACACACATGCACAAATGGGTGTTATAGAACATGTGAGCTTGGATCTCATCACGTTCGTGCCAAAGACACAAAAAAATCACATGGCAATGGTGGTATTTGTGGATAAGCTTAGTAAGCAAATCCATTTGGCACCAACCTTTGATATCGTGGATGCTCCAACATTAACATAGATCTACTTTGACAATATCTTTAGGTATCATGGGATGCCGCATGTACTCATCTCTGACCGTGATTTTCAATTCACCAAAAAGTTTTTGCAAGCACTCTTCCAAATCTTTGCACCAAACTTACTCTGTTTAGTCCTATCATCTTCAAATTGATGGATAAATTGAACGTGAAAATTGCACCTTGGAGGATATACTTTGTGCCTTTGTCAATGTTCACCATACCAATTGGGGTGAATGTCTTGCAGTTACAAAGTTTGCATACAATAATTCCAAACAAGCAAGCACAAGATTCTCTCCTTTCTTCCTCAATTTTGGCCAAGATGCACTTGTTCTAGATTCCTTTCTTGCTCCTCCTCCATCTCATGTCCCTCATACTTCAACCTTCTTGACCACCATATCCCAATCCCTCCAACAAGCCAAATCTTACCTCCTTTTTGCCCAAAATTGTCAAAAACAATATGCCGACTACCATCATTGTGATCTCACCTTTCATGTTTGTAATCAAGTCATGCTCTTGTCAATTGACCTACCCCTCCCACTTGATAACCAAGTCTAGAAACTTGCTCCTAATTGGATAGGATCCTTTGATGTCACATAATCATGTCTCTTGTTGCTTATTGACTTGCCTTGCCTTTTCAAATGCACATCCATAATGTCTTTCATATTTCCAAGTTGAAACCCTTTGTCCTAATCTATCTTCTTTTTCCTCTCATGTCCGACCTCCTCCTCCTCCCATCCATGTCAATGATCATGAGGAATACAAAGTTGATCTTATCCTTGTGCATCACCACATTCAATGAGCCCATCAACAACATACAAAGTATAAGGTCCTTTGGAAAGGGTATCTTCTTCATGATGCCACTTGGGAACATCTTTCTCATCTCCAAAATGCACAAACAACCCTCCAAGAGTTTGAAGATTCAATGGCAACAAGGACATCACCAACTAGCAGTGGGGGAATATGTAACAATATGGAGTTTAGCAATGAAGTTAGTTAGGGATAACAAAGTAGTAAATATGCCAAATTAGCCTAGAATATTCTAGAAGTATCTAGGAAATTTCTTGGGGAGCTTCTGAACTAGCTTTGCTTGCATCCCAAGTAGGTAGCTTCTAAAAGGAAGCTTTTAGAAGCTTCCAACTAGCTTAGCTTGCATGTCAAGAAAGTAACTTTTAGAAGGAAGCTTCTTGAGAAGCTTCTTGATTAACTTGGCTTGTAATCCAAGAAAGTGGCTCAAGGAAGCTTCTTGAGAAGTTTCTCAAGAGCCTTGTATGCTCCCTACAAATACCAAAGTCAAAGATCATGCTAGGCATTTGGAATTTCCCACACTTGAGTGTCTTAATGTGATCTTCCATTCTCCTATTTCTCTCCTTGATCTTGGTCTTTTACAAAAGCCCAAGCTCATGCTAGGTATTCAAAGTTTCCCTCATTCAAGAGTCCCAATGTGATTTTTCATTCAAATCTTCCATTCAACTCTTCCATTCTCCTATTTCTTTCCTTGGTCTTTTACATGATTTGCCATGTGTATTAAGATCTTGTAGTGCTTTGATGTATATAGGTAGTAGATGCTTTGTAGAGAATTGTATGTTTTAGTCTTGCAAGTATGGAGTGGTAATAAAATGCAAAAGCTAGAGCATGTAAGTAACAAGCTTGATCAAAGAGATATTTTGTGGCCCTCATTTACCTCTCAAAAACCACTTGTAGATTAAACTTCAATTTATGTACCATTTTCACTTTTGGGCCTATATATATATATTTTTGTCCTATTTTATGGTATTGGTAATATAGAATCCAGATTCTATTACCTTTTTAGAAGTGGAGGGACTCAAAATTTTGCTCAAGGCTTTAGAGGTAGAGTTTGGAGGTCCATGTATCAAACGGAAGAGTTGCTAATAATACAAGGTGAAAAAATTTAGATTCAACTAAGTTGAGTTGAGAGATGTTTGGATGTTTAGGGAGTTCAATAAGGTTTGGAGAAAAGAGACCATCTTTGGGGAAAAAGCATACGTACTATAATGTGGAGATTGCAAGATTTGAGCAAAATATGACTTAGATTTGATAGATTGAAGCAAGGAATTTTAAATTGTGATATGGTCAAGAAAATATTGGTTTAATTTGTTATTTAATTTGAAATGACCAATTGAAGTTTGAATATTTGAAACCAAGGTGTTATGGTGGAAATTATGATCAAGTTTTTGTGGTTTTGATCACATCTCAAGTAATGGTTTGAAGTAGCTTATGAAAATTCTTGGTATTCTTTCTGGTTTGATCTTGTACCTCTATCTACAATTTGGTATAAATTACTTATTTAGAGAATTCATTATCTTGGATTAGGTAAACTTGGGTATGTAGAGCTCAAATGTTAGCCCAAGTTTAGAATTGATCTACATCTAAGACATTTTTTTTACGTTAGATACCAAATTTCATAGAGGTATAGAGAAGAGCACAATCAAACACCTTGTAAATTTTTAAAAAAATTTGGTTTACAAGAAATGAGACCTGATGCATCAAAACTGAATTAGAACATTGTCAATAAGTTTTGATATATATTTGTTATTTACAACTACAATTGATTGCAGATTTCCCAATTTGTTAAAGAATTCCTAATACTTACTTGAACCCTTGAGCCAAAGCTCTTGCAAAACTTGGCAAGAACCAAAATGGCTCCTTGAGTAGGGTTTTGAATTGATTTTTGAGCCACAAAAACGAGTCTAAGTTCAAGACAATGTTATGAGAAATATAATGGTCAAATTGAGATATAATACATATTATTAAATATATTATCTTGCAAGCTATTCATTTAGTTTTAGAATATCTAATTCAAAGCTAATTGAAGAAGTTATTTCCCTAACAAAAAGGTGTAGAATTATCCTATGTAAAATGAGGTTGAAAGTAGACCTTAGAGTACACATTGGAAAGACCTCTTGGATTACGTGTTTGAAGCAACTCTTGGTTAGAATAAAGACTCTGTTAGGTACTTGTGTACTTGAAGCATGGAGAGATGTGGTTGAGCTGCTTGTTTTTAGACCAATATGCTTTGTGTGCTTGATTGTATGCCCAATTGGTTTGGATTTGTGTGTAGGTATAATATTTAGGTTCATTTCTTTAGTTTACTATGCCTTTCTCCTTAGTAATGTCAAAAGTAATGATTGCCAAACCAAAAGTGTGAAACTAAAACTGTGACTTGTGCTGGCAAGTGAGGTTGTATTTTTCACACTCAATAAAAAGAAGATTAGGAATCAAGATAGAAGTCCTTGGCAGTTGGAAATAAATTAAGCACAACCATACATGATAGATCATGATAGACCTCACATCCAAAAGTTCCACAAGTAGGTACTTGGTGTTCCTAGAGAGAAAAATGCACAATATAGCAACAAGGTCATAAAAGGAATGAAGACTATAGAACAAGCTATAACAAATGTAGAAGAGACTGATTGGTAGACAAGAATGATGCTCTGAAAATGTACATCTATGCAGCCATAGAATAGAAAAATTATAGAAAGTGATAAATTGAAAAAACATAAAACATGGAGATTGATTACATTGCATGAACAATGTGCATTAGAGAACCAACATATTCTTTAATGCAAATTGTTCATGCAATGTAATAGATCCACATGGTTTATGTGTTTGAACAAGCATATTCTCCAATGAAGATATTTTTAGTTACAAATAAACCCAAGAGAAAAGATAGTAGGTTTTATCAGCCAAACACAAACTCCTGCTATCAATTAATTTTGGTGTAAAAATAGACAATTCTTCAAATATCACTATGATTATTTTAGTTATAAAAATTTATTTCCATATACTAACAACATGAGATAGTGTATATGAGGAGCAACAACCATTAAGAGATTACTATAGGACTACTCAAGGAAGAAACCTTGAGCAAATGTAGAGAAGATAAAGAAGAGAGTTCAAGTGAGAAAGCGTGTCTAGCTTTTGACAAAAGAAGCAATATAGGTACTATAAAGGTGGGACTCAAAATAAGATATATATTTTTCAACTAAAGAAGAAACAAGCTATAACAAGTGCTTAAAGAAGAAGCACTAGGTAAGATGATGAAAACATGAGCAAAACCTCCCAAGAAGACAACTCCACAATGCAATTAATCCTAAAAGTCAATCCAATGCTTTAACAATACAAAGTATTGCATTTGCTACCAGTTCTAGCATTACTACAAATTTTGATGAACATCTAGATCAAGATGTTTGGTATGTTGATGGAGGAGCTTCAGAGCACATGATTGACAAACAAGTGTTTCCAAATTTTCAAGAAGATTGAAGAAGGGCCTTAGCCAATATCTATTGTTGATGATTGTAAGGTTTGGGTTGTTGGAACAAGAGATATCCTAATTTCTTGTGAGATTTGTACAAGAAGACAAGGAGTCATCAAACAAGTTCTCTATGTTTTAGGGTTGAAGCAAAGCCTATTTAGCATTGGTCAAGAAATAGACAAAGGAATCCAACCACCTATATCAAAGAAGGCTACTATATGCTAAAATATGGGGTAATGGTGATGATAGCTGTCTATGATTCAAACTCTTCCAACTTCATATCAAAGTTACCAAGATAGGTAATACTTACCAAACTAATTCTATTATTGCAAGCTATAAGAAGAACAAGAAGCTAGAAAAGAAGAAATACAATTAACAATTAGATATTGCACTTTGGTATTAGAGACTTGGTCATCTTAATTTATCTATATTAGGAAGATGGAGAAGGAATGACTAGTAAAGGGTCTCAATTTGAAATAAGAAGAGCTTGGTAAATAAAATATTTCTATTGTGATGGATATACTTCAAGAAATAGTATAGACTACCTTTTGTAAAATCCACTATTAAAAGAGTTAAACACAAGGTTGGAGAGTTCTCTCAATGATTTTGTAGTCATATGAGCAAGAACTCAATAGGAGGATCAAGATATTATCTCCTTTTCAAGGATGATAATACTGGTTTTAGAATTGTATTTTCTTGAAACTCTCTCTTGCTTCAAATAGTTCCACACTTAGAAACTCAATATAGAGCAAGGATCAAGAAACTACAATATGGTAGAGGAATTGCTAGGTTTGTACAGAGTGTTTGCTTAGTTTATGAAGTTATAATATCTTCCAATCCAAAGAAAATTTGTTTTTTTGAGACTAATCTTAAAATAGTGTTTGAAGTAGCAAGAAACATATTGCTTTCTAGCAAGCTACCCAAAGAGTTGTAGGTAGAAGCTACATATAGTTTGAATAGAGTTTTTAATTGAGTTTTGAAGAAAACTCCTTATGAGCTTTGGCATAGAACAAAATAAAGCCAATAGTCACATATTTGAGAAGTTTTGGTTTCTTAGTCTTTGTACACATAACTAAGGGTCTAAGAAAGGAACTTGATCCAATGGGAAAAGAGATATCTTTTGTTAGATATAAATTAGAATCCAAAGCTTTTATATTGTGGGATCATAAGAAGAAAAAGACATGTAATTAAGGATAACATGTTCAAAGACGAGCTACCCAATCACTAACAAACACAAATGCTGAACTTAAATACTTATTATCTTCAAGAGAGATATGGAGAGAAAATTAATGCTAGATGAGCATTGATGAAATAGAAGTTGTTAGAGAGTCTCCACAAGGTTTTCGGGAGTCTATGGAGGAGGCTATAAGAGAACCTACAAGTGAGACAAATAGTTTTCCACTTCAAAAAAAGAATGAAGAAAATCAAGATGAAATATTTGATTTACAAATAAGCTCAACTTCAACCATTCAAGTTGGAGAAAATCAAAGGAGTGGAGGAATGAGAAGACCACTATAAAGACTTGATGAGTGGGACTATGAGAAGACATTTTATGCTTGCATTGTTGTAGTTAGGATTGACTGAAGGTGCAGATAGATACGTTGTTCATTCCCAAGATGCAATGTAATCACTTGGTGGCTAAAGGCCATGGATGAGGAATTTGAGTCATTGAAGCAAAATAAGACTTGGTAGATAACAATTTTTCAAAAAGAGAAAAGAATGTGATTACAAAAGTAAGCTTGATGACAAAGGCAAGATCTCAAGGCACAAGGCTTAACTTGTAGCCAAGAGATATTCACAACTTACAAGAATCAACTATGAGGAGATATTTGCTCTTGTAGTCAAGATCTCTTATTTTGTTAGTTATAGCAAAGGACATGGACATAGCTCAATTTGACATTAAGACAAATTTTCTTAATAGAGATTTTCATGGATTACACTTAAGGATACAAACAAGCTAGAAAGGAGAATATTTTTGCAGATTGCTGAAGAGCATTTTTGGTTTGAACCAAGCCTTAAGGAACTAGAATCAGATGTTTGATTACTTCTTAGTGAGGTACAAGTCACAACCATCACTTTTTGATCCTTATATGTGTATTATGAGTATGGGATAATCTTCAATATCTTTGTAGATGATGGATTGATTTGTGTGAAAGATAAATCTGACATTGCTAACATGTTAGATTACCTTTTGAAGTTACATATTGAGAAGTAGAGTGCAAGGTAGTAATTTAGAACTTTTGTGATAGAGAGAATCTCAAATTCAAATTGATTCAAGAAAGATATATAGACTCAATTATAAACTGTTCAATTTTGGAGATCCATATAGAATTGTTGCTCTTGTAGACCTGATTATCAGATTATAATTTGAAGATAGAGCACCCTATCAAGAAGCAATAGGATATTTAATGTATGCTATGATAGGAACAAGATAATTAACATACCTTATTATTAGCATAAAGGCAAAGTTTAGTTCTAATCCTTCACCTCAACACTAGGAAGTAATGACGAGAATTTTAAAGTACATCAAAGGCACTTTAAAACATAGATTAGAATTTAGTGGAGGAGAAGATGTTGATAATAGAAGAGTAAGGTACTATGATGCTCATTTTGAAAGTGATTTAGACAATATAAATTCATATAGTGGTTCCATATTCATGATAAATAGTGGACGCATAGCTTAAAGTAATTGGTGATAACAACACTTTGTTACTTCTACCATAAAGGTAGAGTACATAGCAGCATATTTAGCTAGCAAAGAAGCAATATGGCTTTGGAGGTCACTCAAGGAGTTGTATTTTGGACAAAATAATCCAAGTCCAATGTATAGTGAAAATCAGAATACTATTAAGCTGAGATAGTGTACAAAACCAAATTCCTTAAGAGAACAAAGCACATGGAGATTCTATGTCACTACGTGAGAAGGCAACAAGAAAACTAGGAGATCTTTTTTAGCTATATCAACACCAACAATCAAATTCCTAGATATTTTTATTACAACTTTACTAGAGGATAAGTTTTGCATGTGGTTTTTGAGGTTGCTATATCATAAAGTAATATAGTAATTAAGGTTTGCATAAGAACCTTGTGCTTATATATAAGTCTTATCTTTCTAGTGTGAATTATTCCGTTGAGATGCTTATGATGGAGTCAAGAGTGGTTGAGCAACAAGGAGGTGAGAGCAATAATCAAGAGAGGCAAGGCTAAAATATCAAAGTGTTACATTTGTTCAGAACATGAATACTAATCTATAAGGAATCTATTCCTTATTTCATATGACTAGACCTATAATATGAAGAAGTCAACAAAATTGCTTTGAGTGTCTTTTAATGCTCTTTGTGTTTTGTGATTGATGTGTTAGTTTAACAACAATTTTTAACACAAGATTTATCTTTCCCAAAATTCTTTTGAACTCCAAAATTTAGATCTAACGGAGAGTATCCGGGGATACGTTGAGTGCTTAGAGAGAGACTACTTGTCTAAATCTACAACTTGATCAAGAAATAAGAGGTAGAAACTAGAGCTATATTTTCAAACCAAATCAAGAAATTACAAAGTGACAAATTGACAATCAAGAAGACCAAAAAATTTAAAACATCAACATTCCTTTGGATTGATTCAATGGTTGCTTTGATAGACATTCAATCATGGGCCAAATTTGATTACACATCCTTCTTATGCTAAAAGAAGATGTAGAAGTATAGATAAAAAAATAAACCAATTTGATTTTGTTATGTAAGTAATGTTATATTGATAGAATTTTGATACTATAGATCACAAAGATAATATTGTCTTTATTGCTATCTTGGATTGAATGAAATACTTGCAACCACAAAGATAACATCCTTTTTATGTTATTTTAGAATGAGTCAAACATATGACAATAAATTTGATCATTAATTCACCTACCACAAAAAATGTACAACCAAAAATGATCAAATAAGGACATTATAAGCCTAATTTTTCTTGGAGATCATTTATAATACAAAAAGAAGTTTAAGCATAAATTTAACTATGGACCCAAATTGGACTTCCTCCTTGAAGACAAAATTTCAGCTTATTATTTTTTGGATATTTAGATGCTCAAGTTTAGATAATTGATCTTTTAAAATGTAAATTATACTTTTTTAGAGTAGATAATTGAGTTATTCATACCTTTCATACTTTTCATTTCATTATCTTATTAGATATATTAGTTCCAAGATTAGAAATATGAGTTTCAGCATCAAAACTCTAAGTTCTTGTCATGGACATTTGAGTTCATTGGATATAAATATCTAATGGATGTTGTATAAAATATGTATTATATATTATATAGTTTAAAATATTTATTATTTTAAGCACATAAAATAATATACTAAAAAACAGAAATTAGAAAATAATTCAACCTGAGAGATCAAATGCAATGCAAGTAAAGAAGAAAATTAGTTGTACTTTTCACATATCTATGTATTAATGTTGTCAATGAGACTAATAATCAATATCTCAAGTATTTGAGATCACCACAACCTAGTATTTAGAATTTTTCAAAGCTAAACCTTAATTGAAATTTAAACACAATATCAATTTAACTAAAAAATATCAATTTAATATATTTAATAAATAAAATAATTTGTACAATATGTCTTAGATACCATATATTTTAACTTAAGACAAGCAATGGAGATGATGATCAGAAAATTTAAAAACATATTAACTCAAAAAGAATAACACAAGCTAATAAGCCAAGTAGATCAAATAATAAAATTGGAATGGACTCTATATTTGAACATCTATGTCAACATCTAACCATAGCTCTTGAATAGCATTGTCATTTGCTCTCCAATGGTTATGAGTGTCGTAATCTTAAGCCACATTGTTCTTCAAAGTTTTATGCCTCTTTCTTAAGAAAGTCAAGAGCCATAATCCTTATAATCTCCTTTATGGAAAGTTCTTTTGTATGTGTACTTGCTCATGAAACCCAAAAGTAAATTTATTGTGTAGTAAAAATGAATTATTTTGATACTTTAGATATCTTTAATCATGTTCTCATTTCTAAATTTTTTTAGGCAAATATTTCATAGATTGATATGCATTATCCTCTTCCCTTCCTCTTTTATTTTTACTTTTTCACTTAGGTTCCTGGTATCAACTTGTACTTATTGTAGTTTGAATATGTTTTTCTATACAAAGCACTTCTAGAGATTTTGCAACCCACACACATTATTGGGAGTACTTCAATCATCCTTTAGATTTAAAATAAAGTGTTCATTAACTTGAATGTTTGTCTATGATACAAACCTATCTTTAAGGACCCCAAAAAATATTATCTAAGTCTTTTAATCCTTTTTGCAAGACTTGAGCCAAAATATTTTCCTCTTGAACACGTACACTTTGTTGGGTTTGAGTATGCTATTTTGTACCTAGTACTTTTTTCTAACCAAAATTGACTTTGTCTTTTTCACCTTGATAACTATCCCATGTTTCATAGAGTACTTTCTTATACTCTCCTAATAGTTCATTGTAGCAAATATATCCCCACAGACCTATGATACCTATTGGTGTATATATGTTGTATTATGATGCCTAGTTTGATATTGCGTGTAGTTGAAAGATATTATTTTTATGGAGTTTAACTAAGTTTCTAAATTAACCATGATTGATTAGAGTTAATTATAGCTAAGATAGAGGTATTTTAGAGGAGTTTGAAAGAGTGATAACTTAGGATTTTATTATAGTGACTAAGTTTAACTAAGTTTCTAAATTAACCATGATTAATTAGAGTTAATTATAGCTAAGATAGAGGTATTTTAGAGGAGTTTGAAAGAGTGATAAATTTGGATTTTATTATATTGACTTGGTACTATTGCTTTGAGGAAAGAGTTGAAACTCTTTTGATCTACAAACCTTTTTGGTGCAGATTTTGCAATTTTTCCAAAGAAAATCCACTTGAAGGAATCCTTGATTCAATGGTTGGATCAAAATAGTTCAAAATCTTACAAAGATTATTCTCATGAGTTTAGATATCCTCTCAAACTTTTGACTTTTGATTTTCTTGCACAATAACTTAGCAACTTGGGTATTTAGTAACTATTGGGGTGTAAGAACTAACAAGTATAAAAGCAAAGAAAGAAGACGTACTCATCATCCTTTTGGCTACAACTATCTCTCCCATTGAGTTCTCTATTAAATGGTGGCTTGAACATGCCTTGAAAGAGTGTCATAGAGTTTGGTTTCCCACGTTCTTAGTGCATGTTCTATTTCATTAACAAACATTCATTAGAGGTTATTTTTAGTGAGAGATATGTTAGCTCACATATTTCTTTTTATTGTTGTGATTTTTCTAGAAGGAAAACGAATGTTTCACATAAAGTTCTAGATTATATACACTTAGATGTAGGGGAAATTGCACCTTTTGCATTTAAAAATGGAACATTATACTTTGTCTCATTGTAGTTGATTGCTTGAGAAAGGTATGTATATATATATGATGAAGTGTACTCAAGTGTTTTCAAATAATTGAAAACTAGGATATAAAATTAGTCTATTGGGAATTAAAGTATCTTAGGTTTGATAATAAAGAGGAATACATGTAGATAAGCTTGATACTTTTTGTAGGGTTAAAGGAATAATTCATCACCTCACTAATTTAGGTCCCCATCAACAAATTGGAATCAAAAAAGGAGATGTATAGAACCCTCCTAGAGAATGATCAAAATATGTTGATTAATGTAGGATAAGAGAAGAGGTTCTAGGCAAAAGTTTTAAATATAGCAAGTGCATTGGTGAACCACTCTCCATCTAGAAATTGTTGATAATATGTTATTCTGGAAATTTTGGAGAGGTAGTCTTGTGGATTACTCATTACTTATAAGATTTTGGATATCTAGCATATTTCCATGTGCAGCTAGAGAAGAGATCTAAGCTAGATCCCAAGGTAAGAAAATGCACCTTTTTAAGTTACAAAAGACCTGTTAAAAGATGCAAGATGTGGGATGCCAATAAAAAGTAGACAGTAAGTAGAGATATGAGGTTTCATGAAACCTCCACTTTGATAGATATGCATAAAATCAGTTGCAAATGGTTCAAGATGAAGAAAGGACATATCAAAGCTGGTTGGACTAGATAAAAGACTAAATATATATTAAAAGGGTATGATGTTTACATAAATTTTCTACATGGAGATTTAGAAGAGGAGATCTACATGAGTCAAGCAAAAGGCTTTCAGGTCCCTTAGAAGAAGAATTGGATGTGCTAGTTGAAGAAGTTGTTGTATGAGTTGAAACAAAGTGCTAGATACTGGCATAGACCTTTTAACAGTTTGATGAGCTATCAAACTCAAATCTATACCAATGAGTTTGATTAATGTGTGTACTTAAAATAAGTTAAGGATATTCACTCTACATAGTTATATCATTTTCCAACTTTATATAGATGATATGCTGATTGTAGCTTAGAGGAGATTTGATATTGATAAGGTAAAGGATCAATTGACAAGTTTAATATGAAAGACTTAGGACTTGTAAGGAAGATATTAGGTATTGGTATCTATAGGGACAAAAATGTTATGGATATTAATAGGAAAGTACATTGAGAAGGTATTGATGTATTTTTGGCATGGAGAATGCAAAAGCAATGATTACTCCTTTAGCTTCTCATGTCAACATTTCTTTCACATAGTCCTAAAATCAAGGAGGAGAGAAAGTCTATGTTTTTCATCTCATATGCAAGTGCTATAGTGTAAAAGACCAAGGAGAGAAATAGGGGAATAGAAGATCGGAGTGAATGATCTCATTGGGACTCTTGAATAAGTGAAATTCCAAATGCCTAGCATGAGCTTGGGCTTTGGTATTTATAAGGAACATACAAGGCTCTTGAGAAGTTCTTAAGAAGCTTCCTAAAAGCCGCTTTCTTAGAGTGAAAGTCCAACTAACTAGGAAGCTTCTTGAGAAGCTTCCTCTTAGAAGTTGCCTACTTGGCATGTAAGCTAAGCTAGCTAGGAAGCTTCCCAAAAAGCTTCTTCCTAGAAGTCACCACTTGGCATGCACATTACTTGATATTTAGAAGGTACCATGTAGCTTCTAGAATATTCTTATAATTCTTGGATAATTTGGACTATTTGCTACTTCATTAGTCTTAACTAACTCATCTATAAACTCCATATTGTTACATATTTCCCTAGTGCTAGTTGATCACAACCTCATCACCATGGAAACTTCAAACTCTTGGATGGCCATTTGTGCATTCTAGAGATGAGAAAGAGTCTCCAAAGTGGCATCATGAAGGGGATATCCTTTCCAAAAGACTTTGTACTCAATGTGTTGTTGGCAGCCACATTGAATGTGATGATGTGTAAGAATACAATCAACTTCATACTCCTTGTGATCATTGATAGGGATGTGAGGAAGAGGGAGTTGGATACAAGAGGAAAGGGAAGATGGATTAGAAACAAAAGGTTTCAACTTGGATATATGAAAGACATGGTGGATTTACATATGACAAGGCAAGGCAAGTAGATAAGCAACAAGAGACATGGTTTGAGTGACATCAAAAGGTCCTATCCAATTAGGAGTAATTTTATGAACTTAGGTATCAAGTGGGAGGGGTAAGTTACTAGACAAAAATATGACCTTATCACTAAGTTGAAAGGTGAGATCACAATGATGTTGATCCACATATTGTTTTTGACAATTCTAAGCAACAAGGAGATGAAATTTGGCTTGTTGTAGGGATTGGGATATTGCGGTCAAGAAGGTGGAAGTATGAAGGACACAAGATGGAGGAGGAGCAAGAAGGGAATTGGGAACAAGTGGTTCTTGGCCAAAATTATGGAAAATATGAAGAAGCATGTGTTTGGACTAAACCCAAAGTTGACCTTGGGTCAAGTCCAAAGAACCCGAGATGGACTATAACACCCATTTGTGCATGTGTATGGTATTGTGATATTGAGCTTGGTATCACAAGTACTTGAGAGATATTATATATATAGAGATAAAGTATAGTTCTACATTAGTCATGATTAGCTAGAGTTAGTCATAACTAAGATAGAGTGGACCGTACTTTAGAGGAGGTGGAAAAGATGAGCACCACTATTTTGGATTCTAGTGTGTTGACTTGGTATTATTCCTAGGTGTTTGGATTTGAGGAAAGAGTTAAGAACTCTTGTGCCCACAAGCCTTTTTGTTTTGGATTCTTCTATAGTCCAAGGATAGCCCATGTGAAGAAATCCTTGACTTAGTGGTTGGGTCAAGATAAGATCACATACTAGTGGAATATGCCCATCTGAATGGATATTCCTTTCTACTTTTTGACTTTACTTGACTTTTAGTCTAATAACTTGAGTTTCTACGGTATTTAGTAACTTTGGTACGTAACTATTTCACAAGTATATAAACAAGGGGTGAGGAGGTACTCATCATCCTTTCATTTGCAACTATCTCTCTCATTTGAGTTCTCTAGTGAGCAATGTCTTGAGTATTGGAGTGTTAACCTTGGAGGAGTATGATGGAGTTGAGGTTCCTTGCCTTCTTAGTCCATGGTGCGCTACCATAATAGCCATAAGAGGTTCATCCTGAGTGAGAGACAGGTTGGCTCATAGGACAAGTGGGAAAGGCAAAGAGGATGACTATGTATCAGGTAGTGCAGCCTGATTTGAAGAACTTGTAACAAACTTCTACGGGGTTTTCCAATCAGGAAAGTATATGAGAAGAAAGTGATGACCTTGGGATCAAGAAGCTCTGACAATGACGGGAGACAACCTCACAGAATTGATGACTAGTGTGGAGAAGCAATTGAAGAATGGCCAATCAGCAAAGGACTATAAGATTTCTACAAGGAAGTATTGCATGTCCAGACGCTACCCTATCCCTATTCAAAGTCAACCCAAAGTAATGCAAATTGCAAATTTGCAAGAAGACGAGTGGGTTAGGATCTCAAGAATGATCTGTCACAAGAAGAGAGTGAGGAAACACACAATGGCCCCAAAAGTGAGTAAGCAGAGTGTGGAGAGAGGTCTTGCAATGCATAGATTAGATGTAGTGGCAAGGATCAATGTCTTAGCAAGACTTTGTATCATATTCCTAGCTTGGAATTGGAACTTCAATTTTCCAGGTTTCATGGTAGAAATTGTCGCAAGTGATTGCAAGGATGGGCCAAAGCATGAAGGGAAGAGAGGGAATCTGGCTCAATGGAATGAGTTGGATTGGAGGTTAGTTGTAATACTCCGAGGACAAGAGAAGAGAGAAGACACAGATTGCACACTCAAACATTCGATGCTCCAAGGGAGCACCTTCTCTTTATTATATAGACAAAGAGGATCTCCTCCAAGGAAGCTCCACCATAGGATTAGGGACACAGATAGGTGACATGTCAGCAAGCTCCACCCTTGGATTACTTACTTGGATGGGTGACCTGTCTAGTCTAGGTCCTATTTGGTTGGTCAAACAAGCTTTGACCAGAGGGAATCTTTTAGGGAATCTTCCTGTAGGAATCTCAGAATCAAGTAAGGTACCATTGGAAAGCTCTCGACGAGACAAAGCAAGGGGGGACGTTGGCTAGCCTTTCCTTTGTTGGGAGAGGGAATCTGCACATTTTCGAGGCCTAATTCATCCGTTTAGGCCTCCGAAATTGCCTTCAAAGATTTCAGGCATATTTTGGTTCCTACTCTATTAGTAGAAGTCCCCTTTGGTGATACCTCTTTCTGATCTGTTAAGTCCATCATGTGTAACATCCTTCCTGATGTTACCAAACCAATTCTCACCTTTAAATCATATGTCTAGCTATTGGTTCTAAGGTTCTAAAGTCTATTTTGGTTTCTGCCCTATTTGTAGAAGTACTCTTTTGGTGATACTTCTATCTGATCTATTTTGACCATCATATATAACATCATTCTAGAAGTTACCAAACCAAATTTCACATCTAGATCATATGGCTAACCCTTGGTATTACATTAGTCTTGGGGAGAAAAGTAGGAGAGGTACCACCTTCTATCGAAAGTGTGATGCCTCTAAAGAGACTGCCACGGTGAGAAATTCTTTCAATTGACCTTGCACCAAGAATGGATATAAGGTGGATAGCTATAGAGACCTCAAGTGGAGAGAGATTGTAAGTGCAATGATGGCAATGTTCAAGCTTGAGCAAACCACCTATGTTATGATGCAACAGGCGGTGTTCTTTCACCAAATGTTTGCAGGAGAAGCAGTGGACTGGGCAAAATGTTTGCATCAGCAAGTGGGACAAATGATTTCGGGTTGGAGGATGTACATGCAACCACATTACTTCATGCCCTTTGCAACTCATTTCTACTTTGGGCTGAATTTATTGACTTCGGAAGAGAGAAACTAAATGTGCTTGCACTTTTATTTGGATTTACGAAAGGAGGCGGATGCGGATGAACAATATTATATGGAGCAAGGGATCCAAAGGAGTGAACCAATATATTTAAGAATCTGGTTTGGTTTTGAGCATTAGGAGTACCACAAATAAAAAAGAAAAGGAATTTGGCCAACTAGATCAAGGTACACATGGATTGTTTGTCCAGTCCTTGTATTCTTTAACATGGTATTAGAGCTTGTGAGAGGCTAGTAAGGTTGTGTGCACCTGAAGAAAGATAGGTGAGAGAAGTTGGAGACTTTAGGGATTCTGTTGATGCAATATGAATCACCAATTGCTCCATTTTTTCCTAAAATTGCAAATTTGAGATGCACCCAAGTTATAGACATGTCTTGGGTAGAAGCATTAAATTTAGTAGACACCACATTTTTGTGACATTTAAATTTTGGTCTGCTATTATTAATGCCTTTTGAGAACTTCCATATTGAAGTTTTGTGTTTTGCATTGTTCCACGTTGAACTTTGACCAACACTTTGATAGTTCTCAAGACGCTCTCTTTCCCTCAACTTCCACCTCTTCCTTCCCCTCTTCTCAATTCTGTCCCCTCATGTAGTACTCCCTTTGGTTTGTACTCCACCTTCTAGGAGATTCACATACAGAGACTACCTTTAAAGGATCCATTATTTATTCACTTTACTTGATAAGGACCAGCTAACAAATTGCTTCCTTTGTTGCTTTAGACTCCAAAACCTTCTTCAAATTTTTCATATTCCCAAATTCACCTTCACAATTTTCCTACTTAGAAATGATCTCTATACCTCTTGTAAATTTTCTCCTTCTTTTTCTCTCACCATATTATTTTGTTCACAAATCTACCCCTAATATCCATCCAACACTTATTATCTTTTGTTTTGCCTCAAAGAAGATGGATAAAGCTAGATTATAGTGTTTTCTTTGTGATCATGAAGTCCTAGAGGCCATAATTCAAAATATACCTATTATTACTCCCATTATTGCCTAAAGGTACTGCACAATTTTAGGCCGTTTATATTTTAACTTTGCCTTGATTTCCAATTTTTTTTTGAATGTAACATCTCCTTCTTCTCCTTGTAGTTGTCTTCATCATTCCTTCATTAACCATTCCTACGGTCATGTAGTTATAGTTTCCGTTCAAATCTGATCTGCCGCCATCTTATCACTTCTCTTCTCTAAAGGTACTAATTTTTGTCTTTCTCCCATCTCTCTCCTTTTTTCCTTCAATGCTATTTGGGCTAGTGCTTGCTTAGGATGCAATTTCATGCTTGCTCAAGATGCAATTTCACGCTATTATCGGGAAAATGATTCACGGTTATCATTGGTGCTATTTGGTGAGCTCTGGAGTTTCCTTTTATAGTAACTAGACTTGAGAGTCTCTTTTTGTTATAGAGCACTACTTGGAGCTTACATTTGTGACACACCAACTCATGACTTCATTTATAATGCTAGAATCTTGGGAATATGTTATTTTAGTGCCATTTGAGCAAAAGAGGCTTTTGGCTTGGAGAGTGCCTTGAAGGAAAGGAGAAAGGAGAAAAAGAGTCTAGGCTTTGAGAGAAAAGCTGGAACCAGACAGAGAAGTATTTTTTTTGAAGGTTTGAGGTTTGAGGTTTGAGGTTTGCTGTGGAACCGGACAAAGAAGCATTATTTTCAAAGGTTTGAGGTTTTGCAGTGGAGGTGGACAGAGAGATATATTATTCAAAAGCATGAGGGGTGGCTGTGAAGAGGGGACAAAGAAGAATTTTGCAAGAATGTTAGGGCTGGAGAGTGTAGAGCAAGGAAGGAATTTTTTTACCAAGGAATGAATGAGTGTGGACTGAGCAAGGCGGAGGGCAAGAAGAACTTCAAGGGAAAGCTAAGGGAGAAACTTTTTTCAGGGGAGATCTTGCTGAAGCTGATGCCTTGAGAGTGCAGGGCAAGAGAAAATTTTTGCAGGTATGCCTTGAGGTGCAGGGCAAGAGAGGATTTTTGTAGGTATGGCTTGAGATTGTGAACACCATAAGGGATATTTTTGCAAACATGTATGATTTGAGATTGTGAAGGCCAAAAAGGATAATTTTTGAATTGCCTTGGGCTGTGACAGAACTTGGAGAAGGAAGGAAAGTTGGAGAGTAGGAGTGGAAAAGAACAAAGAATTTTTCCATGTGAAGTTTTTTTTTTGGGATAGGAATGTGAGAGCTTTTGAGTTTTGGCAGAAGATAGTAATGTTGACAAGAAGAGAAGAAGGATAGGAAAGGTTTATGATTTTTGCAGAGGGCAGTAATGTTCAAGGGGAGAAAGAAGGTGGTAAGGTTAGACGGGAGAGAGAAGACAATAAGGTTGACTGGAAGAGAAGAAGGACAAGAGAGGTTTATGAGTTTTGCAGAAGGCAGTAAGGTTCAACGGGAGAGGGTTTTTTTTTGAGTTTTGGCAGAAGATAGTAATGTTGAAGGAAGTGCCAAGGACATGAAGAAGAAAAACCAGGGGAGGTTGCATGAAAGAGGGATTTTTTTGGAAGGGAAAGGGACGGAGAGCTGAAGAGAGAGGATTTTAGTTTTTGAGGAGTGGCTTGAGTAGTGGAGAAGAATGAGGGTTAATGAAAATGAGTAGGATCAGGCAAAGAACGAGGAAGAGGAGGCAGATTTTGTGAAGAAAGAGGGTGATTTTGCTTTTGGGAAGGAGGTGAACAGTTTCTGGAGAATGTAAGGGTCTGGGAGAAAATCAGGAATTGACTTGGAATTGGAGAGGAATGTGGATTTTGGGAGAAGAATAGGAAGTGAGAAGGGTTTGGGAGAAAATCAGGAATTGACTTTGTTTGGGGAGGAATGTGGGTTTCGGGAGAAGAACAAGAAGTGAGAGGAAGAATGTGAAGTTTGGGAGAAAATCAGGAATTGACTTTGTGACAACCCGGCAAATATCACTTTTGCGATAATCGGGTAAGTAAAGTTTGTTCCCGCAGAGATACAAGTCAGAATTGGTCAAATACAAAGCAAAGTAACAATTGTAGTTCTTCTTGGTTGTGTCTTTAATCTCTCAGGTAGAAACCACACCCAGAAGAGAGTAACAAGCACTGATTCGCAGTCTTGTCACAAATTCACACTCCTTAATCACAACTCCATCAAATCTTTCCAAACAATCTTGATTGTGATGATTCAGGCTCTCTCGAAAATGGCACTTCACTGCAAAACAACTTTGCCTCAGAATTGTGTTCCACCCCTCCACTAAAGGCACAACTTCCTCGATCAAAATTGCTTCACATCAACTTCGCACTGTACTCACAAATGCAGAATTCTACCAACACTACAATTCCTCTCAGATCTATCAAGGTATTGCTTTGATTGCACCTCACTCAGGATCAAACACATAGAATGAAGATCAAGGCTGTGGAATCCAACATCCAACAAGCACTCTAACTTGCACTTTGAATTTCTCCACACACTCACAAACACAATCACAAAGCTGATACTCGGAATCAAGCTCAAGCGACGAGCACTACTTCACAACACTTTGCTTTATCTATTCTCAAAAATTATGAGCACTAAACAACATAATACTGCAAATGCCACTCTTAAATAGTGAAGCAATCGACAGTTCTAACAACTATACCGTTCTACAACAACTCTTCTAACCTACAGATCCAAAATGACAATGCACCGCTTCATATCTGCCTCTTCAAATCTCAAATCTATTACTAATCCGATCCAATGTCTACTTCTTCCTCGGCTTCCAACCCGAACCCAAAGTAACTTTACTTCCTACTGCTCTATCCTCGGGTTTCATATCTTCTACTTCTTCTACCAATTCCAGCAATTCTCTTTCCTGATCTGAAATTCCTATCATAGTTAAGCCTTCTAAATCTCTATCTCCCGACCCACTCTTCTCTAAAGTGTCAAATGTCAAATCTGAAGACACTTGCACTCCTATCTCTCTTACTTTGGGTCTAACTACTATCAATTCCTTTACTAATTCTATTGTGTCATCGTCAAGAATTGTAATTGAAAGCATGAATACACTACATACACATTCAATTTGTAGCCCATTTTCTCCTAATCACTCATGTAAATGACCCAAAGACACTTACTGTCTGATCCTGCACTTCAGGTTTATTCACTATTGCTACTTCTCTTTCAATTCCTGTTCCATCTTCAATTAGAACTGAAATTGAAGTCATGGGTATCCTAACTATCTTCTTTCCCTACTCTAACTTCCTCTAATGCTTCCCGTAAGATTCCCAAAGTCACCTTCATTGCACTCCGAGGTCCGACTTCTTTGGATTTAGTTGGTCATTTTAGTCTTGAGGCGGAGTCTTTAGACCCGAAGTCCGAAGTCACATTGACCCGAAGACACTTTGACCCAAAGTACATCTACTCCAGAAACTTCAAATGCTTATAACTTCTTGTAGAGACCTCTAAACTTTGCGATTTTAGTGGCAATGGAAAGCCCTGAACGAGACGCTTTCAACGAGATATAACATGATTGATTTGGAGTTGTGGTCACTGAGATATGACTCTCGCAAAAATCCTGACCTGCAACTTCTATTTCTCCTTCGGGTTTGCACTCCTTCAACGTCTGATCCGAGTTTTTCCCTCCTCTGACACGAAGTAAACTTCTTCGGGTTTGATCCAATCCAAGTCCTTCTTCCTCTCACACAATGTATACTCCCTTGGGTCTCATTAAATCACAGGTTTGCACTCATTTCTTCTCCATTTGGTTTCAATTTGGTTTTAGCAAGACATTTCTTCTTCTAAACTCGTCCAAAATGAAAAATGTGAGTACCACAGACTTGGTTGGAGAGGAATGTGAGGATTTTCAGGAGAAGAACAAGAAGAGAGAGGAAGAATGTGAAGTTTGGGAGAAAATCAGGAATTGACTTGGTTGGAGAGGAATGTGAGGGTTTTCAGGAGAAGAACATGAAGTGAGAAGGGTTGGGGAGAAAATCAGGAATCGACTTGGTTTGGAGAGGAATGTGAATTTTGGGAGAAGAACAAGAAGTGAGAAGGGTTTGGGAGAAAATCAAGAATTGACTTGGTTGGAGAGGAATGTGAGGGTTTTTGGGAGAAGAACAGGAAGTGAGAAGGGTTCGGGAGAAAATCAGGAATTGCCTTGGTTGGATAGGAATGTAAGGGTTTCAGGAGAAGGATAGTAGGAGGATTTTCTTTTAGGAAGGATGTGAACAATTTGAAAGAGAATGTGAATTTTCAGGGAATTTTTTTTCAGGAATTGACTTGGTTGGAGAGGAATGTGAGGGTTTTGGGAGGAGGACAGTAGGAAGGATTTGCCTTTGGGAAGGATGTGAACAGTTTCAGGAAAATGATAGAGAAGTTTTTTTGGGAGAATGACAGAGAAGGACATGAGCAGTATTTGGGAGAATGACAGTAGGAAAGAAAACAGTAAGATTCAATGGAAGCAAAAGGCAGTAAGGAGACAAGAAGAGAAGGAGAGTGGATTCTCAAAGGAAATGTGATTGAGATTGGGAGAAAAGGGAGTAATGGTGATAGGGTTTTTGGAATATGAAAGGGGTTTAGAAAATGTTTGAGTGGCCAAGAGGGTTTAAGGATGTTCTTTGAGAGTGTCTTTGGTTGAGAACATAACCAGAGAAGGAGAGAGAACCTCACAAGAAGGAACAATGTGGATGCAGGAGCTGAGAAGATTGGGCAGTAAAGGCTTCTGCTTGAGAGGTAAGAGAGAATTTTGTTGAAAGGAATAGTGTGGATGTGGGAGTTGAGAAGGCCAGACGGTGAAGAGCTTCTGCTCAAACGTTGCTGAAAAGTGTGAGAGGAAGAGAAGAGGGTAGAAGGGTGAAGTCTCAAGGAGAATCTGCCGGACAAAGAGAGGACCTAGGGTGATACATGAGACAACTACGACAGAACAAGAAAACAACAGACTGTAAGAGATAAGGGTTATAACTTGATTGATCCCATTCTTCTATTATGCTTGGGCAGTTAGAGCTTTGATGTAATCATTGTTTGGACTGGAGTTGATTACCTCTTCCCAATATTGTAAATTGCAAAGCTTGGTGTTGTGATGCATTTGTAGTTCTCCAAGGTTAAATGTGAATATTTTGATATGTGAAAGTGTCAAGGGAGGACTCTATTCTAGGATCTCCCAGCCATGTTGCATAGGCATATCCTCCCTACTGGTTGGTCATGGTGATCTGAAACTGAGCATAGGGATTATGACTTGTCAGACAAAATTCACCACCACGCCATTAAGTATAAGCCCAACACTAACTAATTTGGACATTAGCTAGTGGACCTTTGATGAACAAGAATTTCTGAACAAACCCAACTCAAGAAGCCATTAAGAAGGGGCCGCCGTCCAGGCAAGAGTAAAAGAATATGAACATGTATACCAAAGTGTGAGCCAATGACAAATAGAACCATCTTAGCACAAGCAGCTAGGTGCCCAGTGCACTCTTGAGACCAATCATTCCCCGTGACAATGCTTGCTCAGGAAGCAATGTTGGGCACCAAAGGCATTCTTGACTAATGGAAAGCAACCCTTCTTCAAACAATCAAGTGCCTCCTCAACCTCCACCACATTTTGGACAACTATCTTGCTAGTGATCCAATCTTTCTCATTTATCATGACAAAGACCTCCTTTCTCACTTCAAGTCCCATTTAATTATTACTCACTTGGACAAGTGTCCTAACAACTTCATATTCATTTCCAAACAATTTTATGTTCAAAATTTACTCCAAGAACTTCATTCTCCTTTTTCTACCTATAAAACAACACACATTCCTCAACCACAACTTTTACATTCTCAAAATGTCTTCAACTCTACTCATGGATTCTACAACTCCAAAGATAATGAGAGATTTTCCTATCTTTGTGTGGTACCCACATTTGTCATTTTTGACAAGTTTTAAAGAAGAAGTGTATTGTTGAAGCAGAATTGAAGCTTAGTGAAGAAGAAAAGAAAAGAATTGTGTGTTTTGCACAGACCCAAAGAAATCAACCTCATGCCAAAGTTAGAAGGACTCAGGTCAGACTTATGGAGGCAAAAATCCAAAGAAAGGTAACTTCACATCAGGATATGCAACCTAATCCAAAGAGCTTGTAATAACTTTTCCTCGGATCTAACCAATCAAAAAAGTGTGAGTAAAGAAAGCGACTACCTCAAAATCAAGATGACATTGAGAGTGGTAGTAAATAGACACAAAATTTTATGTGTCTATTGAAGATCGACTAAAGAATTATTGTGCAATGAAATACTATAAGATTGAGACTTCATCAAGGGAGTTCTAAACTGTCACGACAATATCCTATATGCCTCTCGATAGTTGTCCCAAAGGAATTAGAATCTCGGGTTTTGGTCTGTGAGCTGGCTTGTCTCTCACTCAAGATGAAACTCTGATGGCTATTATGGTAGCACACCATAGACTAAGAAGGCAAGGAACCTCAACTCCATCATACTCCTCCAAGGCTAACACTCCAAGACTCAAGACATTGCTCACTAGAGAACTCAATGAGAGAGAGATACTTGCAAATGAAAGGATGATGAGTACCTCTTCACCTCTTGTTTATATACTTGTGAAATAGTTATGCACTAAAGTTAATATTTACTATAGTAACTCAAGTTACTAGGCTAAAAGTCAAGTAAAGTCAAAAAGTATAAAGAAATATCCATCCACATGGATATATTCCAGTAAGCATGTGATCTTATCTTGACCCAACCACTAAGTCAAGGATTCCTTCACATGGGCTATCCTTAGACTAAAGAAGAATCCAAAACAAAAAGGCTTGCGGGCCCAAGAGTTCTCAACTCTTTCCTCAAAACCAACACCTAGGAATAATACCAAGTCAACACACTAGAATCAAAAATAGTGGTGCTCATCTTTTCCAGTTCCTCTAAAGTAAGGTCTCCTCTATCTTAGCTATGACTAACTTTAGCTAATTATGAATAATTTAGAACCATCTTTTATCACTATATAAATAATATCTCTCAAGTACTTATAAGACCAAGCTAAATATCACAGTACCACACACATGCACAAATGGGTGTTACATTATCCTTAGACTAACTTTTCACTTTGTCCTCAAAGTGAAGCTCTCTCTACCTTCTATGATACATCTTCAACGTATGGTTAATCCTATCAAAGTGTCTTCTTCCCAACTCCTTGAGATCATAGGTGTAATTGCCCCACACCTTCTCCACTATGAAAGGTCCAAAGTACTTAGGCAAAAAATTCTTTTGCACTCTCTTGAATCAAATGGAATCAAACAACATTACCAAATCACCTTCTTTGAAAGGCTCCACCTTCTTCTTACCTTACCTCTTGTCATAGCTCTCCTTTTGTTTCCTTTTGGGCTTGCTCCACTCAAACCATAGCAACTTCTCTTGCCTCTTCCAACTCCATGAGTTGATCCTTCCTTGACTTCTTTGCATCACCTCCTTGTGATTTCTTCAATCTCTTATGAATGTTTTGGAAGGTAGGAAGATCAAAGTGAATAGATAAGGTAGACTCAATACCATATACCAACTAAAATGGATAATATCCGGTGGAAGTCTTCATGGTTGTCCTATAGTCCCACAAAATTGCATGAATCCTTTTGTCCCAATGATGTTTAGCCCCCTCCATTTCTACATCTTTGGCCAACATCATGCATAAGGTCTGATTGGTTCTCTTTGCCAAGCCATTGGAATTTGGATTATAGGATGTAGTTACTCTATGTGTGATAGAGAAATATAGTAGCATGGCTGTAGTGATGCTTTCTGTAAACTCTCCTCCTCTATCAAAAACTAACTCCAAAGGGCATCCAAACCTAGTGATAATGTGTTCATAAAGAAATCTACCAACTTCATCTTCATTCTTGTTCCTCAATGGTCTAGCCTCAACCCACTTGGTAAGGTACACATTTTGATATAATGGGGTAAGCTTCCATATCTACAAATTCACTATGGGGTGTATTTAGGAAGATGATAAACATTAATTAGAGGTGAATCAAGGTCTCTTACCTCCACTGGCAACTCCTACAACATCATGTGTAATTATGACATTTATTTATGATTTTGCACACATAACTCTTAAATCCCTTTCTCTATTTTCCCTTGATACATAAAGGGATTTCAAATATAGATTTTTGAGTAACCGGGGATATATTAAGGTTTTGATTTATGGGAGAATCCGAGATATTCAACGAGTGAAGACCCTTTCCTAATTTGCCCTGATACATAAAGAGGTTTCAAATATAGGTTCTCGAGTAACCAGAATATATTATGGTTTAGATTTATGGGAGAATTTGAGGTATTCAATGAGTGAAGACCCTTTCACTATTTTGTCTTGTAAATAACTACCACAATGTACCAATTATTCCTTGGAGTTCTATAGAGAAGACCTACAAAATCAATTCCTCACTTCTCAAAAGGTCCTAGCAATGGAATTGATCTAAGTGGTGAAGAAGAAGTAGACTTCTAGAAAAAGCTTGACAAAGATGACAAGTTTTTCAATAATCAAGACAATCCTTGAAAATCCCTCTCCAATGGTAACTTGAATCTACAATCTTGAAAGCAGTCACCTTTCCTGCAAAGTGTACTCCACACACTAAACCTTCATGAAACTCCTTATGAGTAGGATAGACTCTTCCTTACCCACTACTCTTCAAAGTAGACCATCAGCTCCTTGGTGAAAAAGAATATCCTCCACCATTGTGTAAGGTCTAGATCTTGCTGCAAGGGCCTTCCTCTCCCTAGCATACATCCCTTTTGGATAGTTACCTCTTGTCACAAAATCCACAATCTCCTTGTACTCCATTGGGACCTCTTGAGTGACTGAGATTGTCATGAGCTCCTCATCTGAGAAGGAATCATCCACTGGTTCATCTCTATCACGATCATGTGCCCTAGATAACAAATCATCATTTACATGTTTCTTTCTTGGCTTATTCTCAATGGTGTAGTCATACTCAGACAAGAGTATCATCCACCTTGCTAGCCTCTCTTCCACATTAGGCTTTTTGAAGATGTACTTCAAAGCCTTGTGATCTGTGACAATGGTGGCTTTCCCTCCAATCAAGTAGTGTCAAAAATTCTTGAGACCAAAGATTAGTGCCAACCCTTCTCTCTCCATGACAGAGTAGTTCTTCTCTGCTGAAACCGTCTGCCTACTAGCATAAGCTATTGGATGATCATGCCCATCTTGGTCTGATTGACTAAGAGTGCATCATATAGCTACATCAGAAACATCAATGTAGAGGATGAAAGGCTTACTCCAATCAAGTTTAGTAAGAATTAGAGCTACAACAAGGGATTGCTTGAGTTCCTTAAAAGCTTTGAGAGCCTCCTTGTCTTCCAAAATCACCATGTAATCTACACCCTTCTTCATGTATATGGTCAATGCATAAGCCTTGTTGGAAAATGAGAAGATGAACCTCCTATAGTACCCAACCATCCCCAAGAATTGGCATAATTTTGTCAAGCTTGAAGGGAATGGAAGGTCTAAGATTTTCCTCACCTTCTCACGATCAACTCCTATTCCATCCTTGGAGATGATGTGCCCCAAAAGTAGACCTTGTTCATGAACCATTGGAATGTGGTTGGAGCATTGCAAAGCCCAAAAGGCATAACCTTGAAAGCGTAAGCTCCCCAAGATGTGGTGAATGTGGTATGTGGTGCCCACATTTTTTGTTTTTCTCAAAATAAAGGAGAAGAAGTGTACAGAGAAGTTGAATTGCGCATGTATGGCCAAAGAAGGCAAAGAAAAGAGTCTTCAGGATGAAACCCAAAGTAAAGTGACTTTGGGTCATAAGGCAAAGTACTCGGAAATGCCCTGTCAGCATACAACCCGAAGTAAATTGTCTTCGTATCAGGGGGAGCTCAACCCGAGGCGAAGATAGTCTAACAACCTTTTGTCGGGGCAAGAAATTCAAGAAGGGGCCGTTTTAAAACTGGCGACCCATACGGACGAAGGTTGATTGACAGTGACAAGTGCATGCCGGAGGTGTGATTTCTTGGTAGAAACTCAAAGCTACAAAAGACAAAGAAGCAAAACTCTATAAAATTGAAATTGCAACGACGAAATGTCAAGTAATTTTCCTTTGCCGCTGAGAAGTTGTCTTGCAGGTGATCGGGGAAAGGGAAATAGAGTTGGGATCGTGTGAGTGCGCAAGGGCGAGGTCACAAGAGTGAAATCAAGAGAAAGTGAGAAGGTAGAAGAGATGGGAGGAGGGAAGAAGAACTCCAAATTCATAGTGAGAAATCATGCGATTCGGAGGTTAGATGTGATAGCAAGGATTGAAGTCTTGAGCCAACTTTGGATCACCTTTCTAGCATGGAATTGGAATGTAAGTTTTCCAGGACTCATGACAGAAATCATCGAGAGTAAGTGTCTCGATGGACCCAAGGAAGAGGGAAAGAAAGGAAATCCCGCTCGCTGGACAGAGTCGGATTGGAGACTTGTACTCGAGAAGGAAGCAGGCTCGGAGTAGGGAGCCACGTTCTTGGGAAAGGGAGAGATAGCCCAGGAAACTCAGGAGGTGAGAGATGCCTTCTCGTCAAAATGAACAAAGAATGGGTACAAGGTTGAGAGCTACAAAGACCCTGTGAAGAGAGGGATCGTGAGTGCTTTGATGGCTATCCTGAAGCCAGAGAGAACCACTTATGTGATGAAACACCAAGCGGTGTTCTTCTATAAGTTGTTTGCAAGAGAACCAATCAATTGGGCAAGGTGTTTTCACAGGAGAACGAGGCAGATGGTGTGGAATTTGCGGGATAAGTCGCCTCCACACTACATTGTGCTGTTTGCAGCACACTTCTACCTTGGACTCAACTTGCTAGTCTCGGCGGAGCGGACTCGGATGGTGTCGCATTTCCATCCGGATGTTTGAAAGGAGGTCGATGTCAAGGAGCTGTAGTACATCTTGCAGATCAGGAGCACCGATGACTACTACGCAAAGATAGGGAAGAATGTGGAGGTCGCAGTGAGTACCCCAACAAAGAAGAGAGGTTGGCAAGGTGAAGCCGAAGAAAGCAAGAAACCTCGGAAGATGCAGAGAAGTAACCTGAGGCAAAGTATGGTGGTGATTGAGTCGGAGGATGAAGACTCAAAAGGAGATGCCAAGCTCAAAACTGAAGACTCGAAACTCAAGGAGGAGCCTGAGCTAACATTGCAGAGTGGAGGTACAAGCAGCAAGAGTGATGAAGGTGGAGAGATGACATTGGCGCCAGCGGCTGAAGAATACAAAGAAGAAGTGCAAGCCGAGTTGGAAGCCAAAGATGACACACAGTTGGAGGACGAAGTAACTATGCTCGAGGAAAAGAAGATCGCAGTACAATGGAAGTTCGCTCGAGATATAAGGCAAAGTGTGAAGCGGGGCCAAGTAAAGTGAAGGAAGAAGAAGGAGAAAGCTCGGGTAGTGAGGCGTCGATTCCGATACGAAGACTGCAGAGAAGAAGGCGAGTATTGGGAGAACACGAGGTGAGAAGGGAGACCACTCCGCGAGAGGAAGTAGTTGCCAGTGATGGAGTGAATTACCTGCAAGAGATTGTGTGCCCATTGTTGGTGAAGTTGGAGCACAAGAAGAAGGAGATGCAGTCGACTTGTCCAAAGGTAAAGACTATATTGCAGGTATTGGCGAGATAAGAAGAAGAGAACTCGGAGTTGAAGAGGAGTGTAACCCGAGGTGAGGAGGAAAGGGAAGTATTGCGAGCAAAGGCAGTAGAGAGAAGTCAAGTAATTGAAGACCTGAAGAGAGAAGTGAGCTATCAAGAGGAGCTTGTGAAGAAAAGTGACATAGCAAGGGAGAGACAAGTAGTTGAGTACGAGATCTTGAAGCAGCAGTTTGTTGATTCGAGAGTAGAAGTAATCCATGGTATGGCGAGAGTAGCAGCAAAGGATCAAGAGCTCGATAGAGTGATGGAGAGTATGGAAGAGAAGAAGTAACTTTGGCAACAAGAGTTGGTGGCACGATACAGAGAAGAAGACCAATTACAAGAATTACTTTGTAATCAGGAGGAGAAGTAGTTCAGAAGGAGAAGGAGAAGGAGATGGTGAAAGCCAAATTCAAAGAAGAATTGGCGATGTACAGAGAGGACTGGCTTGCAAATCGGGAACGAGAAAGGAAGACAAGATTGGAGCCGATAAAGGAAATTGTCCTCTAGATGAATGCCATGTTGAGTACAGAAGCCAGCGTTCAGATTGAATAAACAAGACTGCACGAGTTGAAGTTGTTGGTGCATGAGACGAGGCGAAGACAGGCAAAAGACACCGAGATGAACGCCTTGTTGATCAAATTGAGAACTCGTGTAGATAGGAAGATATTAGAGGTAGAAGATAACATTTCAATTAGATTAGACTTAGTGAAAATAGAGCTAGAAAAACTTCGGAAAGATGTTGAAGCAAAACCCGAAGTAGATAACATAGGAGTCCAAATGTCTTCGGAATTACCGATGGAGACATTAGAGAAGAGTGGGTCGGGAGATAAGGAGTTAGATAGATTACCCACTAGTGGAATTTCAGATCAGGAAAGAGAATTGCTGGATCTGGTAGGAGAAGTAGGAGATCTGAAACCCGAGGACAGAGTAGTAGGAAGTAAAGTTACTTTGGGTTCAGGTTTGAAAGCCGAGGAAGACATAGATATCGGATCGGAGTAGAAACTGATTTGAGATTTGAAGAGGCAGATATGAAGAGGTGCATTGTCATTTTGGATCTGCAGGTTAGAACTGTTGTTGTAGAACGGTATAGTTGTTAGAACTGTTGATTTGTTCACTATTTAAGAGTGGCATTCATAGAAAACTGTTGTTCAGTGCTCATAAATTCTGTGAATAGATAAAGCAAAGTGCTGTGAAGTAGTGCTCATCATTTGAGCTTGATTCCGAGTATCAACTTTGTGATTGTGTTTGTGAGTGTTTGGAGAAATTTGAAGTGCAAGTCAGTGTGTTTGTTGGATGTTGGATTCCACAGCCTTGATCTTCATTCTGTGTGTTTGATCATGAGTGAAGTGCAATTGAAGCAATACCTTGACAAATCTGAGAGGAATTGTAGTGTTGGTAGTATTCTGCATTTGTGAGTGCAGTGCAAAGTTGATGTGAAGCAATTTTGATCGAGGAAGTTGTGCCTTCAGTGGAGGGGTGGAACACAATTCTGAGGCAAAGTCATTTTGCAATGAAGTGCCGTTTTTGGGAGAGCCTGAATCATCACAATCAAGATTGTTTGGAAAGATTTGATGGAGTTGTGATTATGGAGTGTTAGTTCGTGACAAGATTGCAAATCAGTGCTTGTTACTCTCTTTTGGGTGTGGTTTCTACCTGAGAGATTAAAGACGCAACCAAGAAGAACTCAATTGTTACTTTGCTTGCACATTTCTGACTCATATCTCTACGGGAACAAACTTTACTTACCCGATTACCGCAAAAGTGATATTTTCCGGGTTGTCACATGATTTTTGGCGCCACTACCAGGGATACAAATCTCGGAAGTGGAAGAATACAAAGCCAAATTCAAAACTGGGTATCAACACAATATGGATGTCTGCATCGAGAGAACAACGAGAAGAGAGAGCTCAAAGACGAGCACTTCAACGTGAAGAAGATGAATGTCTGAACGTCCCATCCCTTGTTGATGAAACTGAATGAGATGCATTGGATCTTCAACTCCTTCACAAAGTGCAAGAAGCCCTGCGAGAACTCGATCATAAGAAAAGCAAAGGCGGTTGGCAAGGCTACTTCGCATCTCCCTCTTCTTCCAAGAAGAAGAAAGAATCGAGTGGGCAAACATATGCATTGCGGCCTAGTACACCAACTTCCCCTAGAGCTGTAAAGGAAGTTGTTTCCTTGAAGAACTTTGTTTGAGAAGAGATAGCACGAACACTTACTGAAGACAATGTCAACATCTTCTACAAACGATTCCTCGGTTGTCCCAAAGGAATTTTGAAGAACCAATCAAAGGTGTTGATCCTGAATCTTCCACTCGGGTTGAAGTCGACATTCTCATAGAAGAAATTGTGGAAGAAGACCCCACCTTGAATTTGACAAATTGGAATCCTTGGGCTAACAACACGACGTCAATACGAGCCAATTCTTTAGTTCCGTCAAGTTCAACACTACCTCAGCCGATCCCAGTGCATTGAACAATGACTTTGTTGCCTGTCACCTGACATGCCTATCAAAAGTACAAGGGGACAGAACAAGACAAAGACCTCGATGAATTCATCAAAGAATTTGAAGTCATCTCATTTGCTAACAAGGAGCATGACTCGGCGGATCGATTGAGAATTTTCCCAAGTTTGCTCCGAAAGAAAGCTCAGAGCTGGTACACCCATGTGACCCAGAAAGAGTTCGTACCCGCAGACTGGGCAGACTTGAGAAACAACTTCCTGGAACGATTCCGGGAGGTTGACTACGATACGAGTGTCTTTGTGGCACTCAACAATTTGGACCGAGGCAAGAAGGAGAAGTTGAGAGACTACTCTGAGTGGTTCATGGCACTATTGAACCGAGTTCCCAAGCAATCGGGGGTGGTGGGTTACTCCGATGCCCAAGCCATTACCTGGTTCCATGGAAGCCTTTCACCAGAGATACAAATCTTTGCTAGGGAGAAGAATGTAACTTCCCTAGACAAAGTACTCAAACATGTCGCTCGTTATGAAGCGGCCCACTCTCACTCTGCCGATAACAGGAGAAATTGGGAGAAGAAAGGCAAGAAGCCCAAAAAGAGAGCTTCACGCAACACCTCCCCTTCTTCGGACGAATCCTCTACGTCTTCAAGCTCTTCTTCGGAATCCGAAGAAGAATCAAAGTCAAGACAAGTCAGAAGACGTGGAGGCAAGAAACCAGTGACTCTTCTAGCAAAGAGTGTACATAAGGCGGATACCAAGCTGGATGCCCTCATCAAGGAGTTTTCGGATTTCAAGATCCAGATGATTGGGGCCAAAGACCAAAGGAAGGCCCCAGCGTTTGGACGATCTAATGTGTGGTGCACCGCATGTGGCAAATCCGGCCACGCCAACACAGAATGCAATACTCGTAATGCATTCCCGGTGCAGCAAATTGATTGGGTTCCGGGATGGAACCAAGACAAGGACAAGGAGGCTGTGTACCAAACTCAGGAGGTACAGCCTCAAGCAAGCACATCGTATCAAGGTTCGAGGTATGGACCTAGGGAGTATAACCCCAATGCTCCTCCACGAAGACCACCAATGAGCAACCAAAATTGGCCTTAGAATGTTGCACCCGGAGCCTGTTATAATTGTGGCTCGATGGGACATTGGTCTCCAAATTGTCCCGAGCCAAGAAGGCAAATTGGGTACGTTCCCCTATGCAGAAATTGTAAAGGATTGGGGCATACGGGCAACCAATGTCCTCACCCACCAAACTTGAAGCCGCTTGTAAAGTATGTACAGACCTCCGTTGAGCGTGCAACACTTCAGCCAAAGGGGGATACAAATGTAAATTGCATTACCCTTGAGGAAGAAAGACCTCAAGAAGGGAGTCCGGCCTTAGAAGGAGAATGGCCGGACCTTGAAATTTTGAAGGTTGAGACACGCTCCAGTAAGAAGAAGCGTGATCTTGAAGAATTGAGTATGACCTCATTGTCTTCGAGAAAGGCGAAGAGATTGCGCCCAAAAGCAATTCTTTCTGCTAAGGAGGAAAAGATCCTTGCAAAAGCTATAGCTAAAGCCTTGCAGAAAGAACTAAAGAAGGCACTACTCAGGACTCGGGAATTGAGTTTGGAAGAGGAGATGAAGACGAAGTCTCCAGTTTTTCTGGTGGACATCCAATCCAAAGTAAAGGGTCTGATCCAAGCCAAGGTGGGCCAACCCGAGGAACCTTGGGTTAAGGCCATCAGCAAGCCCGTCACCATTTTGAAGCGTCCCGAAGTCAAGAGGGAATATGGAGAGACTTCGGACCCAAAGCCGAAGGCGAAGACGGTCAAATTAGGAGGAGTTCCCCAATATGATATTGTAGCAGATCTGGCAACCACAAATGCCAACGTAACATTCAAGCAATTGTGGGAAGATAACAAGCTGTACAAGAGACAGCTGAATTCGGCCCTCAAGAAGGTGAGGTTGATGTCAAAAAAAGACCTGCCTGCTATTTATTGTATTGAACAAGAAGATTTGTGATCTCTCGAGGTAGACATGGAGATTGCAGGATGCATGATCACATCGATACCCATTGACTCTGGGTCCGGTGTGAATGTCATGACCAAAGATACTACAAATCGACTTGGGTACCACACGTTTGAACCAACACCCTGAGTGTTGAAGTTTGCAGACCAAACCAGGAGATGGCCATTGGGCATGCTATCAAACATTACCACAATCATTGGAGGGGTACCCTTCAAGTTGAATAACATCGTATTGTGACCAGTGACAAAAACTGGTTACCCTCTATTGATCGGCAGACCCTGGTTGTACAGTGCCCAAGTTGTGGTGGATTGGCATCAGCAGAAGTTAAGATTCAAGGACATTTCGTCCGAAGATCAGAAGCTGGTGATTGTGAGTTGGACAAAGGTTCCCCATCTGGGAGAAACAAGTTTGTCGGAAGAGGAGGACGAATCCGAAGACTCATCATCTTTGTCCTCAGAGGAATCCAAAGACGAAGTCCAAGTTAATTACTTGGAATGCTACGAGGTGGATGTTGAAGACGAAGATCCATATGACCTTGCCTCGGGTGAACCTGACTTGGAGGAAGGGAGTTTGATGGCCACTTGCCTCGGGTTAAGCCGAGTAAGCCACGTTGAAGGAGTCATCAACCCCGATGATTGTCAAGATGTTTTATTAACTGAAGGAAAAATTTTAAAAATTTTGAAGACAATTACTTTGTAGGAGTTAGCAGGATACACTGCCCTGTTTATAGAATTCCAGGATGTATTTGCCTGGTCGATTGATCAAATGCCGGGTATTCCACAAGAATTTGGAGAACACCGGATTGATTTGGTTGAAGGTGTAGTTCCGGTTCGGCAGCAACAATACCGCCTGAACCCAAAGTACTCGCTTTTGGTGAAAGATGAAATGGAAAAGTACTTAGAGGCCGGAATCATTTTCCCTATCTTAAGCAGTGAATGGGTTTCCCCCATTGTCATTGTCCCAAAGAAAAAAATAGGGAAGATCCAAGTGTGCCAAGACTTTTGGAAGTTGAACGCAGTCACAAGGAAAGATCATCATCCCTTGCCTTTTACCGATACAATTTTAGATCAGGTAGCTAGGCATCCTTGTTAAAGTTTTCTCGATGGATTTTCAGGGTACAATCAAGTATCCATTTGAGAAGAAGACCAGGATAAAACTACATTCATGACCGATTGGGGCACTTTTGCTTACAATCAAATGCCCTTTGGGTTGTGTAATGCTCCCGCTACTTTCCAACGGATGATGAATTCAATCTTCAAAGATTTTCTATGTAAATTTGTGGAAGTCTTCATTGATGATTTTTGCGTGTTTGGATGAAGAGAGGTACATATAGATTATCTTCGCCAAACGTTTGAAAGGTGTCATTTTGCCGGCTTGTCATTACACCCAGAGAAATGCTTCTTCGCAATGAAGGAAGGAATTCTTCTGGAGCATCGGGTGTCAAGCTGAGGTATTGAAGTTGATGTTGAGAAGGTTAAGATAATTGCAGCTTTGGAATCCCCAAAGAACATCCGGGAGCTGAGAGCCTTCTTGGGACATGTTGGATATTACAAATGCTTTGTGTCAAACTATGCAGTACTTGCTGTGCCACTTACAAAGCTTCTGAAGAAATCCGAAGACTATCTGTGGGAAGCAAATCAAGAAGAAGCTTTCCAGGTGTTGAAGCAGAAGCTGGTTGAAGCACCGGTTATGAGGGCCCCGAATTGGGACGTCCCTTTTCATGTATATGTGGACACTTCGTCCATGGCCATTGGAGTTGTCTTAAGTTAGAAGGATGAGAAGAAGAAAGACTACCCAGTGTATTATGCCAGCCAACAACTTTTAGTCTCTGAAAAGAATGCAACGACTGAAAGAGACGCACTCGGAATGGTGTATGCCTGCAAGAAATTTTGTCATTATTTTTTGGGGTATGAGTTTGTCTTCTATGTGGACCATTACGCATTGCAACATTTGGTCAAGAAGGCAGATTTATTGGGGCAAATTGCAAGATGGATCTTGTTGTTACAAGAGTTCACGTATATTGTACAAGTAAGGAAGGGAGCTTCGCATCCGAATGCGGACTTCCTGTCTAGGTTAGAAACTCAAGACCAGGAGTGGGAAATTGACGATTGGTTCCCTAACAAAGAGTTGTATCACTTATCAGCAATGCAAAGTACGAGGTATGCAGCTGAATATAATTATCTGAATACTCTCCATTGTCCTGAGGGGATGGACTCAAAACAGAGGGCAGTCTTTCTTAGGAAAATGGGGCCGTACCAGCTTAAACACAACACTTTATTTAAGATGGGCAAAGATGAAGTACTTCGGCGATGTTTGGAGTCATACAAAGTAGGAGGAGTAATTGAATCTTTACACTCCAAAGCATTGGGAGGACACTATGCTCTGAAGAATACTGTAAAGAAAATCCTTTCGGCAGGGTATTGGTGGCCTACAATGTACAAAGATGTACATGCTCATATCCAAAGTTGTGATGCTTGTCAAAGAACGGGGAAGCCGACAACTACTTCTCAATGGCCTTTGAGACCAATTTTGCCTTTGGCCCTATTTGAGAAATGGGGAATTGATTTTGTGGGTCCCATTCAACCAGTGACCCGAGTCACAAGAAAGCAATACATTTTGGTTTGCACTGACTATGCTACCAAGATGGTCAAAGCTGAAGCAACTCACATAGATGATGCTGAAACTATGGCGGAATTTTTCTTTTGAAACATCGTCTCCCAATATGGGTGTCCTCTGGAATTGGTCAGTGACCGAGGAACACATTTTTTGAACTCTGTAATGGAGGCATTAACCAAGTACTTTCAGATTAAGCATCGGAAGACGACTCCTTACAACCCAAAAGCAAATGGCTTAACGGAAAAAGCGAATGGGTTACTTTGTAAAATTTTGAATAAGGTGACTGTCAATTATGCCTATGACTGGGATACAAAATTACCAGCGGGGTTGTGGGCATATCGAACGACAGAAAAGATTACAACCAAACAAACTCCATACTTCTTGACATATGGCTTGCATCCCATACTGCCAATTGAATTTGAGGTTCCGACTTATCGGGTTCTTTGCAAAGAACAAATGTCGGAAGAAGAAAGTCAGGATCTTCGGATTCATCAACTGATGTGGTTAGAAGAGAAAAGAGACGATGCAATGCAAACCACAAAAGAAGTACAAGCACAGAGGAAAGTCAGGCACGATAAGAGAATCAAGCATGTGACTGTACGAGAAGGGGATTTGGTTTTGTTATATGACAATCGCCGAATATTTTTTCTAGGCAAGTTGCATTTGAGATGGATGGGTCCCTATTGAGTTCTTCATCTTTACGAAAATGGGTCCATGCATTTCATAGACTTGGAAGGTAATCCTTTTGCCACTCAAGTAAACGGGTGGAGAGTTTGGAGATATTGGACCATAGACTCGGAAGTTTCTAAAACACCTGAGGTTTATGTTCCCGGGGACGCTCATATTTGAAGGAGGGAGTATGTGGTGCCCTCATTTTTTTTTCTCAAAATAAAGGAGAAGAAGTGTACAAAGAAGTCAAATTGCGCCTGTATGGCCAAAGAAGGCAAAGAAAAGAGTCTTTGGGATGAAACCCGAAGTAAAGTGACTTTGGGTCATAAGGCAAAGTACTCGGAAATGCCTTGTCAGCATACAACCCAAAGTAAATTGTCTTTGTATCGGGGGGAGCTCAACCCGAGGCAAAGACAGTCTAACAACCTTTCGTCGGGGCAAGAAATTCAAGAAGGGGCCGTTTTAAAACTGGCGGCCCATACGCACAAAGGTTGATTGACAGTGACAGGTGCATGCCGGAGGTGTGATTTCTTGGTAGAAACTCGAAGCGACAAAAGACAAAGAAGCGCAACTCTATAAAAATTGAAACTGCAATGACGAAATGTCGAGTAATTTTCCTTCGCCGCTGAGAAGTTGTCTTGCAGGTGATCGGAGAAAGGGAATAAGAGTTGGGATCGTGTTAGTGCGCAAGGGCGAGGTTGCGAGAGTGAAATCGAGAGAAAGTGAGAAGGTAGAAGAGATGGGAGGAGGGAAGAAGAACTCCGAATTTGCAGTGAGAAATCATGCGATTCAGAGGTTAGATGTGATAGCAAGGATTGAAGTCTTGAGCCGACTTCGGATCACCTTTCTGGCATGGAACTAGAACGTAAGTTTTCTAGGACTCATGACAGAAATCATCAAGAGTAAGTGTCTCGATGGACCCGAGGAAGAGGGAAAGAGAGGAAAGCCGGCTTGGTAGACAGAGTCGGATTGGAGACTTGTACTCGGGAAGGATGCAGGCTCGGAGCAAGGAGCCACGTTCTTGGGAAAGGGAGAGATAGCCAAGGAAACTCAGGTGGTGAGAGATGCCTTCTCGTCAAAATGAACAAAGAATGGGTAGAAGATTGAGAGCTACAAAGACCCTGTGAAGAGAGGGATCATGAGTGCTTTGATGGCTATCTTGAAGCCAGAGAGAACCACTTATGTGATGAAACACCAAGCGGTGTTCTTCCATAAGTTGTTTGCAAGAGAACCAATCAATTGGGCGAGGTATTTTCACGGGAGAACCAAGCAGATGGTGTGGAATTTGCGGGATAAGTTGCCTCCACACTACATTGTGCCATTTGCAGCACACTTCAACCTCGGGCTCAACTTGCTGAACTCGGCGGAGCGGACTCGGATGATGTCGCATTTCCATCCAGATGTTCGAAAGGAGGTCGATGTCAAGGAGCAGCAGTACATCTTGCAGATCAGGAGCACCGACGACTACAACACAAAGACAGGGAAGAATGTGGAGGTCGCGGTGAGTACCCCAACGAAGAAGAGAGGTCGGCAAGGTGAAGCCAAAGAAAGCAAGAAACCTTAGAAGATGCAGAGAAGTAACCCGAGGCACAGTATGGTGGTGATTGAGTCAGAGGATGAAGACTCAAAAGGAGATGCCAAGCTCAAAACTGAAGACTCAGAACACGAGGAGGAGCCTGAGCTAACATTGCAGAGTGGAGGTACGAGCAGCAAGAGGGATGAGGCGGAGAGATGACATCGGCGCCAGCGGCTAAAGAATACAAAGAAGAAGTGCAAGCCGAGTTGGAAGCCAAAGATGACACACAGTTGGAGGACGAAGTAATTGTGCCCAAAGAAAAGAAGATTGCAGTACAGCGAGGAGTTTGCTTGAGACGTAAGGCAAAGTGTGAAGCGGGGCCAAGTAAAGTGAAGGAAGAAGAAGCAGAAAGCTCGGGCTGTGAGGCGTCAATTCCGATATAAAGACTGCAGAGAAGAAGGCAAGTATTGGGAGAACACAAGGTGAGAAGAGAGACCACTCCGCGGGAAGAAGTAGTTGCCAGTGATGGAGTGAATTACCTACGAGAGATCGTGTGCCCATTGTTGGTGAAGTTGGAGCACAAGAAGAAGGAGATGCAGTTGACTTGTCCAGAGGTAAAGACTGTATTGCAGGTATTGGCGAGATTAGAAGAAGAGAACTTGGAGTTGAAGAGGAGTGTAACCTGAGGTGAGGAGGAAAGGGAAGTACTGCAAGCAAAGGCAGTAGAGAGAAGTCAGGTAATTGAAGACCTGAAGAGAGAAGTGAGCTATCGAGAGGAGTTTCTGAAGAAAAGTGACATAGCAAGTGAGAGACAAGTAGCTGAGTACGAGATCTTGAAGCAACAGTTTGCTTATTTGAGAGTAGAAGTAATCCATGCTATGGCAAGAGTAGCAACAAAGGATCAAGAGCTTGATAGAGTGATGGAGAGTATAGAAGAGAAGAAGCAACTCTGGCAACAAGAGTTGGCGGCGCGATACAGAGAAGAAGACCAATTACAAGAATTACTTTGTAATCAGGAGGAGAAGGTAGTTCAGAAGGAGAAGGAGAAGGAGATAGTGAAAGCCAAATTCGAAGAAGAATTGGCGATGTACAGAGAGGACTGGCTTGCAGATCGGGAACGAGAAAGGAAGACAAGATTGGAGCCGATAAAGGAAATTGTCCTCCAGATGAATGCCATGTTGAGTACAGAAGCCAGCGTTCGGATTGAAGAAACGAGATTGCACAAGTTGAAGTTGTTGGTGCATGAGACAAGGCAAAGACAGGCAAAAGACACCAAGATGAATGCCTTGTTGATCAAATTGAGAACTCGTGTAGATAGGAAGATATTAGAGGTAGAAGATAACATTTCAATTAGATTAGACTTAGTGAAAATAGAGCTAGAAAAACTTTGGAAAGATGTTGAAGCAAAACCCGAAGTAGATAACATAGGAGTCCAAATGTCTTTGGAATTACCGATGGAGACATTAGAGAAGAGTGGGTTGGGAGATAAGGAGTTAGATAGATTACCCACTAGTGGAATTTCAGATCAAAAAAGAGAATTGCTGGATCTGGTAGGAGAAGTAGGAGATCTAAAACTCGAGGACAGAGTAGTAGGAAGTAAAGTTACTTCAGGTTCAGGTTTGAAAGCCGAGGAAGACATAGACATTGGATCAAAGTAGAAACCGATTTGAGATTTGAAGAGGCAGATATGAAGAGGTGCATTGTCATTTTGGATCTGCAGGTTAGAGTAGTTGTTGGATGGTATAGTTGTTAGAATTGTCAATTGCTTCACTATTTAAGAGTGGCATTCGTAGGAAATTGTTGTTCAATGCTCATAATTTCTGAGAATAGATAAAGCGAAGTGCTGTGAAGCAGTGCTTGTCGTTTGAGCTTGATTTCGAGTATCAACTTTGTGATTGTGTTTGTGAGTGTTTGGAGAAATTCGAAGTGCACGTCAGTGTGTTTGTTGGATGTTGGATTCCACAGCCTTGATCTTTATTCTGTGTGTTTGATCATGAGTGAAGTGCAATCAAAGCAATGCCTTGACAAATCTGAGAGGAATTGTAGTGTTGGTAGTATTCAGCATTTGTGAGTGTAGTGCAAAGTTGATGTGAAGCAATTTTGATCAAGGAAGTTGTGCCTTCAGTGGAGGGGTGGAACACAATTCTGAGGAGAAGTCATTTTGCAGTGAAGTGCCATTTTTGGGAGAGCCTGAATCATCACAATCAAGATTGTTTGGAAAGATTTGATGGAGTTGTGATTATGGAGTGTTAATTTGTGACAAGACTGCGAATCAATCCTGTTACTCTCTTTTGGGTGTGGTTTCTACTTGAGAGATTAAAGATGCAACCAAGAAGAACTCAATTGTTACTTCGCTTTGTATTTGGACAATTCTGACTCGTATCTCTGCGGGAACAAACTTTACTTACCCGATTACCGCAAAAGTGATATTTGCCGGGTTGTCACATGGTGAGTTGTTGATGCTCTAGTGCAGTCTTGATTTGGTTATACCCACTATAACCATCTCCACAACTATACCTCTCACGACCTGCAACCTCCTCCAACATCTCATCAATGAATGGCAAAGGGTAATAGTCCTTCTTAGTAATAGTATTATGCTTCTTGTAATCCACACATACCCAAAGCTTGCCATTCTTTTTCTTCACAATCACAATGGGAGACACACATTCTAAATTCTCCACGTCAAAGATAAATCTAGCTTCCTTGAGCTTATCATTCTCCTCCTTCACCACCAAAGATATTGGTGGGCTAATGCAATGTTGATATCTGGGTGTTCAAAACCTCTAGATTAGGTGCAAAATCCATAGCACACAAAGGATACACATCTGAATCAGATTCAGATTTATCCTCCTCCGTGGAAGTCTCCTCCTCCATGCTTGTGTCCACACCTGAAGCTCCTTCTTCTGAATCTGATTCCCAACAATCAGAAGATGGTGTATCTAAATGTGAAGTGTTGATGGTGTTAGTCACAAGAACTGTGACTCTATGGTTTGATGGCCCAATCCTCAAGTACCCTTTGTGCCATTGATCAATTGTGTGTGCTCCTCTCAACCATGGCCTTCCAAGAAGTAAGTCATAGTTTGAATCCTTCAAGATTTGAAAAGTCATGAGATTTTGAACTCCCATAACTGAAACTACCACTTTATCTATCACCCTTATTGGTCAAACTTGTTGCTTGTTTGCCATGCTCACCACAAATCTTGAAGGTCTAGAGTGTATTATACCCAACTTCTTCATCAACCTTTCTGACATGGCATTCACTGCTGATCCTCCATGAACCAATGCGTCCTTGATGTTATGACCATTCACTCTCACATCAATCTTGGAAGCATATTCACAAGCCTCCCATGGTGTTGGTTTGGCATCCACCACCCCCTTTGATATTGGAGCTTTTTCCATCTTCTTCCTCTTGCTCCTTGTAGAACTCAAACCACCTCTAAGCTCCTTTCTCAAAGTAGGATTCAAATCAATCAATTGGCCCACTGTGATGTTAGCTTTGTGACTACCAACATCCTCCAAGACATTGTAGTTCCATTGTTGTTTTGAGATCAAGAAGTCTTCCATTCCCAACTTCTTCCTTGGAGTCTTTGTTGTTGATGGTGTTGAAGTGCTTGTGCAAGTGCTCCTACTAGGCATAGGAGTATCTTGGCTAGGAGTGAATCCTTGAGAAGAGTGCACATCCTCTACAAAACGAGCTCACTTCTTCTCTTGTGCCAAAAGATCCAAATTACAACCCTTGGACTTTGAGCACTCTCCCTTCTCATACTTGCTCTCAAATCTATAGATGCTATCTCCTTATCTTTCTTTGGATTAGGAGCCATTTATATTTCACTACCTCCCTCTTTCCCTCTATTGGCTCCTTCATAACCCCTTCCTCCATGGTAAGTGGAATTTGGGCAATTTCTTTGGATGCCACCACTTCCTCCACAACCAAAACAATTTCTCTCATTAAAATTATTGGTTGGTTGGCCTCCTCTCTATAGATAACTTCCATAGCTCTTAGGTCCACTCCCCATATTTTGATCCACCTCTCTCTTCTCCCATAGTTGCACCACATTGATCTTGAGATCTGCAAGTTGTTCTATGATGGTTTGAAGTAGATCATTTGGTGGAGATGCAAGACCTGGAGCAACTATTACTCGTGGTGCAACCCTTGCCACCAAAGTATCAAAAGTTCCACCATAATTGTAACCTTGAGGAGGATGCACAACCTCCTTCACCACCAAATCACTCTCATCCCTTCCAAACTTTCCTCCATACAAATTGCGATCTTGATAGCTTCAACCTTGGAAAAAGGTTTCTCATATCTCACCTTGCTTATAATTTTTGATCTCAATCCTCCCACAAAATTCTTGGTGAGCATCTCTCCTATGCCAATCATAGTAGTCTTGACATCATCCCCACCCTTCCTTAACACTATGCAAAATCTGGACTCTAACTTTTCCACTCTTTCCACATAGATTCTCACTTTCTCTCCATCTCATTGCTCGAGAAAGGTAACCTCACCCATCAATCTCTCATAACGCTCATCTAGAAGAATTTCTTAATGAGTGCTCAAGTCAAACTCTCCCAAGACTCTTCTTGCCCATCTCTCCTCTCTCTCTCTTTTGGTATTCTGACTCATACCATGTAAGTGCTGCATCCTCAAAGAAATCTAGTAATGATGAGGCCCACTCATTCTTCCTCCTCTCATTTCTTCCTATGCAAGCTCTCTTGAAGTCTCTCACAAAGGCTTCCACATCTTCTCCATCCTTGCCAAAGAAAACCGGAAGTTTCCCATCTTAACCCTTCATTATCTTTCTTGTCTCTTAAATTTTATTTTCTTTTTCTCTTTTCTTTTCTCTCACTCTATAACTAATAGATTATGTACATGACTAACACCATTTGAGATAAATCCACCCTAGGGAACAAAAAGGGTTCAGGTTGCTCCAAGATTTCTCTAGCATCATCAAATCCCAGAGTGCATATTAATCTAACTCTCATGGATAGTTTATCCATAAGTTCAATGATTATTTCCATTATTAATCTTGAGAACTAGTTGATGAAAATGATAATATTGCTATAGCTGTACTGAGACTCTCTCCAAGATCCTTCACCAAAATCTCCAAGTGCTTTTACTCCACTACACTCATATCCTTTTGGAAGTCCTTCCACTCCACAAACCTCACATAACTCTTTGGTCTTAGATCTTCTCCCTCCCAATCTTGGTGAAGAAGGTCCAACATGCAAACCCAAGTCAAGTAAGCCTCTCCTTTCCTCAACCTCTTGCTCTCAAAATTTAGTGGACATGAACTTGCCTTATGTCCCTTCTCTCCATATAGAAAGCACTTAGACTCACTCTTTCCTCCAAGTTGTGTAGGTTTTTGGATCCTCTCAACACTCTCTTCAAATTCTATTGTAAACTCTCTTTTCCTCTAATCCACCCTTACAATCACCTCAAACCCTTAAGGAACCTTGCATAGCCTAAATTTCCACTCTGGTGACCTTCCATGTTCTCAAGATGAGTCTAAACACTCAAATATGCTTTTCGTTGCTCTCACACTCCTCATGCATGAAATCTAAACTTTGCAGAATTGACCCTTCCTCACAATGTCACTCAAATCTCTCAACTTGTATTTCACAGTTCTTTGAAAAATTTCACACTTGATCAAAATTCCAAGGTGTCTCTCTTTGCAAAATTTAAGATCTTTTCATTAAGCCATTTTGTCTAGGCACCTTTTTATTCAGCACACATATTTCAGATTTGGTCTGAAAACCACCCCCTCACTTTAAAAACTCATAACTCCTTGCACAACAATGATCTTTCTCTAAATGTTGTGTCAAAAGGTAAGATATAACTCACTGAATTTTCTTGAAAATTTTCACAAAAGTTCATTGAAAATTGAAGAAATGGCAGACTCTATACAATTTTCCAGAGAGCATGCAGGTGTGGGAGCAATTTACCCTATCAACTTTCAAAAATTCTAGCTCAGTGCACATAGTAGCACTAACAATAATTTCAAGTGTGCTAACTAAAATATAACCTAAGCTATCATGTGTAGAAATTTCAAGTCTAGATTTCAAACTTGAGATTTTGCCCAAAATCACCATAATCCCCACAATCTGCAATCCACCTCACACAATTTCTTCAAATCCTCTCATGTATACAAGATGTACAAAATCACCTCAAAGACATCATGATGAACTATAGGGTATACAAATGGGTCTTGGTTCTCTAACAATTCAGCCCTCTCCTCCCCTAAAGTTCTCTCTAAGTGAGCTCTCATAGCCTCCTTCTGTCTAATATAGAATTGTACATGGAACAGTATCTTACTTTCTAGAGAGGTCCCGCAATGGAACCAAAAATTTGAGCTGGCTTGTCTCTCACTCAAGATGAACCTTCTGATTGCTATTATGGTAGCGCACCATAGACTAAGAAGGCAAGGAACCTCAACTCCATCATACTCCTCCAAGGCTAACACTCCAAGACTCAAGACATTGCTCACTAGAGAACTCCATGAGAGAGAGATACTTGTAAATGAAAGGATAATGAGTACCTCCTCACCCCTTGTTTATATACTTGTGAAATAGTTATGCACTAAAGTTAATATTTACCATAGTAACTAAAGTTACTAGGCTAGAAGTCAAGTAACGTCAATAAGTATAAAAGAATATCCATCCACATGGACATATTCCAGTAAGCATGTGATCTTATCTTGACCCAACCACTAAGTCAAGGATTCCTTCACATGGGCTATCCTTAGACTAAAGAAGAATCCAAAACAAAAAGGCTTGCGGGCCCAAGAGTTCTCAACTCCTTCCTAAAGCCAAACACCTAGGAATAATACCAAGTCAACACACTAGAATCCAAAATAGTGGTGCTCATCTTTTCCACTTCCTCTAAAGTAAGATCCCCTCTATCTTAACTATGACTAAATTTAGAAAATTATGACTAATGTAGAACCATATTTTATCTCTATATAAATAATATCTCTCATGTACTTGTAATACCTAGCTAAATATCACAATACCACACACATGCACAAATGGGTGTTACAAGTCAGCGTTTGATCTTTCAAAGGTCAAGAGTGAGGAAGCACATGATGCCACCAAAGGGTAATAAGTAGAGTTTTGTTAAGACTCTTGTAATTCTCCAACAATACATAGTGGCAAGGATCAAAGTCTTGAGTAGAATTTGCATCACCTTTCTTTGAAGAAGTGGTTGGAGAAGAAGATAAGGAGTTCCATGAGGTGATTTGATTGTATGGAAGGAGGAGATGGTCCTTGTTTGCAATTACCTATAGTAGAGCTAGAGGAAGAAAGATAAGAGGAGCTGACCTTGGTGTTTCTAAGAGTAGTGAGATCAAAGAGAAGTATATAGGTTGCAGTTGCAAGTCCAAGTAAAGCCAAAGAGAAAGAAAGCTTGCACAAGATGATGCTACAAAGATTGAGACTTCAAGATAAGGCACCTGCCAAAGAAGTGCCAACCAAAGCCAAAGAAAGAGGAGATGATGAAGGAGAGTACACTAGAGCAGAATACATATCAAAGATTGTCTATCCTTTGTTGTTGCAATTGCAAAAAAAGAAGGAAGAGTTGAAGAGAGAGCATCTTGAAGTGAGGGATGAGCTCAATGTAGTGAAGTTCTTGAGTATAGATTACATGGAGTTAAGTAGGAAGTTAACCCGGGGAGAGGAAGAAGCTAATAAACTTTGGGTTGATGATGTTCTTTAGAGGATGACTTTTGAGAGATTTTTGTGAAGTGCAGTGAGGAACTTGATGACAAGCTAAAGAATTGAAGGAGCAAAAGGCAACATTCAAGAAATTGAAGGGAGAATTCAAAAATGCACAATTGGAGGTGATACCTCAAAGGCAATAACAATTGTGATAGAGCAAGCATTGGAGAGCCTAAGAAAGAGTGCAAAGGAGAAGAATTGAGCCTGACAATGTGAGTTAACAGATCAAAACCAAGAGGAGGAAAGGTTACAAGGACTGATCAGAAGTGTGGAGACTTAACTTGTCCTATATGTGGAGGAGAAAGAAGCCTTGAAGGAAGAATTTGATGACAAGTTAAAGATGTATTGGAACAAGTTGGAAGCAAAGAGAAGTAGGGAGAAGATAGTTCTGGGAAGGAAGTCAAATTCAGTTGGAGAAGTCATTGTGAAGTTGAAGATAATGTTAAGCATTGAAGCCAAAGTAAAGATGGAGGAAGCCAGACTGCATGAGTTGAAGTTGCTTGTGCAAGAGATGAGGAAGAAAGAAAAAGACGTGGATATGAGTAAATTATTGATTTGCTTGCAAGAGAGAGTAGATAGGAAGATGTTGGAAGTAGCAGATAATGTTTGTCTAAGTTTAGTCTGAGTTAGAGACACTTTGACGTAATGTGAGAGTACGAACATGATGCAAAATAACTGATTAGGAGTGCAAGTGTCTTTGGGTGAGTTACCCAAGACATTAGAAGAAGTTAGAGGAGAGAAAGAAAAGGCAAATAGTTTAGTGGTGACTTCAATTTTAGTTTGGACTGAAGATGTGACAATAGAAGAAGTTGTAGTGGAACCCAAAGCAAAGAAAGCAATTGAAGCTAATTTGGGTGTAGAAGCCAAAGTAGAAGTAAATATTGGATCAGATTAGTAATAGATTCAAAATCTAAAGAGGTAGATATAAAGAAGTGGAATGTCATTTTGGATTTGTAGGTTGGTAAAGTAGCAATTGAAACAATATGTTGTTAGATAACTATCAAAGTGTGTTGTCTATTTAAAGGAGGAATTTGCAATGTTATTATTTTTCAGTAATATTATTTTGAAGTTGAGTAAAGTGAAGTGTTGTAACTCAGTGCTCATCATTTCAGCTTAATTCCAAGTATCAAGCTTGTGTATGTGTTTGTGAGTGGTTTGGAGAAGTTTGAAGTGCAAGTCTAAGTGTTAGATGTTGGATTCTATAGCTCTGATTTCCATTTGATGTGTTTGATCCTAAGTGGATAGCAATCTAAGCAATGCCTTGACAAATCTGTGAAGAATTGTAATTTTGGTAGTATTTTGCATTTGTGATCATAATATTGGATTGATGCAAAGAAATTTTGATTGAGGAAGTTTTGCCTTTAGTGGAAGGGTGGAACAAAATCATGTGACACACAAGCCTCAAAATGTTGCACCAAGGGCTATTACAATTTTGGTTCTATGGGCCATTGGTTCTCAAATTATCTTGAGTTGAGGCATCAAATTGGGTATGTTCTCCTTTGAGTGAATTGTAAAGGTTCGGGGCACATTGGGAATGAATTGCCCCAACCCAAAGCCTCCAATCAAGTATGTATAGACTCCCACTAAGCAAGTTACACTACAATCAAAGGAAGATGTCATTGTAAATTGTATAACTCTTGAGGAAGAAAGGGCTCAAGAAGGTAGTCCAACTCCAAAAGGGGAATGGATAGATCTTGAAGTGTTGCAAGCTGGAACACGCTCAAGGAAGAAGAAACATGATCCCAAAGAAGTGACTATTACTTCTTTGTCTTCAAGAAAGATGAATTGACTACATCCCAAAGCAATTTTATCTACTAAGGAGGAGAAAATTATGGCAAAAGGCAAAGCTAAAGCCTTGCAAAAGGAAATCCAAGAGGCAATACAAAGAACTCAAGAGATGAGTTTGGAGGAGGACCTAAAGACAAAGCCTCTAGTTTTTGTGGCAAACATCCAATCCAAAGTTCAGGATTTGATTCAAGCCGAGGTGTGTAAACCCAAAGTAACTTAGGTTCAGACTATTTGTACTCCCTTCACCATTCAGAAGCAACCTGAAGTAAGGTCAAAGAAGGGGGAACCTTGAACCCCAAGACAAAGTTGAAGAAGATGAAGTTTGGAAGAGTACCACAATATGATATTGTGGTAGATTTGGAATGTTACATTTAAGCAATTGTGAAAGGACAATAAGTTGTACAAGAAGTAGTTGAGTTTGGCCCTCAAGAAGTAAGGGCAATGACCAAGAAAGATTTTCTGGCATCTATCATATTAAGCAAAAAGATTTGGGATCTCCTAAAGTAGATGCAAAATTTTCGGGTTGCATGATCACATTCATACCCATTGATTTAGGTTCTTGTGTAATTCATGACAAAGGTTACCGCACATCAATTAGGGTATCACACATTCAAACCCACACCCTAAATTTTGAAGGTTGCAGATCAGATCAAAAGATGATCTTTGGCATGTTATCTAACATCATTATGATCATCAAAGGAGTGCAATTCTAATTGAATTACATTGTATTGAGATCAATGACCAAAATTGGTTATTTTGTGTTGATTGGAAGACCCTGGTTGTATAGTGCTCAAGTTGATTGGCATCAACAAAAGTTGAGGTTTAAGGACATCTCATCCAAAGACCAAAAGTTGATGATAGTGAGTTGGATGAAGGTTCTCCACCTCAGAGAAACACCTTCATTAGAAGATGAAGACAAATTTGAAGAGTCGTCATCTTCATCTTTGGAGGACTTGGATAAAGAAGTCCAAGTCAATTACTTGGAATGCTATGAGGTAGAGGTCAAAGATGAAGACCTGTAATACTCCGAGGACAAGAGAAGAGAAAAAACACAGATTGCACGCTCAAACATTTGATGCCCCAAAGGAGCACCTTCTCTTTATTATATAGACAAAGAGGATCTCCTCCAAGGAAGCTCCACCATAGGATTAGGAATACAGATAGGTGACATGTCAGCAAGCTCCACCCTTGGATTACCTACTTGGATGGGTGACATGTTTGGTCTAGGTCCTATCTGGTTGGTCAAACAAGCTTTGACCGGAGAGAATCTTTTAGGGAATCTTCCTATAGGAATCTCAGAATCACGTGAGTACGGTACCGTTGGAAAGCTCTCAACAAGAAAAGTAGATTTAGGGAGTACACAATTGTTTATTTTTGAGGCCTAATTCATCTGTTTAGGCCTCCAAAATTGCCTTCAAAGATTTCAGGCATATTTTGGTTCCTACTCTATTAGTAGAAGTCTCCTTTTGGTGATACCTCTTTCTGATCTGTTTAGTCCATCATGTGTAACATCCTTCTAGATGTTACCAAACCAATTTTCATCTTTAAATCATATGTCTAGCTATTGGTTCTAAGGTTCTCAAGTCTATTTTGGTTTCTGCCCTATTAGTAGAAGTACTCTTTTTGTGATACTTCTATCTTATCTATTTTGACTATCATGTATAACATCATGCTAGATGTTAGCAAACCAAATTTCACATCTAGATCATATGGCTAGCTCTTGGTATTACAAGACCCATATGACATCACCTTGAGTGAAAGTGATTTGGAGAAAGAAGGTCTGAAATCTGTATGAATCAGATTAAGCCCAGTCAATCATGTTGAAGGAGTCATCAACTCTGATGACTATCAAGATGTAGTCTTATCTAAAGGCAAAGTTTTAAAACACTTTGGACAAGTTGGTAGGATACATTGCCTTGTTTATTGAGTACTAGGATGTATTTGCTTAGTCTATTGATCAAATGCTAGGAACTCATAAAAAATTTAAGGAACATTGGATTGATCTTGTTGAGTGTGCAGTTCAGTCTGGCAGAGACAATATCACTTGAACCCAAATTACTCACTCTTGGTGAAAGATAAAACAAACAAGTACTTGGGAGCCAAGATAATTTTCCCAATCTTGAGTAGTGAATGTGTTTCTCCCATTGTCATTGTCTGAAGAAGAAGACTAGGAAGATTCACGTGTGTCAAGATTTCCGCAAATTGAATGTAGTGACAAGAAAGGATCATCATTCTTTGCCATTCATGGATACTATTCTGGCCAAGTAGTTGGTCATCCTTACTATAAATTTCTCTATGAATTTTTAGTCCATAATCAAGTATCCATCCAAGAAGAAGATAAGGACAAGACTACATTTACCACCAATAAGGGCATCTTTGCTTGCAATCAAATGCCCTTTGAGTTGTGTAATGCTCCCATTACTTTCTAGCGGATGATGAATGTTATTTTCAAAGATTTTATGCAAAAATTTGTGGAAGTTTTTATTGATGACTTTTGTGTGTTTGGCTGAGAAGAAGTACATCTGGATTACCTTTGGAAAAGTTTTGAAAGGTGTTGTTTTGCCAGCTTGCCATTACACCCAGAGAATGCTTCTTTGTAACAAAGGAAGGAATTTTTTTGGGCATTGTGTCTCAAGCCAAGGTATTGAAGTTGAAGTTGAGAAGATGAAAGTCATCTCAACTTTAGAATCTCCAAAAATATTTGGGATTTGAGAGCCTTCTTTGGACATGTTGGATACTATAGATGCTTTGTATCAAATTATGCAATGCTTGTTGGACCTCCAAAAAAGCTTTTGAAGACTATTTATGGGAAGCCAAACAAGAAGAAGCTTTCCTGGTGTTGAAGAAGAAATTGGTTGAAGCACCAATGATGAGTACTCCAAATTAGGATGTCCCTTTTCATGTGTATGTGGACTCTTTCTCCATGGCAATTGGAGTAGTCTTGAGTCAAAAGGATGATAAGAAGAAAGACTACCCAATTTATTCCAACCAACAACTTTCAATTGCAAAAAAGAATTATTCAATGACTAAAAGAGAAGCACTTGGAATGGTGTATGCTTGCAAGAAGTTTCACCACTATTTGTTAATTTACAAGTTTGTCTTCCATGTAGACCATTATGTGTTGCAATATTTGGAGAAGAAGGCAAACCTATCTGGTCAAATTGCAACATGGATCTTGTTATTACAAAAATACACATACACTATACTAGTAAAGAAGGGAGCTTTGCATTCAAATGCAGACTTCCTGTCTAGGTTGGAGACTCAAGACCAGGATTTGGAAGTTGACAATTGGTTTCCTAATGAAGAATTGTATCATTTGATGGCAATGCAAAGTACAAGGTATGCGGCCAAATATCATTATCTGCATACTTGTAAGTGTCTTAATGTGTTTCCAAATCAAACATTGGAAGATGAAATCTTGCAACACAAAAGTGAATGGCCTAATAGAAAAGAATGATGGGTTGTTATGTAAAATTTTGAACAAGATGACTATCAATTATGCCTTTGATTGGGACACAAAGTTACTTGCAGCTTTGTGGGCATACAAAACCACCAAAACAACTACAACCAAGTAAACTGCATATTTCTTGACATGCGGATTGCATCCCATACTACCAATTGAACTTGAAGTATCATCATATCCAATTCTTTGTGAGGAATGATTGTTGGAGGAAGAAAGTCAAGATCTTTGGATCCATCAACGTATGTGGTTAGAAGAGAAAAGAGATGATGCAATGCAAACCACAAAGGAAATACAAGATCAGTAGAAATTCAGGCATGATAAGTGAATAAAGCCTTTTGTTTGTTTGAGAGGGAGATTTGGTGCTATTAAATGACAATTGCCAAATATTTTTTCCAAGCAAGCTGCACTTAAGGTGGATGGAGCCATATTGTGTAATGCATATTTATGACAATGGCTCAATGCAACTTGCAAACCTAGAAGGAAACCCTTTTGCCACTCAAGTAAATGGGTGGAGAGCCCTCAAATTTTGGGTTGTGGACTTGGACTTGGACTTGTATAAAGAAGAGAGAGTTGATGCTCACATGGATGCTCACATTTGAGAGAAGGAGTATGTGGTAAGTACATTTTTCATTTTTGATGAGTTTTAAAGAAAAAGTGTATTGTTGAATCCAAATCAAAGCTTAATGAAGAAGAAAAGAGAAGAATCATGTGTTTGGCATAGACCCAAAGAAGTCAACCTTGGATCAGAGTTAGAAGGACTCGGGTCGGACTTATGGAAGCATAGACCCCATGTAAGGTTACTTTGCATTGGGATGTGCAACCCAATCCAAAGAGCCTATAACAACTTTCCCTGGGTCTAGCCAATCAAGAGAGGATGGGTAAAGAAAATGGTTACCTCGGGATCAAGATGACATTGAGAGTGACAAAAATAGGCATGTAGAATCTATGTGTAAATTGAAGATTGATTGAAGAATGCCCGTGCAACAAAATACTATAAGATTGAGACTTTGTCAAGGGAGCTTTGAAATGTCATGATGATATCCTATGCCTCTCAATAATTGCCCTAAAGGAGTTAGGATCTCAGGTTTTGATGAGTGTTTGATCTTTTAGAGACCAAGAGTGAAGAAGCACATGATGCCACCAAATGGTAATAAGCAAAGCTTGGTGAGGAGTCTTGCAATTTGCTAATTAGACATAGTGGCAAGGATCAAAGTCTTGAGTAGATTTCACATCATTTTTTTGGCATAGAATTGGAATTTGAGCTTTCTAGGGTTCATGGAAAAAATTGCTGTCAGCAATTGAGAAGATGACTCCAAGACAAAGGGAAAGAAAGGAAGTCCGACTTGATGGACTAAGTTGGATTGGAGATTAGTCTTGGCAAGAGAAGCAAAAGATGTAGGAGGAGTCACCTTCTATCAAAAGTGTGATTCTTTGGAAGAAATAATTGAGGCGAGGAATTCTTTTAGTGCACCTCACATTAAGAACGGATATAAGGTAGATAGCTATAAAGAACCAATATGAAGGGGTATAGTCAGCATTATGATGGCAATATTTAAGCCAAAGTGAACCACCTATGTGACAAAGTAGCAAGTTGTGTTTTTCCACCAGATGTTACAAGAGAAATGGTGAATTGGGCAAAGTGTTTTCACTAGAGAGGAGGTCAGATGATCAATAGTTGGAAAATTGACCTACCACCCCATCACTTTGTGTCCTTTGCAGCCCATTTCTATTTAGCACTGAATCTACTTAGCTTAGAGGAGATATAAAGGATGGTATCACATTTTCACCCTGATTTGCATTGAGTTGTAGATGTGGATGAGCAATGCTTCATAAGGCAAGTCCATGAAAGCAATGAGCACTTCATCAAGATTGGGAAGGAGATGAACTGCTGGTGATTATTCCAAGGCTGAGGAAGAGAGGTAGACCCAAAGAAAGAGTGGCGCTAGTGCAACTACACAAGATAAGGAAGTTGAATCCAATGCAAGAAATGGCAAGGGTGAAGAACCATTCTTCAGAGAAAAAATTGGAAGGAGAAGCCAAGTCAAATTTTGAAGTCTCAAGAGAAGACAAAGAGCTCATGTTGTGGAGTAAGGATTCTAGCAATGAGACTAAAGGAGAACCTCAAGTCCAGCAATTGGTGGACAAAGTGGTTGGAGCAGGGGATGAGGAGTTCCATGCGGTGATTGATTGTATGGAAGGAGGAGATGGCACTTGTTTGGAATCACCTACAATAGAGTTGGAGGAAGAAAGAGAAGAGAAGCCAGCCTTGGTGTTTCCAATAGCAGCAAGATCAAAGAGAAGTATGCAGGTTGCAGCTGCAAGTCCAAGTAAAGCCAAAGAGGAGGAAGCAAGTTCAGACAAGATGATGTTGAAGGTACAAAGATCAAGACTTTGGGTTAAGGCACTAGCCAAAGAAGCACCGACCAAAACCAAAGAAAGAGAAGACAATGAAGAAAGTGCATTAGAGTAGAATACATATCAAAGATTGTATGTCCTTTGTTGGTGTAGTTGCAGAAGAAGAAGGAAGAGTTGAGAAGAGAGCATCTTGAAGTGAGGGATGAGCTCAATTAGTGAATTTCTTGAGTATAGAAAATATGGAGCTAAGGAGGAAGTAAACCCAAGGAGAGGAAGAAGCTAAAGAACTTTTTTTGATGTCGTTCTTTGGAGGAAGACTTTTGAGACTTTGCAAGAGAGTTTTGTGAACCGCGGCAAGGAACTTGAATGACAAGCTGAAGAATTGAAGGAGCAAAAGGTAGCATCCAAGAAACTGAAGGGAGAATTCACTTATGCATGATTGGAGGTGATACATTCACAGTCAATAATAGTTGTGATGGAGCAAAAATTGGAGAGCTTGAGAAAGAGTGCAGAGAAGAAGAATTATGTATGGCAACATGAGTTAATATATCAAAACCAAGAGGAGGAAACGTTGCAAGGACTGATCAAAAGTGTGGAGACTCAACTTGTCCTATATGTGGAGGAGAAAGAAGCCTTGAAGGAAGAATTTAAGGATGAGTTGAAGATGTATTGGAACAAGTTGGAAGCAAAAGAGGAGTAGGGAGAAGATAGTTCCAAGGTGTGAGTCAAATTCATTCAGAGAAGTCATCATGAAGTTGAAGGTGATGTTAAGCATTGAAGCCAAAGTAAAGATGTAGGAAGCTAGACTACATGAGTTGAAGTTGCTTGTGCAAGACATGAGGAAGAGGAAAGCAAAAAGATGTGGATATGAATAAACTATTGATTTGCTTACTAGAGAGAGTAAATAAAAAGATGATGGAAGTAGGAGATAATGTTTGTTTCAGATTAGATTTGGTGAAGTTTGAGTAGATAAACCTTGGAGTAATGTGAAAGTAGGAACCCAATACAAAGTAACTGAAGTAGGAGTGCAAGTGTCTTCAAGTGAGTTACTTGAGACATTAGAAAAAGTTAGAGGAGAGAAGGAAAAGGTAGATAGTTTAGTTATGACTTTAATTTTAGTTTGGACTAAAGATGTGATAGTAGAAGAAGTTGTAGAGGAAGCAATTGAAGTAATTTGGGTGTAGAAGCCAAAGTAGAAGTACACATTGGATCCGATTAGTAATAGACTTGAGATATGAAGAGGTAGATATGAAGAAGTGGAATGTCATTTTGGATCTGCAGGTTAGTAAAGTAGCAATTGAAATGGTATATTGTTAGATAACTATTTGAGTGTAGTGCCTATTTAAAGGAGCATTTGTAGTGTTGTTATTGTGGTACGTTCATTTTTTTATTTCTTTTAAGTTTTGTTCTATTTTGAAGAAGAAGTGTATAGATGAAGTTGTATTAAACCCAAATAGCATTGGAAGGAGAAGACCTGTGTCTTTGCTTTGTAACCCAAAGAAAAGTGACTTTGTGTCAAAAGCAACGTACTTGGATCAGATTTGTCAGAGTTTAACCAAAGTAAGGAGACTCCATCTTGGGGTGATCAACCCGATGCAAAGACAAAGTAACAGATTTTCTTTGGGTTGGAAATTCAAGAATGGTACCACACACAAAAATGGCTAAGGCACAAGCAGGAAATTGAGAGTGATAGGAGAAGTACATACAGAAGATGTGATTTCTCAGTAGACAATCTCTCAAAGAATGACTGAGAAACGTCGGAGTATAAAGTCAGGTTTCAAATCAAGAACAAGACAAATGACAAGTGGATTTCCTTTGCCTTTGCGGAGTTGTCTTAAGGGAGATTGTGACAAAATGGCAAATATTGCTTTTGCGGTAATAGGTTAGTAAATTTTGTTCCTGCAAAGATACTGGTTAAAATTGGTCAAATACAAAGTCAAATGTCACAATGTAGTTCTTCTTGGTTGCGTCTTTAATCTCTTAGGTAGAAACCTCACCCAAAAGAGAGTAACAAGCACTGACTTGCAATCTTGTCACAAATTCCCACTCCTTAATCACAACTCCATCAAATCTTTCCAAACAATCTTGATCGTGATGATTTAGGCTCTCTCAAAAATGGCACTTCATTGCAAAACAACTTTGCCTTAGAATTGTGTTCTACCCTTCCATTGAAGGCACAACTTCCTCAATTGAAATTGCTTCACATCAACTTTGCACTGCACTCACAAATGCAAAATACTACCAACACTACAATTCCTCTCAAATCTATCAAGGCATTGCTCCGATTTCACTTCACTCAAGATCAAACACACAGAGTAAAGATCAAGGCTACGGAATCCAACAAGCACACTAACTTGCAATTCAAATTTCTCCACAATTCACAATTACAACGATACTCGGAATCAAGCTCAAACAACAAGCACTACTTCATAGCACTTTGCTTTATCTATTCTTAGAAATTATGAGCACTGAACAACATATTACTGCAAATGCCACCTTTAAATAGTGAAGCAAACGATAGTTACTAACAACTCTTCCTACCTTCAAATCCAAAATGACAATGCACTTCTTCATGTCTACCTCTTTAAATCTCAACATTGTTATTACTCCAATCCAATGTCTACTTATTCCGCGGCTTCCAATCCCAAAGTAACTTCACATACTACTCTATCCTCGGGTTTCACAACTCTTAATTCCTCCACCAATTCTAACACTTCTCCTTCTTGATCTACAATTCCCATTATAGGTATTCTTTCTAAGTCCTTATCTCCCGACCCACTCTTCTCTAACATCTCCACTGGTAAGATATCTGCACTCCTATGTCATCTACTTCAGGTTTTGCTCTTACATCCTTCCAAAGTTCATCTATCTCCAATGTCACTAAGTCTAATCTAATCGTGATATTATCTTCTACTTCCAATATCTTCCTATCTCCACAAGTTTTGAGACTGGTAAGTAAGGCGTTCAAAGTCTTTATCCTTTTCAGATCTCCTCCTTGTCTCCTGCACCAACAACTTCAACTCGTGCAGTCTCGTCTCTTCAATTTGCACACTGCCTTTTGTACTCAACATTGCGTTCATCTTCATCACTATCTCCTTCAATGGCTCTAGTCTCATTCTTCTCTCCTGTTCTTGATTTGCATGCCAATCTTCTTTATACATTGCCAATTCCGCTTTGAACTCGGCTTTCACGGTGTCCTTCTCCTTCTTCTGCACAATCTTCTCCTCCAATTGCAAAGTAACTCTCTTAATCTTTCCTCCTCTCTATATCTCACTATCAACTCTCTTTGCCAGAGTTGCTTCTTCTCTTCTACACTCTCCATCACTCTATTGAGCTCTTGCTCCTTCTTTGCTACTCTCGCCATAGCATGGATAATCTCTAATCTCAAATCAACAAACTGTTGTTTCAAGATTTCATACTCCGCTACTTGTCTCTCCCTTGCTATGACATTTTGCTCTATGGTTCTCTCTTTACTCCCTACTTCTCTCTTCAAGTTCTTGATTACTTGATTCTGCACTACTGCATCTACTCGTAGCACTTCCCTTTCCTCCTCACCTCAAATTATACTCTTCTTCCAATCGAGCTAACACTTGCAATATAGTCTTCACTTTCGGACACTTCGACTGCATCTCCCTCTTCTTTTGTTCTAACTTCACTAACAATGGGCACACAATCTCCCTTAGATAATCTACTCCTTTACTTGGAGTTACCTCGACTTGCACTTATCTCCTTCTTTGCCTCTTCCTCACTCGACACTTGCCTTCTTACCCATAATTGCCTTATAGGAATGGATTCTTTGCTCCCCAAACTTCCACTCTCCACTTCTCTTAACTTACTTGGCCCTGCTTCATACTTTGCCTTACGTTTGGAATGGACTCCCCTCTGAATTATAACTCTCTTTTTCTCCTGCTTTGGAACTTTGTCTTCAAGTTTCAAGGTATCTTTCTCCTCCGTCTCCATCTTGGCTTCCTCCTCTTTAGGTACCTACTCCATCATCACTGGCGCTACTCGTGTCCCCACTCTGCAGCGTGAACTTGGGTTCTTCCTCCTTCTTTGAGTCTTTGGACTTGCACTCAGCCTCCCCTTCCGACTCTTTATCCAACGATGCAATTACCACCAGTTCTCTCCTCGGGTTCACCTTCCTAGCTTTCCAAGGTCTCCTCTTCTCTACTTCTTCTTCTTCTCCTTGTCAACTCCTCTTCTTTGACTTGGGAGTGCTCACATTCAACTGCACACTCTACCTTGTCTGCTTGGAGTACTCATTGCTACTCTTAATTTGCAAGATGTACTACTGCTGCTCCTCTACATCAACATCTCTTCTCAAGTCGGGATGGAAATAGGACACCATCTTGTGTCTCTTTGCCGCATTGAGCAAGTTCAGCCCTAGATAGAACTGGGCTACAAATGGCACAATGTAATGTGGAGGCGACTTGTTTTGCAAATTCCACACCATCTATCTTGTCCTCTGATGAAGACACTTCGCCTAGTTGATTGGCTCTCCTACAAACATCTTGTGGAAAAACACCACTTGGTGCTTCATCACATAGGTCATTCTCTCCGGCTTCAAGATCACCATTAGAGCACTCACAACCCCCCTCTTGAGAGGATCTTTATAGCTTTCCACTTTGTAGCCATTCTTTGTGCGCTTCAAAGAGAAGGCATCTCTCATTTCTTGGGTTTCTTTAGCTACTTCTGCCATACAGGCGCAATTTGACTTCTTCTGTGCACTTCTTCTTTAGAAATAAGAAGAAAAAAATGTGGGTACCACAAAGACCAATGTAGAGGAGTGGGAGTGAGTGAAGTTGTGAAGAATTCAAAGGAATTGAGAGTTGCACATCCAAGGGATGGGAGAATTGTCTTGCAGAAGCACACCACAAAGGAGAGTAGAATGATAGGAATTAGGAACCCTACACTAGCAACAAGAAACCCAATGATTAGGAGGTTAGATTTGATGGCTCACATTGAAGTTCTCAATAAACTTTGCATCACTTTCCTTGCATGGAATTAGAACCTGAGTTTTCCAAATTTCATGGTAGAGATCACGGCTAATAAATGTGCAGTTGGGCCGGCGACAATTGGGAAGAGAGGCAATCGGGCTCAATGGATAGAGTCAAATTGGAGGTTGGTGTTAAGAAGAGAGAGTGGAGAAGAGCATGGGGCCACGTTCTTGGGGAAGGGAGAAGTCATAGAAGAAACCTAAGAGATCAAAGATTCATTCACCTCAAAGCACATGAAGGATGGGTATAAGGTAGAAACATATCAAGATCCAGTGCAAAGAAGCATTGTAGGTGTGATGATGGCACTGTTCAAGTCCAAGCGCACCACCTATGTGACAAAGCAGCAGGTAGTGCTGTTCCACAAGATGTTTGCAAGAGAACCAATCAATTGGGCAAAGTGCTTTTATCAGCAAACGAGGCAGATGGTGCTGAATTGGAGGACGTTGACACCACCACATTACTTTGTGCCTTTTGCAACACACTTCTACCTTTGGTTGAACCTATTTAGTAGTGAAGAGAAGAAGAAGATAGTCTTGCATTTCCATTTTGATCTGCGACAAGAAGCGACAATACATTTGGCAATTGAGAAGTAAGGACATCATTATGCAAGAATGGGACAAGATTGGAAGATGGTTGTGCGCCAAGCAAGAAGAAGAGAAGTCGACCCAAGGTGGAAAGCTTACCAGTGCAGCCATGAAAATAAGAAGAATTGGGCAGAGAGAAGGGAAGCAAGTCTAGCGGATTGCACCTATAGAGGAAGTCAAATTGGAAGAAGAAGCAGAGTTTGCATTGGAGGAATTGGAGGAAGAAGAGGTAGAATTAACCTTACAAAGTGAAGAGTCTAGTGAAGAGAGCAAGGGTGAACCCAAGATGCAGCAAGATCAAGAGAAGGAGATGTCTCTGCAAGAATAAATTGAGCGGCAGGATGCGGAAGAAGAAATTATGGCTGAGCTAGCAATTGAGGCAGAAGAAGGATTGGTAGAGGAGCCAAGGCAGTATTGTAACACCCATATGTGCACGTGTGTGGTATTGTGATATTTAGCTTGGTATTACAAGTACTTGAGAGATATTATTTATATAGAGATAAAGGATGGTTCTACATTAGTCATTATTAGCTAAATTTAGTCATAGCTAAGATAGAGTGGACCTTAATTTAGACGAAGTGGAAAAGATGAGCACCACTATTTTGGATTCTAGTGTGTTGACTTGTTATTATTCCTAGGTGTTTGGCTTTGAGGAAAGAGTTGAGAACTCTTGGGCCCGCAAGCCTTTTTGTTTTGGATTCTTCTATAGTCCAAGGATAACCCATGTGAAGGAATCCTCGACTTAGTGGTTGGGTCAAGATAAGATCACATGCTTAGGGGAATATGCTCATGTGAATGGATATTCCTTTCTACTTTTTGACTTTACTTGACTTTTAGCCTAGTAACTTGAGTTACTCTAATAATTAGTAAGTTTGGTAGGTAACTATTTCACAACTATATAAACAAGGGGTGAGGAGGTACTCATCATCCTTTCATTTACAACTATATCTCTCTCATTGAGTTCTCTAGTGAGCAATGTCGTGAGTCTTGGAGTGTTAGCCTTGGAGCAGTATGATGGAGTTGGGGTTCCTTGCCTTCTTAGTCCATGGTGCGCTACCATAATAGCCATGAGAGGTTCATCTTGAGTGAGCGACAGGCCGGCTCACATTTTTGGTTCAGTTGCCGAGATCTCTCTAGAAGACAAGATAATGTTCAATTCTACATTAGGCAGAAGGAGGCTATGAGAGCTCACTTGGAGATAACATTAGGAGAGGAGAGGGTTGAACTTATGTTAGAGAACCAAGATCCATTTTTATACCCTATAGTTCATTATGATGTCTTTGAAGTGATTTTGTACATCTTGTACACATGAGAGGATTTGGAGAGATTGTGTGAAGTGGGTTGTAGATTTCGGGGAATAAGGTGATTTTGGGCAAAATCTCAAGTTTGAGATCTGAACTTGAAATTTCTATATGTAATAGCTTAGGTTATCTTTCAGTTAGCACACTTGGAATTATTTTGAGAGCTATTATGCGCATTGAGCTAGAATTTTTGAAAGTTGATAGGGTAAACTACTCCCGCAACTGCATGCTCTCTGGAAAATTGTACAGAGTCTGCCATTTCTTTAATTTTCAGTGGATTTTTCTGAAACTTTCCAAGAAAATTCAGTGCATTATATCCTACTGGTTGACGTAAAAATTAGAGAGATCTCATTCTTGAGCAGTGAGTGATGAGTTTTTGAAGTGACAAGGGTGGTTTTCAAACCAAATCTGAAATATGTGTGTTGAATAGAAAGGTGTCTAGGCCAAATAGTTCAATGAACAGATCTGAAATTTCGCAAGGAGAGACACCCTGGAATTTTGATCACATTTGCAAAATTTCATAGGACTGTCACATACAAGTTGAGAGATCTGAGTGAAATTGTGAGGAAGTGTCAATTCTGTAGAGTGGGAGATCTCATGCATGAGGAGTTTGAGAGCAACAAAAAACATGTTTGAGTGTTTAGATTCATCTTGGGAACATGGAGGGTCACCAAGAGTGGAAATTGAGACTATGCAAGGTTCCCAAAGGTGATTGTAGGGGTGGATTTGAGGAAAAGAGAGTTTATAATAGAATTTGAAGAGAGTGTTGAGAGGATCCAAAAACCTACAGCACTTGGAGATAAGAGTGAGTCTAAGTGCTTTCTATGTGGAGAAAAGAGACATAAGGCAAATTCATGTCCATTGACCTTTGAGAGCAAGAGATTGAGGGAAAGGAGAGGCTTACTTGACTTGGGTTTGCATGTTGGACCTTCTTCGCCAAGATTGGGAGGGAGAAGATCTAAGACCAAGGAGTTGTGTGAGGTTTGTGGAGTTGAAGGACTTCCAAAAGAACATGAGTGTAGTGGAGTAAAATCACTTTTGGAGACTTTGGTGAAGGATCTTGGAGAGAGTCTTAGTACAGCTACAGAAATACCACCACCTTCATCAGCTAGTTCTCAAGATTAGTGATGGAGATAATCTTTCAACTTATGGATAAACTATCCATGAGGGTTCAATTAATATGCACTCTAGGATTTGATGTTGCTATAGAAATCTTGGAGCAACCTGATTCTTTTGTATTCCCTAGGGTGGATTAATCTCAAATGGTGTTAGTCATGTACATACTTTATTAGTTATAGAGTGAGAGAAAAAAAAATTTTGAGAGAAAGAAAGATAGTGAGAGGTTAAGATAGGGAAACTTTTGGTTTTCTTTGGCAAGGATGGAGAAGATATAGAGGCCTTTGTGAGAGACTTCAAGAGAGCTTGCATAGGAAAAAATGAGAGGAGGAAGAATGAGTGGGTCTCATTATTACCAGATTTCTTTGAGGAAACAATACTTACATGGTATGAGTCTGAATACCAAAAGAGAGAGAGGAGAGATGGGGAAGAAGAGTCTTGGGAGAGTTTGACTTCAGCACTCATTGAGAAATTTCTCCCAGATGAGAGTTATGAGAGATTGATGAGTGAGGTTACCTTTCTCAAAGAATCAATGGAGAGAAAGTGAGAGTCTATGTGGAAAGAGTGGAAAAGTTAGAGTCCAGATTTTGCATAGTGTTGAGGAAGGGTGGGGATGATGTGGAGACTACTATGATTGGCATAGGAGCCATGCTTACCAAGAATTTTGTAGGAGGGTTGAGACTATAAATTAGAAGCAAGGTGAGATACCCTAAACCTTCTTCCAAGGTTGAAACTATCAAGATTGCAATTCATATAGAGGAGAGTTTGGAAGGGAATGAGAGTGATTTGGTGGTGAAGGAGGTTGTGCATCCTCCTCAAGGCTACAAGTATGGTGGAACTTTTGATACTTTGGTGGCAAGGGTTGCACCACAAGTAGTAGTTGCTCCAGTTTTTGCATCTCCACCAAAGGATCCACTTCAAATCATCACAGAACAACTTGCAGATCTCAAAATCAATGTGGTGCAAATATGGGAGAAGAGAGAGGTGGATCAGAATGTAGAGAGAGGGCCTAGGAGTTATGGAAACTATCCATATAGAGGAGGCCAACCAGCCAACAATTTCAATGATAGAAATTGTTTTGGTTGTGGAGGAAGAAACCATATCCAAAGGAATTGCCCAAATTCCACTTACCATGGAGGAAGGGTTATGAAGGAGCCAATAAAGGGAAAGAGGGAGGTAGTGAAACCCAAGTGGCTCCTAATCCAAACAAAGGTAAGGGGATAGCATTCATAGATGAAGTTGAGAGCAATTATGAGAAGGGAGAGTGCTCAAACTCCAAGGGTCTTAATTTGGAGCTTTTGGCACAAGAGAAGAAGAGAGCTCGTTTTGCAAAGGATGTTCACTCTTCTCAAGGATTTACTCCAAGCAAGGATACTCCTATTTCTACTAAGAGCACTCGCACCTCAACACTATCAACAACAAAGACTCCAAGGAAGAAGTTGGGGATGGAGGATTTCTTGATTTCAAAGCAACAATGGAACTACAGTGTGTTGGAGGATGTTGGTAGTCACAAGGCTAACATCACAGTGGGCCAATTGATTGCTTTGAAACCTACCTTGAGAAAGGAGCTTAGAGGTGGTTTGAGTTCTACAAGGAGAAAGAGGAAGAAGAAGGCAAAAGCTCCAATATCAATGGGGGTGGTGGATGCCAAGCAAGCACCATGGGAAGCTTGTGAATATGCCTCTAAAATTGATGTGAGAGTGAATGGTCACAACATCAAGGAGGCACTTGTTGATGGAAGATCAACAATGAATGCCATGTCAGAAAGTTTGATAAAGAAGTTGGGTATGATACTCTCAAGACCTTCAACATTTGTGATTAGCATGGCAAACAAGCAACAAGTTCAACCAATATGGGTGATGGATAAAGTGGTATTTTCAGTTATGGGAGTTCAAAATCTCATGACTTTCCAAGTCTTGAAGGATTCAAGCTATGACTTACTTCTTGGAAGGCCATGGTTGAGAGCAGCATGCACAATTGATCAATGGCACAAAGGGTACTTGAGGATTGGACCATCAAACCATAGAGTCACAATTCTTGTGACTAACACCACCAACACTTCACATTCAGATACACCATCTTTTGATTATTGGGAATCAGATTTTGAAGAAGGAGCTTCAAGTGTGGACACAAGCATGGAAGAGGAGACTTCCACCGAGGAGGATGAATCTAAATCTGATTTAGATGTGTATCCTTTGTGTGCTATGGATTTTGCACCTAAGCCAAAGGTTTTGAAGGACCCAGATAAATCACCATTGACACTTAAGGAGGTAGAGAGAAGGTTATCTACCCTCAAGTATGGTCCAAATGTTACCAAGGAGGAGAAGGTGAGATTTGAGGAGATTTTCTGCAAGTTCATCCATGTGTTTGCTTTTAGTTACAAGGATTTGAAGGAAGTCACCTTGGAGGAGCACAAGATAGAGGTGGAGTCACATGCAAGACTAATCCGCCAAAAGCAACGTCACATTAGCACACCAATATCTTTGGTTGTGAAGGAGGAGATTGATAAGCTCAAGGAGGCTGGATTTATCTTTGAGGTAGAGAATTCAAAATGGGTGTCTCCAATTGTCATTGTGAAGAAAAATAATGGCAAGCTTTGGGTATGTGTGGATTACAAGAAGCTCAATGTTGTTACCAAGAAGGACTATTATCCATTGCCATTCATTGATGAGATCTTGGAGGAGGTTGCAAGTCATGAGAGGTACAGTTTTGGAGATGGTTATATTGGATATAACCAAATCAAGATTGCACCAGAGCATCAACAACTCACCACGTTCACCACACCTTGGGGAAATTTATGCTTTCAAGGTCATGCCTTTTAGGCTTTGCAATGCTCCAGCCACATTCCAACAGTTCATAAACAAGGGATTTGAACCTTTCATTGGGAAATTTGTGAGAGACTTCATTGATGACTTTTGTGTCTATGGGAGCAAGGAGGAGCACTTTGAGCACTTAATCAAGGTCTTGCAACTCTTGGATGAGGCAAATGCATCACTCAACCCAAAGAAGTGCATTTTTGGGGCACATCATCTCCAAGGATGGAATAGCAGTTGATCTAGAGAAGGTAAGGAAAATCTCAGACCTTCCATTCCCTTCAAGCTTAACAAAGTTATGCCAATTCTTGGGGATAGTTGGATACTATAAGAGGTTCATCTTCTCATTTTCCAACAAGGCTTATGCATTGACCATCTACATGAAGAAGGGTGTAGATTACATGGTGATTTTGGAGGACAAGGTGGCTCTCAAAGCTTTTGAGGATCTCAAGCAATCCCTTGTTGTAGCTCCAATTCTTGCTAGACCTGATTGAAGTAAGCCTTTCATCCTCTACACTGATGCTTCTAATTTAGCTATAAGATGCACTCTTAGTCAATTAGACCAAGATGGGCATGATCATCCAATAGCTTATGCTAGTAGGCAGATGGTTTCAATAGAGAAGAACTACTCTATCACGGAGAGAGAAGGGTTGGTAGTGATCTTTGGTCTCAAGAAGTTTAGACACTACTTGATTGGAGGGAAAGCTGCCATTGTCACGGATCACAAGGCTTTGAAGTAAATCTTCAACAAGCCTAATGTTGAAGGGAGACTCGCAAGGTGGATGATACTCTTGTCTAAGTATGACTACACCATTGAGGATAGGCTAGGAAAGAAACATGCAAATGTTGATTTGTTATCTAGAGCCTATGATCATGATGGAGATGATTCCTTCCCAAATGAGGAGCTCATGGCAATCTCAGTCACTCAAGAGGTTCCAGTGGAGTACAAGGAGATTGTGGATTTTGTGACAAGAGGTAACTATCCAAAAGAGATGCATGCTAGGGAGAGGAAGGCCCTTGCAGCAAGATCTAGACCTTACACAATGGTGGAGGATATTCTTTTTCACCAAGGAGCAGATGGTCTACTTTGAAGAGCAATGGTATGGAAGAGACTATCCTACTCATAAAGGAGTTTCATGAAGGTTTAGTGTGTGGAGGACACTTTGCATGAAAGGTGACTGCTTTCAAGATTCTAGATGCAGGTTACCATTGGAGAGGGATTTTCAAGGATTATATTGATTATTGCAAAACTTGTCATGTTTGTCAAGCCATTGCTAGAAAGTTTGTATCCACTCCACCACTTAGATCAATTCCATTGCTAGGACCTTTTGAGAAGGGGGGAATTGATTTTATAGTCCTCTCAATAGAACCTCGAGGAACAATTGGTACATTGTGGTAGTTGCTGATTACCTTACCAAGTGGGTTGAGGCTAGACCATTGAGGGATAAGAATGAAGATGAAGTTGGTAGATTTCTTTATGAATGCATTATCACTAGGTTTGGATGCCCTTTGGAGTTGGTGTTTGATAGAGGAGGAGAGTTTATAGGAAATATTACTACAGCCACGCTACAACATTTCTCTATCATACATAGGGTAACTACATCATATAAGCCAAATTCCAATGGCTTGGCAGAGAGAACCAATCAGACCTTGTGCATGATGTTGGCCAAAGATACAAAAATGGAGGGGGCTAAACATCATTGGGACAAGAGGATTCATGCAGTTTTGCGGGAGTATAGGACAACCATGAAGACTTCCATCGGGTATTCTCCATTTCAATTGGTATATGGTATTGAGTCTACCCTACCTTTTCACTTTGATCTTCCTACCTTCCAAATCATTCATAGGAGATTGAAGAAAGCACAAGGAGGTGATGCAGAGAAGTCAAGGAAGGAACAACTCATGGAGTTGGAAGAGGCACGAGCAGTTGCTATGGTTTGAGTGGAGCAAGCCCAAAGGAAACAAAAGGAGAGCTATGAAAAGAGGCAAGGCAAGAAGAAGGTGGAGCCTTTCAAAGAAGGTGATTGGTTAATGTTGTTTGATTCCATTCGATTCAAGAGAGTGCAAAAGAAGTTTTTGCCTAAGTACTTTGGACATTTCATAGTGGAGAAGGTGTGGGGCAATTACACCTGTGATCTCATGGAGTTGGGACAAAGACACTTTGATAGGATTAACCATGATAATTTGAAGATGTATTATAGAAGGTAGAGAGACCTTCACTTTGAGGACAAAGTGAAAACTTAGTCCGGGGGTAAATGTAACACCCATTTGTGCATGTGTGTGGTATTGTGATATTTAGCTTGGTATTACAAGTACTTGAGAGATATTATTTATATAGAGATAAAGGATGATTCTACATTAGTCATGATTAGCTAAAGTTAGTCATAGCTAAGATAGAGGGGACCTTAATTTAGAGGAAGTGGAAAAGATGAGCACTACTTTTTTGGATTCTAGTGTGTTGACTTGTTATTATTCCTAGGTGTTTGGCTTTGAGGAAAGAGTTGAGAACTCTTGGGCCCGCAAGCCTTTTTGTTTTGGATTCTTCTATAGTCCAAGGATAGCCCATGTGAAGGAATCCTCGACTTAGTGGTTGGGTCAAGATAAGATCACATGCTTAGGGGAATATGCTCATGTGAATGGATATTCCTTTCTACTTTTTGACTTTACTTGACTTTTAGCCTAGTAACTTGAGTTACTCTAGTAATTAGTAAGTTTGGTAGGTAACTATTTCACAACTATATAAACAAGGGGTGAGGAGGTACTCATCGTCCTTTCATTTACAACTATATCTCTCTCATTGAGTTCTCTAGTGAGCAATGTCTTGAGTCTTGGAGTGTTAGCCTTGGAGGAGTATGATGGAGTTGGGGTTCCTTGCCTTCTTAGTCCATGGTGCGCTACCATAATAGCCATGAGAGGTTCATCTTGAGTGAGAGACAAGCCGTCTCATAGTACACGCTAGAAGGAGAAGGTGCAAAGGCAGCATAGCAGATCATCAATCTGGATGATGAAGAGAGTTTGGAGGATGAGGGGTCACTGACAATATGAAGATCCAAACTTTGTATTAAGACATTGGAGTTGGAAGGGAGGCTTCCTATCCTTGCAGTCATTGAAGAGAAGGCAGTAGAAGAAGCAAGGGAGTAGAGTACCTTTGGGATGTGGTATGTCTGTTGTTATTGTAGATGGAGAAGAAGAAGAAGGATATGCAAAGCATACATCCCAACGTATGGATGGTGTTGCAAGTGCTGAAGAGATTAGAGACTGAAAATCTGAAGTTGCAAGAGAGCCTGAGTAGAGGAGACGAGGAACAAGAAATCTTGCAAGTAGATGCAATGTTGCAAAAGAAGATCAACAAGGATCTGCAAGAGAAGTTTGAGAAGCAGTGGAGAGAGTTGATGATGAAAGTGAAGGAGGTTACACAAGAAAGACTTTGGGTGGAGAAGTTACAAGCCAAAGTGAAGGCGGAGCAAGAAAATGGCAAGGAAATAGTGGAAGCTAAGGAAGAAGAGCTCGATGTATTTCACCAAAAGGTAGAAGAGAAGACAGCAGCCTAGCAATGGGAATTGGCTAAGCAAGATCAAGAAGAAGGGAGGCTAAGAGATCTGGTGTAGATGTTAGAGGCAAAGATTGACCAACACGTGAAGGAATTGGAGGATCACACAGTGGAGTATGAGGGGGAGTTGAAGCGCAGCAAAGCTGTGATGGAGGAAGCAATTAGCGGAATCACTTGAAGAAGCAATTGTGGAACTAAAGGCAAAGTTAACCACAAAAGCCAAAGTGAGAATGGAGGAATCACATTTACACAAATTGCGATTGCCGGTGCAAGAGACGCATAATAAGAATGCAAAGAACAAGGAATTGAACACCTTGTTGATCAGTCTTAGGACTTGGGTTGATAGGAAGATGTTAAATGTAGAGAATAACATTTCTATCTGACTTGGGTTGATTAAGTTAGAGTTAGAAAGTCTTTGAAATACTATACATGTCAGACCCAAAGTAATAGAGATAGGAGTGAAGGTGTTGTTGGAGTTGACATTTGACACATTAGAGAAGAGTGGGTAAGAAGATAAAGAGATAGATAGATTACCTACGGTCTCAATTGCAAATTGTAGTAAAGAAGTCATAGAATTAGTAGAGGATGTAGTAGAATTAGATAGACCCAAAGTACAGGAGATGAAGGGACTTTCCTCGGGCTTGGAAGCCAAAGTCAAGGTAGACATCGGGTCAGATTAGGAAAAATTTGAGATAGGAAGAGGCAGATATGAAGGAGTGCATTGTCATTTTAGATCTACAATTTGGTAAAGTTGTTAGGAAGCAATTTAGGAAGTTAGATAATTGTCAAGAGCTCTGCCTATTTAAAGGAGGTTTTTATAGTTCAATGTTGTTCAATGTTCATTTTTCTTGAGAATAGATAAAGCAAAGTGCTATGAAGTAGTGCTCATCGCTTGAGCTTAATTTTGAGTATCAACTTTGTATGTGTATTTTTGAATATTTAGAGAAATTCAAAGTGCAAGTTAGTGTGTTTGTTGGATGCTAGATTCCATAGCCATGGTCTTCTTTCTGTGTGTTTGATCCTGAGTGAAGTGCAATTGAAGCAATGCCTTGATAGATCTATTGGAATTGTAGTGTTGGTAGTATTTTGCATTTGTGAGTGCAGCGCTAAGTTGATGTGAAACAATTTTGACCAAGGAAGTTGTGCATTCAGGGGAGTGGTGGAACACAATTCTGAGGCAAAGTCATCTTATAGCAAAGTAGCCATTTTTGGATGAACTAAATCATCACAATCAAGATTGTTTGGAAAGATTTGAATGAGTTGTGATTAAGGAATGTTAATTTGTGACGAGACTGTGAGTAGTGCTTGTTACTCTCTTCAGGGTATGGTTTCTACTTGATAGATTAAAGATGCAACCAAGAAGAACTACTTGTTACCGTTTGTCTTTGTATTTGATCATTTCTGAATCGTATCTCTATGGGAACAAACTTTACTTACCTTATTACTGCAAAAGTGATATTTGCCGGGTTGTCATAGTTATTATTCAATAATATTATTATTTTGAAGTTGAGTAAAGCAAAGTGTTGTAACTCAATGCTTGTTGTTTTAGCTTAATTCCAAGTATCAATCTTGTGTATGTGTTTGTGAGTGTTTGGAGAAGTTCAGAGTGCAAGTTTAAGTGTTAGATGTTGGATTCTATAGCTCTAATTTCCATTCTATGTGTTTGATCTTGAGTGGATAGCAATCAAAGCAATGCCTTGATAAATCTATGAAGAATTGTATTGTTTGTAGTATTTTGCATTTGTGATCAGAGTATTGGATTGATGCAAAGCAATTTTGTTTGAGGAAGTTATGTCTTCAATGGAACACAATTCTAAGGCAAAGTCGTTTTGTGATGAAGTAGCATTCTTTGAAAGAACTGAATCATCACAATCAGGTTCAATTTGGAAAGGATTTGAAGATTTGTGATTATGGGTGTTTTGATTCGTGAAAAGATTGCAATCAACTGCTTGTTACTCTCTTCTAAGTGTGCTTTCTACTCAAGAGTTTAAAGATGCAACCAAGAAGAACTGATTGGTGACTTTTACTTCATATTTGACCATTTCTGACTAGTATCTTTGTTGGAACAAATTGTTACTTGCTGATTACCATAAAAGTGATACTTGCTAGGTTGTAACACTTTGTTACCCCTAGAAATTCCATAAGTCCCTTGGATCATTGATGTAGGACATTTTATATCACTTTCAAAACTCTTATGAGATTTGAGCTCTTTCTTCAAAGCTTTGCTATCTTTAGCTAATGATCTTTGGAGGGAGATTTTCCTCCAAGGAGGTTTGGAGGTCGATACCAAGTGGATCTTGGATGACTCTTTGGGAGTCCCCATTCTACTTGAGAAGGTACAAAGATTACATAAACCAATTTCCATTGCTCCTCAAAATATTAGTTTAGAGAAGACTCCGGCTACCCTAAATAAAGTTCTTTTCCAAAGTTTTGATTTTACCACCATTAACACTAAGATTCACCTTGATGATCTTGAAACAAGGCTTACCACACTTTGTTATATTTTTAATTATAGATTCAATCTGTATATGGAATCATTGTTGCTAGTTTAGACTTTAAAATTAAAATTTAAAATATAGATGGCTCAAAAGTAGAAACAACATTCTTCCACGGCAAAACACCTCAAGCTCATGACAATTGATGAGGACACTATTATCCAATGGATGCTTTTTTTATTTGATAACCTGCACATCACATTTGAGAATCAACTTTTTTGTCAAGTGATTGGGATTCCCATGGGGACACCTTGTACGGTCTTTGTGGATTATTTCTACCTCTTTACCTACGAACTTGATTTTATTCACAGATTAGTATATTCTTATGATCTAGACCTGTTGCACAATCTGTCCTACATTTGTAGATATGTGGATCATCTTCTAGTTGTAAGCTCTAACCTTGTTAACTTTAGGGATTTCATGTATATGGATGACACTGCTAGAGGAGGGGGTTTTATCCTAGACTTTCATGCGAGTTTTCCACTTTGGCACAGACCCACTTTGGCACTCATTGTAATATTTTGACTCCAAAATTACTCAGTATGACTGTCACATCTTCATTTCCATCTATGATAAGAAAGAGTTGCCTCATTTTGCTAAAATCAAGACCATCTCTCTACCTTATATTCTCTCATATATTTACTCCAATTGCAAATTAGGCATTATCAAATCAGAGGGTCTTAGATACAAGAGATTTTTCAATAACAAAAAAAATCATATCTAGTAGTATGTAGGATACTTATTGACTTTGTCTCTAAAAACTACCCTATTCACCTCATTTGAAGGAAGTCTTGTTCTGTCTTACAAGGAGAAAAATACATCCATGGTTATCATGGTATGAGCAACTTTAGAAGGGACTTGAGAAATTCTGTTCCCTCAACCAGGCGGGGAGCTCTTGTCTGAGCCCACCAGTAGTGAGTCTCTTGTTTCTGATGCAAATGACCTCTCTTTTCGCATGCCTTTGGACTTGCTCCCTACTATTTCTTCGTTGATTTCACTTAGTTAATTTACCACCTTCTTGATTAGTTTGCATCATCGAGTAGTTTTGCTAGTTTTTACTTGCTTTTGATACTAATATTTGTTTCCTTTTAGGTTTTAACCAGGTATGTCTAGTGTCCTTTACCTTCTCCTGCTCACTATTTTGTATTCTTCCTTTGGATGCTGATTTATTTGCATTGCACTGTCATTCTGCTTATTATTGTTGCTTCTTTTTGTTTGGATTTTAAGCTTCATACTTTACAGCTTTTCCCTTACACTGAGCTGCTTTTCCAACAGAGTTTGCCTTGGCGTTCATGAGATTTTGAGGATAAACTCGATACTAAGGGTATTGACACTTGCTCCCGTTACTTCGGCATTGCGTGACTCACGGATGAAATCGCATGTGTTTTAGTGGAGGTTTACTATGGCGCCCTTATGCTTCACTCAGTTTGTTTAGTGTCTCATGACCTCATCCCTAAACCCATGTGCTTGCAGTGATATACTGTATCCAATCCTTTTGTTTAGTGTCTCATGAGTCAAGCGTCCATAGAACTTGCAGTGATATGCTCTACCCAGTCCTTTTGTTTAGTGTCTCCAGACTCAGGCGTCCATGGCGCTTGCTGTGATATACTCTATCCAGTCCTTTGATGCTTCGCTCCTTCTCAGCCTAGAAACCATCCGCCCTCTTCCCCTTCGCTCCAACTCACTCTAGTTGTTTTGTTTCATGGTTCCTATACATGTTTTCTGTCCAGTCTAGTCTGCCAATTTCAGTTCTCTTGATAGGTTTAGTTTTCACTCCTGCGTCTTCAATTGTAGTTTGTCTATATCGCTACATGCTTTACTTAGCGCTGATCGATTACATAAGGTATATCTGTTCTGTACCGATGTTATCAGAATATAGCGATATTTTCGTTTTTGCTTCACCTTGCAGTTAATCTGTTAGATTCTTTACCTTCTTTAGGGTGTCATTTCCCATCTCGATTTGCACATATCATGTTTTTATTTCATATGTACATCATTTGACCGTTATGAGTTCTAGATCCCCTTCTTCGAACTGCTTCTGCTCTCATGTCTCATGTCTCATATATGTTTTAGCTACAAGACCTCCGCATCTAGAACATTCAAGGTGTCGATTCTTTCCATGAAGTGGAGATGGACGATAATGACTTGCAATATGTCTTTTACCATTTCTTCTGATTCGATCTATTCTAGTCAACCATGTATTCATCAAATCTCACTCAGTGACTGTAAGTGAAGACACGCACCGATGTCTGGTTCATGAATCTAAATCATTATCTTCTGACGAGTTCTCTTTCCCCTCCTGTTACCTATGATAGATTTATTCACATATCAGTCAATGCGTTCACTGCGGTTGCTTGACGAGACAGTCTTGCGAACTGTTTACGGATCCCCAATGTCCTTTCTGGATCAAAATTAAAGCTGAGATGCCTTTCCCAATAAGCTTGGAACCATGCTGATCTTTACTAACTCGTCCAGAGTGGGTAAATTTGCGACAGTAGAAGATTTGAAGTATATTCCTCGTTTAATTGGCGTCTCCCGAGTAGTGGAGACAATTGATTGACTTTGCAATAAATGTGGTCTCGAACTTTTTCACCTGGAACATCCGCCATGCTATGGCCAGCCAGACGCTAGATCGCTGCGCTCACCAAATCCCCCTCCAGGCACGTTGGCTGCGAGGGCTTTGAGAGGTTTCACATATCCTGAGCAGCATCTCGTCTGTCCCGTAACCTTGCAAGTCCTATCAGACGTTAGCTTCATACGACTTGCAAGGTAGAGAGTTTGAGACCTTCAGCTCATCAGTTCACACATTCTCAAGCTTTTTATTTCACCGTTAGAAAGATTTATAATGGTTCTAGAAATCCAACCGGTGTTCTCTGAATGGCAGACTCCTTACATCGGCTCATGATTCGAGAAATATCAAGGAAAGATCGAGTACAATAGCATTAAAATCTTGTCCGGAGTAGGCGGGTTCCTTGTGATATTTTGCGCAGCAATCAGCAGTGAATCTGAATCATTGTCCACAGTCCAAGTCGCCGGTACCATTGAGACGTTAGTTTAAGAACCCAGTGTTTTAAATCTGACCGTGAGTAGTACTTGGGGAATGCAAACCTGATGGACAAAGATTAGCCTCAGAGTCCTCTGTCGAACAGAATAGTTGATATAGTGTTCTTTTCTCGATGGGAACAGGGTTCAACAGTCCCCTGTCTGACTGGATTCTTAGTTCTGATACACACGGGGAATCAAAAGGCTGGTTTGATTACTATGATGGTTAAATTTCCATGATATAGTTGGGAAAGTCGTCCCACAGGAGCTGATCGCCATCTAGGGACGACCTCATAGTCAGTTGATCAAATTCTCTGCAAACGGGGAGCACTTCTTCACTCAGGGATATATTTCGAACGTAATTGATTATGAAGCCAGAAAGCTCGGCTTGGCACAAACTGAAATTGATTATAAAACCTCATGCGTTCTATTTATTAGGAGGTAGGTCATATACTTACTCCAGAGGACATTATTAGTTATGTAAGTAATTTTGACTAGTAGATTCCATAAGCGGGTCTTTTTGTTGACAAACAAGAAGATAACGAACAAGAAGAGGAACATGTAATTTGTTAGTAACTGCTAAAAGATTTCTGATCGTTTCTAAATCATTTCGTTTCACGTGAGCAGTGGAAGCTCATAAGTCTAATAAGCACTTGTTGCACTTCATTTACCGGTTCAAGGATTTAGTTTGTCCATGATACTGGCACTAAATTAGGACCTCTGTACAATCTGAGCAGTCAGCTCGGTGATTGACGAGGAGAGGATCCATTTAAGCCAATTGAAGGGTTTCCTCTGAATTGAAACTCGAAATCTTAAGAGCAACATTCCAGGAGTAGGAGTGGAAGGCACAGATTCTACTCGAGAAGAAGATGAAGCGCGTGATACCTTAAACTCTATAATGCCCTAGTCGGGAATATCTAAGATAAAACATTCGAAATTTATACAAATCAGTTAAATTCTTGGACGGTGAGGCCGTGGTATAATACACAAATGGAACCGCAGCTTCAGAATGAGTTGATTAGATACACCGGAACATACGGACCACCTTCAAAAAGAGATAAAAAGAATTACAAATCGCCATCAACTTCTATGCATGCAGGAGACATATCTCTGCACATCAAAATTCTCCATCATTAGCACATCGCCGACGTTCTGCAGATAATTTCGTTCATGAATCTATTGCACTCCCAGCGCTTCCAAGCTGACGTCGTAACTAATCTACCTGCTCGGACCATAAAGACGCGTATCATCTTCAACGGCTTCAAGAGATCGACCCTACGAACTAACGAATCTCTGATTAAAGGTACCTTGTTCATTAAACACAAACGTCACCGTTGAGAATCTCCGGTTCTTGACTTCATCTGACAGAGAAGATCGAAATTCCCTAATCTGAAAATGCTGGAAGCCCTTGAACACACCTCTCTGAAGCTTCTGAACTTGAACGGACCCTAGGTCGATCGGACCCTTGGATTGGTTCGTCTCTGTCGGTAGAATTGTCGGCTCAGATAAGATAAGACCGTTGATAACGGGGCCTGTTCAAGTAAATATCCCTTTTGCAACTGCGCAGGGTCTTGAGCCGTGGTCCGTAGACTTGTCGTTCTCCTTCTTGACGTTGTTGTGAGTGCAGTTTCCGTCTGGGTGAGTAACAATTGGAGTTACAGTAACTGCACAGTACCTCACCCCCACGATAGAGTTCTAGGCCTCCTTGGTGGACGTTGATTGTCAGGTCTACATGGTCAGAGTAGTCGATTCTGCTTGTATTTTCCCCCAGAATCTGGATTGACACATTTGCACGGAAAGAGTTTTTCCCACCTTACGGACAATCCTCACTACAAGACACATCAAGTTGATTTAGAGGTGAAGTAGCAGTGGCAACAGTCTAAAGACTAGGACCTTATACTGGATGCCAATTATCAACCCTCTTCCTGACAACAGATTGACTTCCCACTTCAAAAGAGAATTGCTTGATTCGAGTTAAGATTCGCTGAAAATTCAGGAACTCGCCTACAATTGAGTTTTTCTCCAACAGAGCACTAAATCAGAACTGTCAAAGGAGGGTAAGAAGAGTGTGGTAAAATCTTCAGGGAAGATGTACAGAAAGTTTTGAGAGCAATATCAATTGCATTTATATGGGTACATCATGGTAATCCTATTATCAATACTTTCCAATAGAGCAAAGCCTACGTTACAAGTTGGCAGTGTAAGCCGGCGAGTTATATATAGCAAAATACTCCGGTTCGAAAATTTCATTATTTCATTATTGATTGAACGAGTTATCATAAATGTAGTGTTGCATCTATATATGTACCAACTCGTGATATTGTGACGCCGGAAATGATGGTTCCTTGTGAATATAATATTCTTATACGAAAGATTATCAGAATTATATCATGCCATAGAGAACACTTTTTCGTCTTCATGTGTTTAGCAATAAACACAGGAAGACGATGTAACAAGAGTAATTTCACGTTCACAAAAGTAATCTGTACATGCTTCTAGTCTATGAAGGCATATGTTAATTTGATGCTTTGATCTCCTCACCACGCTATAATCTCCGCCACATATAAGGTCTGTGTTGTGTTTGTGTCCTTTAAGATAAGAATGATAAATTATCTTCTGAACAAATGATTCAGATATTTGATATGTATAGTCCTTTAAGATAGCTAAGTATAAATGATTGCCCTACAGTTCGTATTCAGCAGAACGGTTTCTGTGGTGGATGATAGCTTTTTGTAACGACTATCTAACTTTGCAAACGAAAGGCAACTTTGGGAACTTAGAGTACAAGAAACAGCAGGACTATGCTATGGAACTCATGGGATCAAGTTTCTACAATAAATCCTGGTCCGGATTTGGTGAGATGATTGGTGAAGCACTTGTTTCATTGCTCGTGAGATCATACGCACGTTGTAAAGATGGGAAATAAGGAGTAGCTTTTCGATATCTTTAAACTCTTCTCAGAATAGCACGAAATCCATTGAATGATTCACTGTGCGTATCACGGGCATCCAGTTAGCAGATTTTTGCCAGAGAAGAGCCGATCGCGTTGGACTCGAGCTATCTGGACGGTTGTAAAATCTTGTATTGCACTAGAGCTTATCATGAGGGCTGATTTCGCAATCCACTCATGGTGCATTTCGACCTTTTCACGAACAACACTAAGGTCCTCGATTATGCTCCTAGAGATGTATACACTTTGAGGATAAAAATGACATGGTGTCAAACAGCTACCAACATGCATCACATTCTCTTGGCCCAATGATTTTGAAGCAAAGCTTTATAGAGTAGTCGAATCTCTCTAAAACTTAGTTCTCTAATCGTTTTTAGTCTTAGTCTAAATATTTCTCTAAAAGTTACAGATTTGGTTGTTCGCTAAAAAATTATGCGAATAACCTTACATGAAAGAAAACACGAAGGAAAAAGCAACCGCGTAGAAAACACGAAGGACCTTGTACAAACACTAGAGTACTTTACTAATACTTTCTTTGACGGTGCTATCCTTTTCCTTGAGGGTGCTATCTTTCCCTTTATTGAGCCATGCCCTTAACCGCATAAAACTATGTACGCGTAATACAAACAACATAGTTAAATGTTTTCCATGGTTCAGTAGAAAAAAGTAATTTCAACTAATCAGCATCAATCACAGTCCATAAAGTCATTTCATTGTGGGGCAAAGTGAATTTTCTAAATTGTAATCTTACTTCTTTTTAATTGAGTGATCGAAATTATTGTACAAAACCTTAAATGGTCGATTATTTACTTCAGGTGAAGATACAATTAGCAATTTTGTTTATAACTTCTTGAATCGAGTAAATCTTTGTAACCATGATTTAAAAGTATGACTCTTCACGTGGATATTTGAGAAGTTTTGAGCACATGATTACGTTATACTAAACTGAGACGAAAAGTGATTTTCCACGTAATACTACTGCATTTTAGTTATTGATTTGAGGAAATTCATTAAACCTTGACTTGACGGTATGATTAATTAGAGATAATATCGAGAAGCCAATCAGTACTTCTATTTATCACTACTTGAATCGAGCAAAGCCATATAACCATGACTCACAACTATAATTATTCACTTCAGATGGGGTTGAGAAGCTTTGAGGATTTAATCAAGTAATGTAAAACTCAAATCAAAACCAATCTACACTTCATACGCACATTCAACTTTTGAATCTGCGTATGAAGTGTAGATTGGTTTTGATTTGAAAAGGAGTTTCAATATCGAACACTAAGTTAAGTATTAAAATAGTGTAGTATGAGTACCCGGACAGTAATACGGTAGAATTAAACAGATCAAAAATTTCCTAAAAATAGAATATATTTGAAACTTAATGATCTTTCTAATCTCGTAAATTGTTAGTTTCTCTCATTGTTACATTTTAAGTTACTCCCGAGCATTAACAATTAGAGAGGGTCCACTGTATTTGGATGGCTACATCTTTGGCGGCGCCACCTACAGTTTATTCCAAAACCGAGAGCCAGGTGGGCATTGGACACCGACCACCATTTAATTATTTGTATGACAGGAGAGAAAGACATCTTACTTCCTTTCAATTTCTCTGTAAACCAAAGGAGTCGATTGGCTCTATTGAACGACCGACCACACATGACTCATCACACACCTATTCTCACAACTTAAGTTCAACGGCCACTCCAATGTTAATATCACATGGCTAAAAGTAAGGACGTTAAGTCATCAAATTTGTGTCTTTCATGCAGATCAGATTGCTCCTCTGTATTCATCTTAATATTCTGCATGCTTGGGAATCTTAGGGTACAAAACACAAATTTGGAGCGAGCTATTTGAATCTGCATAATGTTGAATTTATGTGTCGATCAATTTGCATGTGGGATGACAAGTGGACACCTTTATGAACAAAGCATTGCTCCCGAGTGTATGCTGACAGAAATTAAATGAATCTGACCATTCTAGAGTTCATAGGAATGGCGGGAACAGATTCAAGGCTTTCATTTTAGCACACTTTGGGCGTACTCCGGTCTCTTGGATTAAAGGTCTATTGAAACTTTGGGTGATGAAAAACTCAAGTTCGACCACTGCTCCGATGTTCATGTGACATGGCTAAACATAAGGACGTTATGTTATCAAATATGTGTCTTTCATGCAGATCATATTGCTCCTTTGGTATTAATCTTAATCTTCTGCATGCTTGAGAATCTTAAGGCACAGAAGAAAGGTTTGGAGCGCACTGTATGAATCTGCATAATGTTGAATTTCTGTGTTGGCGATTTCGCATCTGGGATGATGAGGGCACACCTTGCTGAACAAACCAATCCGACCCAGTGTATGCTGACAGAAATTCAATGAATCTGACCACTAGTGTTACATACATAATGGTCGGGAACAGACTCATGGCTTTCATATTAGCTCACAATGGGCGCTCCTGTCTCTAGGAGTGAAAGCCTTTCTGAAATTTACTTACTCCTCCTAAAAGCGGGGAATCGGCTCGTAAAGGCCACTCCAGTCCTTTTAGACGATACGTTGGGCACTTTGGGTGATGAAAAACATGTAGTTAACGGTATACTTTGCTTATTACTATGGTCTCCAATCGTGTAGTTCAAACCCCTAACATACATCAACCAGAACAGATATCAACGAAATGAGTTGAACTACGCTGCTGTTTGGGAGAAGATTTTTCAACTCTCTCAGTCGTAGCTTACCATCCAGTCGTATTAATTCATCTGCTTGCGTAAGTAGATACACTGGAAAGTTCTGCTGCGATTGAGGATAAAGCACTTTACTTCACAGTATCAATGAAAGTAGGCGGCCTTGGATCATTTTATCCCAAGTCTACGAAGTATAGCCTGGTCTGTTCGCAACTATAATACTGTACAATACTGACCGTAAGAAGAAAGCGGACTGTACTAGAAGTGATGCATAGGCCATGAAGTGATTCATGGCCATGTTGTCCGACAATGTAGACAAGATCATTACTAAAGGCGTATCCTGTGACGTGATTTTGAACGTGAAAAATGTCAATTGAAGAGCTTGGAGAAACCATACGAGTTCCACATCTGACATAGAATCAATTGTCGTTCTCCTGTCCTCCCAAGTCATTCTTAGCGACCTCATTACATTACAATTAAAAGCGATTGGATTCCGGATCACTTGACCTTGTCAAGAAGTAATCCAAAGTTAACTTGGAATATACAACACACATTTCATTTCAGCCTACACAACTCTAACTCAGCCTACACAACCCTAACCCCCAACTCAAATTGGCTCGTATTCTCGTCATTTGAGAATATGTTGATTCTCTTGGGACAGAGAAAGGACGCTGTTTTAAAGTGAAAAGATGTTCACAACAAATGAAAGATGAACACGTCGCAATCTAACATGCAGTAGCTCGCTCACAACAACTTCCCACCTGATAAGGATTCATTTTTCTAAGTCGAAGTCTGATCATGTGGTGCCAGTGCACACTCGTTTTGTGAGTAACAAATCTTAGGAACATTCCTTGAAGGAAACGAGAAGAGAAAACAAAAAGATTTCTGGAAGTGGAGCAAAGGTACATTGTTGAAACTGAGGCATATGCATGCAGAACAGAAAACCCAAACAGTGAGTGCATGCCGACTGGCAATTGTAAAGAACTTCATTAGTTCTTCAGTTCCGTTGGTGTACAGGATACACCACTATGTAGCACCAGGTATTTATTTGCTGTGAACTGAGAAACGTTTTGTCAGACCCAACGTGCCTAACAACAAAACGCAGTACCCATAGAGCTCCAGTCTATTATTGCATCCACATAAAATGGAACAGGAAGATGACATTTCCGTTGAAAGAAAGAGGGTGAAATCATTGATTGTGGAACACATATATATATAACTATATATCCTTAACGTTATCCTATATTATAATAACGTGTTCAAAATTTGGTATTCTAATTCAGATTTTATCCTAGTTTACATTTTTGAGGGTAGGTTAACCGATATATGCAAAACCAGGAATTTAGGAGTTGCACATACTGGAAAGAAATTTAGAAAATATGAATTAGTTTCACCCCTTGGAAAGAAATTCAGAAATATTTACTCATAATTTAGACTCATTACTAAGAAAAAAATCTCCTAAAATCATGATTACAAATATTTAACTCTAGTCCAAAATTTAAATGATTGTTAAGGACACCCAACGTGAAATTATTCCCGTTTGGAACATCTAGAGAAATAAAAGGAATAACAAGAGTATGTTTTTTGGCAATAGGCACGCCTTCAAGTATAACTCCATTTGTCCCCTTTCTATATTGAAATTCTTGATAATAATGAAATACACATTAATGAAAAAAGGGAAAGAAAGAGGCGACCGCCTAGGATAACAAGACAACAAGAATGGAAGACCCCATCAAACCTTACAAGGAAAAGACATGGGTTAAAATGGAGGTAAGCCTCGATAGTATCGGTAAGAACAGAATGATGTCTTACATGTGTAGATTGGTTTGACTGGGGCTTAGTCCCATCTTACTTTTTCATCTCTCCCTTGTACGGCTCGATGGGAGTCTTCCCGTCCTTCAACTTTTCTACATGGTCGTCCTTCCCTCGATTGGTTTGAACTTAGGATTTTCGTGTAAAGATCTGTACTAGTGGTATCCAAGTATAACTAAAAGGGTCGAACCGTGACTATCTGCTTCGAAATTTACTTCAAAGGAATTTGATTTGTCCTTCTAGGATTCCATCCGTGATATATGTTGCTGAATGATGTGCATTGATGGATGAGGTCACCTCTTTGTTCCTCTAGCCTTGGAGTTATATGGAGTGATGGACGGGATATTTGATACATTTGTGAGGGAATGCGCGAGAATTTATCATGTTAAGCGGCAGGGTACCACTCTCACTCTCGTCCTTTGTAACATATTTTAGACAGCGGGTGTCCATTGCTCTACATAGAGCAGTGCCGGTGCAATCCATAGGAGAGCCATCACATTAGGGATATTTCTTAGGATACTCCAATTGTATGTAGTTGTATGTAGACCGTACTACTTGTATAGCTCGGTTATCTTAGGTGCGATGGAGCAGATTTCTCATACAGACTCTATTGGGACTTAGCCCCATGTTACCTTTTTTTGCCTCTCCCTTGTAAGGCTTGATGGGGTCTTCCCATCCTTGATTTTTCCTATGCGGTGACCTTTTATCTCATTGGCATTGATCCGAGGTTTAGTTATTCTGTTTCTGAAAGATACTTCCTTTTTCGATTATCGACCATGAATGAGATATGAACATTAATACGTGATGCTATTTGTAGTTTTTCCATCATTGTACTCTTGCGTTTTGTCATTAAGAGACACTTGGTAAATTACCGGTTAGTTTTTCATTTGCCGCTCGCTACCATCAGCATTTTGGTCTGCCTAAGAATAAAATTTCGGCACCCAGGCAAAAGGTGGCTGTTGAAGAAATGCATGCGCGTGCCGAGAAATGAGAAACTTGGGCGATGGGAACGCAGCTTGAGACTCCACAGGTGTGACACCAGAGGTAATTGTCTAGTTTCCCCTTAAATGAGCACTGAAAACAGAGTGCTGCTACGGTGGCCGACAGACAGAATCCCATAGTTGATTTATCCAGGGCATCGTAGACTGAAACAAGTTTGCATACACACAATAATGTGGCTGGCATCATGTGGAGTATGACAGTATTTCGATCATGATATAGGCAAAATGGCGCAGGGCCACACACAGTCCAGCGATGCCGGTCTGTCGGGCGTCGTGCTGCCTTTGCGTCCCCTACAGTCGTCGATCTCAGCTAAGGACAATCGGATGATTGTCATGTATGCGACGCTACCAAAGGTGGGGCGGTGTGTCGGTCCCCCCATTGTATGGTGGGCCTGATTCGTTGCGGGACCCGCCTCCTCTACGGGACTTCCGACCGGAGAAGCTGGACGTATACAAGCCCTTGATGCTCCCGTTGGTTAGCGCTGTAGACGTTTAGTCAATCACAGCTACGGGGGTTTCGAGTGAGAGAAATGTTGGGGGACTAGTCCGCACTGTTGTAAGTAGGGGGTATGGATTTATGGAAAGGTGAAATCTGGAAAAGGAATTGGTCAGTAGTCAGAAATTGGTGTCGTCGTCCTTTTCGGGTGTTGCTGGATGGATCAACTCTTTTTGATCCATACGATCGAAGAAACATCGAGCAACCTTCAGAGCAGTGACATGCTCATTCGCTGTAAAGTTAACACCATTCTTCCTCACCCTGAACTGGCTTGCTACAGTCGCTAGCTGTCCATGTTTCGTCGTCAGTAGACCAGTGCCTTTCCTATCGTGAATCAATGGTGCTTGAGATTTTGGAGGTGGTCTAGCAACTTCCTTTTTCGCAATTTTGGCGTCATGTTGCGATCTCATTCAGACGCTGCCTTGCGCTTCTACTGTGCCTTTCCGTGTTCTTTTGGTAGCTGGCTGGTTTCAAACCGTAGATCCCTTCATTCGGGTAGAATTATCAACGAAGGAAAGGGAGAACAATCACAGTATCCAATGCAGCAATATGCGGAACGTCTAATACACGACGTTTGGATAATGGACCACTGGAATGTGGAAGGAGGAAAGAAAAATTAGGGGCTCGCAAACCAAGCTAACCTTACGAAGCCAGCCATTTTAGCATATTTAGTAAAGCATGTTTGTATACAAATTCTCTCCTTCATGCTCTCTGATAGGCATTGCTTTGGGGAGGATAAAAACAAAGGGCTATACGCAATCGAATATGAATCGGAACAGAATGAGTCCAGTCCATATGTGGTAAATATAGTTTGGAATCTGGTGGAGTGCCGTGGAAAAGAAGAGTGAGAATCGTTGTAAAACGTGTAGCTAATCGTCCGGTTTCATATGTAGAAGTCCGGATGAAAATTGGCCCTCTCAAGTCCAGCTCTCAAACAGTGCGAACAGATGGGTGTGGAACGATTGTCATTACGCTTTTTAGAGGATGGAAAGACCTCCGTATCAATCCATTTTTCTAAGCTGGCGCAGATCCCATTTGTGTTCATTGAGTTTTTTCCTACGCGGTCGCCTTCTTCTCTCTTTGTGTTCATTACTATAAAGTATGATTCCAGGAAGCAGACAAAGCCGTATGATGAATTGCAGAAGCAGACATATCCCATTATTCTACTTACTATGTCAACAAACGGGTCTACAGACTCTGACCATTAGTCAACCGAAAGATTGAGGGCAAAGAAAGGGGGATTCTCATTGCCACTGCAACTTCTTGCTCTCTCCCTTACCGACATCTGAGCGAAATAAAAACTTGGATATGTTTGACTGTTCAGTTCTGTATGCTGACCTTTAAGCGCATTGGTGATAGATGTGATATCAAGCAAGAAGCAGCGCATCCGTAAATATCAAGAGCTGGCTCTTGAGTATTTAATTTGTTAAAATGGTGGAGCTCATGAATGGACATGTGGGCCCCAACAAGAGCTGCTATAACGAGCTTAGGTAACAAAAACTCAATGCTAAGAACCATGGGAGACAGATATCAAAGCTTGATCTTTAGAGATTATCCTCGACAGGAGTATTCTTCTAACAAGACGGAGTGACCAGCCAATATCACGGATTATTAACGTGGATGCACTGCTGGCAATTTTCAACAGCTAAACTATCTGACACAGTAGCAATGTGACAGCCAACATATACGAGATTCAAAAGTGGGAACACGAGAGCATTGCACTAGCCGACACTCCGGGGATGGTCCGCATCAGCGAGCAGAAATGCAATCCACCTCTGTGTCTCCTAATGCGGAGAAGATAGACACAGAAGTCTGTGAATTCGGGCCAAACGTGGTCTTTCTGTCTTATCTGCAGGAGCACAAGGCCAAAACGAACTACATTTCCTGACCACTCTCGCTGCCTCGGTTTGGCTTGTAGATAACTTTTCCAAGATTAAAGATTAAAGATTTCTAAGATAACATTTTTTCATTTCTCCCCAAATGCTATGGCAGTAACATTTTCTAAAATTGCATCCCAGATTCGGGTTTAGATTCGGGTTATCTACGTATGCTTTATTAAAAGTTACAGTTATCAAGAGTGTGAATATTATTTGGAATTTCATACATTTTTCAACTCTTTGACATTCTTTCTAATTTTCAATTTTAGCCATTATGAATAAAATATTTAGAAAAATCAACAAATAATATCATTCCGTGAAGTCTGGACTATTTTCAGTCTACTGGAACGAGTCTATAATATGAATATCGTTAACGATAACGGTTGGATCTATAAAAAAAACTTGCAGTTTCTACGATATATTCAAGATCACCATGGAAATGATGCGAAATAGTTGATAATGGGTATGGACTGCACGTTCAAGGAACCAATGCTGATATATCTACATATAATTGCAGAATTTTATCCTAGTATAACAAGCATCTGGTTGATTAAACTCAACATCATAATAAATATTCTTTGATTTGCTCATCAAGTCAACGTAAACCTAGGTACTAAACACACTATTAGTGCAAGGCAGCACCCGTCTAGAAAAAGACGAAGAATCCAAACACCCCAAAATGCGTGTAAAAGCGGAGCCCAAAGATCTCTAAAAGTCCATTGAAATACGATTTGCCTACGTAATACAGCGCGCATCCTTGACTTGCTCATGACGTTGTGTTGACACAATTTTATCATGACTTATGTGAGAAGGATGAATCTGTACTCCATAAACTTTCTCTTATGACGTTTGTCTTTCTCAAAACTCGCCGCAGTTGAGGAACCGAGCCAAATAGTACAATCCGAAGGAAAAAGAAGAGTGAGTACAACGCACTGAGAACTGCAGTCCTTGAGTTCAAGTTCTTAAGAATATTGGCAAGTTCTCGATGAAGGTCCAATAAGTTGGAAGTCATCCAGGACGTACGTTCCAACCTTCAGTTATTGAATGAGTCGCATGTTAGTGGTCTCGCTTGTCTTGGAAAACACCCCGATGCCTTTTCCTCTTAGCTAGCCGAAAGTGAATATTCAGGGAGGGAAGCCCGGGATGGAAAAGAGGAGTGGTCGAAGCATCCTTGCGGCCACATATCTACGAAGCATTTCAGAAAAGTATAATGGATAAAACAAGCAGACAGATCATTTGTCCATCGATCAAATTAATTGAAGTATCCACAAACATAATCAACGAATCGGAGAAATCTCTGTTGCTAATAAGACACACCAAAAAGAACAGACTCCCTTTCTTTCAGCTCAAAAGTTTATCGATCCAGTACCATCGGTACTGGATTGTCTTGACGCGACGCGCAGACCATCCAATCAGCATTCATTTCTTGCTGGGAAGCCGCACTCACATCATTTGACGAGCTAAAGTATACGTGTTTCTTCACATTAGCTTGTCCTAAAAGCGCGTCTCGGATCCTACTGAAGCTGTCGCCAAGGACGAAGTTTAGCTGTCTTGGATTGTTTACACCAGGAGGCTTTGTTTAGCACGACCCTACTTTCCAGGCTCGAGTTCCAATCTTCCTGGCCCGTCATAATGTACCGATAACCTCTTAGGGGACACGGCTTGTGTTACGGGAGATCGATTTCTTGCGATACAGAATGTAAAATTCGACGTAAAACAGATTCCACTGCCCTTCATACGAAGTTGTATAAATTTGTTAAAATTCAACATTTATGAGAAAGAATATGGGGGAATAGACTTAGGAGTATAGTCGAAGGGTGGTGTAAAACTGATGCAGACCTGAAGGCTCTTTCAGCTCATGTAGAGTCCGTCCGTTAAGGTTAACTTGTTCAAGGTAGTGATAGAATATTACTGAATTGGCACTAGGATAACACAACCTGTGTTCTGAAGTTTACCACGAAGATTTCCAGAATCATAGAGTTCGAATACAAAGGAAGCTTGGTGTTCTTTTCATCAACGTCATTTGTAACTGTCAGTTTAAAAGCAAAAGAGGCACTCTGTTGCTTGTGCCCAGTCCCCCACCCTCAGGTACCCAGGTTTGTCTCACCTTTTGTTCTTATACCCAGATTCAAAAGAGAGAGAAGGAGCGGTACGTTATATATGTAGTTGTAATCCCGATGCAAATGATATCCCTCTTCTAGAGACCCTTTCCTTTTACGGTTTATCAAAATGGCCGGTGGCCACCCTCCTAGCTAGCAGTTGAGTGATGAAGGAGCGACGTTCGACCTTCCTTTCTCGAGCGGGCGTGAAAATATTCATCATTTCGATCCAGGAAAAGAAAGTATAGAACCCGGTATAATTTCGTTGCTCTAAGTCTACTACTGATGATGACAATCTACACAGATAATTAAAGGCCAACAGGCACAATGAAATACCATAAAATACCCCCAAGGAAAATTAAATATGGAATACAAACGCACAAAAACAAAAATAGAAAAGAAGAGTCACACACTCTGCATGCACATAAAGAACAAAACACTATGTAAAGTAACCAACACTTGAAAGTCAAAAGGGTACTCAGTAAAAATGAACGAAGCAAAAAGTTATACTTGTAATTGAAATAGAAAGTCTAAAAATATATAAAATGAATAAAATAAAAACCTATAACTGAAACGATGTGATAGAAATCTTCCAAGAGTCAAAAAGATTTTACTTGGATAACAAACAACATCAGACCCTGTGATATATATATACATACACAGGAGAAGAAAGTGACAGGGCCTTAAGGACTTAACAGTACAGTACACAAAAGTTCGCGTTTCGACTTAACGGTATTCCAAGTAAGCCTAAAACTTAACAGTACCTCGGATGCCAACGTGGAAGGAAAACGGTTAGCAGCAGACGAGGTGGTGTTGGCAAGAGATGTTCTTGTCCCCCGGTTATTAGCACTCGGCAACGATAGATAACCTGCACAGTCAAGAGATGCTCGAGACTTCGGGTTGGGATCAGCGGAATGGACTGGAGTCTGGGATTCCGGGATTCTCAAGGGACTCCGGTAAATTGGGGACTTCGAGCTGGAATCAAAGGACTCGTGTGAAGTTGGAGATTCGAGTTTTGACTGATCATTTTGTCGTCGTCAATTCAATTGTTGTCACTTAGAGTCGATTATAGAGCGCCTCTTTCAAAAACTCACTAAATGGACCCTATCGTGAGTTTTTGAAATACGTAACCCGCATGACCTATTCAAAAACAAAAAGGATTACTTTAGGTTTCGGTTGTTAACTCAACTCTGAACAGTTATATATTTTCCTTCAAAGACGGCCCCATGCATTATTATGAGCAATTAGAAGAACAATCCTATGTGTTCATGAAATCGCAAGTCAAGAGGTATTGTTAAGTGGTTTGGCCCACTTGGGTATTGTTGGGTCGAAGTGGCAAACATGGGGTACAGTGCAGTCTTTCTTTCCTTGGAGAAAATGAGGGTAATATTCTGTCCAGTAGGACATATTCGTCATTGCGATGCTATTGGGGTTTAATCCCATTTCACCCTCTTAGGTTTTATCCTTCGTTCACCTTGATGGGGTTTTCCATCCTGCTTGTTATCCTATGTGTGCCGCGGTATATTATGTCCATAACCACAGCTACCGGCTTGATGGGTCTTCCCATCCTTCTTGTTATCCTAAGCCGTCGCTTTTCTGCTGTTCTGAGTCCTGACTCGTCGTACAGGCAGAAAAGAGATATTTGTCGTTGGATCTGTTCTCCAGCGTCCTATCACACTGCCAAGGCCTCAGCTGTATGACTTCACGCATAAACACGAGTGGTATACTGCCTTGTTCTCCAGGTATGTGTGCACCGTCTCTAATTCTCTACGTTTCAGACGCTTCAGAGCATGCACTTACCAAAGAGCTATGTACTGTTCACATAACCCATGTGCAAGCCCATCAGCGCCATTGAAGAAAGCAGACATCATACAATCTTCGTGCTAATCCGGTGTGTGACCCTTCTATTACCACCAGCTATTATGACAAGGGTGGGGGACGAACACTCCAGCACAGGGACAAGATTGAGTCTGTAGATGACAGAAAATGAGGGCAAAACTGAAAGCCTGCTGCGTATAAGCCAACCATCTAAATAGTTGTAAGAACGACTCATTCTGTATGCAAGCAGTGAAGTGTATGCATCATGACCCGCTGGCTGGCATCGTAATGAGGATCAGTTCCCTCGTTATACATACTTCTCTAAAGATACATACATGTAGCGCACTTTGGGGACCCGTCCCATGAACATCTAACGCAAACATAACTTGGCTGCTCCTCCTCCTCTCCTTCGTCCGCTACTCTTCCTGGCAGCAAACTTCAACTTCCACAGTAGATGGGTGGCAGGCTTCCCTAGCTTGGCCGTTGGCTTTTGTCGTTCCCACGAATAGTCGCCGGGAAACAGGCGCCTCTGCTGCACACAGTATTCCAAGTGCCTCCAACAACGTTCAATTTACACGCGAATCCCCGCAATGAGTTGGATCAATCGTGCTCTCTCCGTGTTCATATTTCTGTTCTAAACGTTATGATTTCAAAGTAAGATCGATGTCATGCAGCAAAACAAACAGATCAAAGTTGAGAAAAAGTGAAGAAGGACGACCGCGTAGAAAAAGAAAGAAGGATGGGAAACCCCGTCAAACCGAATCAAATTTTATCTTTTTCATGAAAAAGAGTTAAATGGAGTTAAGTCCCAATAGAGTCATAGTTGAGAAAAAGACGACCACATTGAACACATGAAAGATGGGAAGATCCCATCAAGCCGTACAAGGTACAAAGGAGAAACAAAAGAAATAGAGAGGGATTAGGTTCCCATAGTTTCGATATGAGAAATATACCCTATCGCCATAAGATATCCGAGCTATGGAAGTCGGAAGGTTTGCAAACAGATTATAGTCATGACAGAACAATCGTTACGATAGCTAGTTTTAATTGCCAGTGTATTCTAATGCAATTACAGCACTATCTTGCACAATGATGCGACTAATCTATTCGACCTAGAATTTCTCATCCATCCCCACCATTTCCGTATTGCGAAAAGTTTCAAGTACGTGATAAAAATGGTTCAAAGAGCCATGAATGACCACAGTGGTGGCAGTTTTCTTGTTCTTAGTTTCTACTTGAACTCGAGTTTCTCCTACCCATCTCTCAACCTGATCTGGAAAGTACGTATATGTGTTTGGTCTCTTCTAACGCATTCTGCATATTCCAGATTTCTGGCCTTTCTACAAAGACAAGTCCTGGTGGTAATCACGTTAGACTATGACGCAGGGTCTTTGGCATTAGAAGATATGTTGGACGTGTTTCTGAAACATGACGCGTTTCAGAGAACCCTTGAGAAAGTGCTTAGTTTTATATCACATGTTTACGCCATCCACGTGACGGAGAATCGATGTGGATATAAATCTTTAGTATTGAAGACAATACCTTAAGATTTATAACCATGTATACGTTAGTGACCAGCTATTATTTCATTGCTTATAATTCCGTGAAGTCATTACCAATGCTTTTACTGCAGATCGTGGCTTTTTAATTGATGTGGTCATTACTCAGTAGGTACACGCTTATTAAATATTCTTAAGCTTCTAATCTTTCTTCACCATCTTGCAATCACAAATCTTTCCAGCAGATCTTTGGAAAAGCATATAATCTAAATTGAAGGGAAAAACTTTACTTTGCACTCATAGTCCATCAAACGTGTAAACACTCAAGCAACCATCACATATTGCCACATGACAACTTACTATATATGTTTTCTTATCTTTCTTTCTTATGTTTTCTCACTTGATGGTACCTTTTGTGCATCATTTGATTCACCTGTCTCTGTAGGTGAAATACACGTGCATAAATGCTCTGAACATGTAATTTCCATAAGGTGATGAATTTCTCGAACGAGAAACACTTCGTGACATCTAGACATCTCAGATTATATTGATCCCAGCATTAGGATAAGAACTGCATGCAGTTTGTGTTCTGGTTCCATAGAAAACACTTCGGCCTCGACCACAAAAGAGACACTGAGTGAACTGGATGCTTCCAACTTCCCAAGTATTGCGAAGGTTGCGAATTAGGCTCCGAGCGCCGAACTGTCATTCCAAAACCGGAGAGCATCCCGCCAAATGTTCGCAAGAAATTGACACGTGCTAGCTGGTTACTGGTGTTCTTCCCCTGCATTTAGTAGTCGGGTGTTAATCGGTGGAGGATTGCGGCGGACCAGAGCTGTATCGCGAGTTGAAAGGTTCCTATACAACCCCATGAGCCCTCGCGTTCCGGAGGCCCTTACCTCCGTAAAGAGAGTCGGTGATCACCGGACGGATGCCCTATAGTCCAGGCCGGCCCACGAGAATGGTCGGCACTAGACGACAAAATTTTGTCGGGATAAGCGCCCCGCCATGGGAGCCCCTTTCTTCTACTTCTTCGGTCCGCGAGCTGCTACTTCGTCATTGCAGTTTCGTCATTCACTGTTCGTACATCTTACTGATGCCTAGACTTCCACCCCATGTGTCAAGCGCTGTTAGGTGCGATCTTAGAGGATCTGGGTGATCTGGTCGGCCTGTTCTTCCTCATGTTTGGCATCTAGGACAAAACACCGAAGCTGAAGAGATAAGTATTCGACGAGAAGATACCATTCGCGACAGATAGCTCAAAGAAGAGTGCAGACTGCGACACCATTTTAGGTCTCTAAACTTTACTACATCTAAATATCTTCAATAGGTTATCATATGAGATATCTGTCCTAAAGTACATCATTTTCCTTTCCGCTTTTGCCCAAGTGCCCTCTCCTCCACCTTCCTATATTTAGTCAACTACGAAGTAAAGGCGACCGCGAAGGATAACAAGCAGTGGACTCCAAACTAAAGAAAGTGGATTTACTATCGTCTCATAGTTTTCGAGGAGATGAGTGCTAGAGACAGTCTGATTATGATGATAGTTCTTATGACTTGCCAACATTGTAGTAGAAGATACAGTCGACTCTCCCTAATTGCTAATGCTTGTTTCAGAAGGTAACCATGAGGGGCAATAGTAACTAAAGAAAGTTCAGAAAGTATTTGTGTTCAAATATACTCTATTTCTAAGAACAAATTGATCTGTTGGATTTTTGTCATTTCAAGGTACTCATAGTAACGATATTAGATGTATACTTACTCTTCCTGAAATTGAAGGCGAAACTACGTTACGGGTAGATTGGATTTGATGTGATTATTTCCCCGGACCTTCCAATATATCTCAAGTGAATAATCAGACTACTGCGTCATGGTTAAAAACTTTACCCTACTTAATATAGTAATAAGTAAGATTATTCTCAAATTAAATCATGGTTAAGTAACCTCAATCAACAACAAGTATTATTTCTAGTTGAGAAGTTTACTTTACCCGGTAAATTCCTTTGTTGTTACTGTCGATAAATTTAGAATGAAGAAACTTATTGTATGAAAATATTTACAAGTAACTTTTAGGAACAGCATTTACTCGGAGTAACACATACGCAAAAGACCATTATGATGGTCTAGATCATCGATTTTCCTTTCTCTAAATGTTGTAATTTCATTACTCCCTTACCTTGAATCTATAATAATTAGAGAAATTAATGATTATAGAACTAATTCTTAAAGAGGATTATTTTAAGAAAGGATTGCGGGTGGAGAGGTCGATGAACGTCAGAACCCTCTGAACTCGGGTGTAGATCTAACCAGCAGTATCTGTATGGTTGTGCCCATACAGACGGCTTGATATCCATGATGGTGCGGCGTGCATTGTGGTAAATGTGAAGATGTAGTTGAGAATGTGGAACGTTAAAGCTTTGGAAAAATCAGATATTTCTTGTGATGAATAGCTCGAGAGAAATTAAAGAGTGGCCACTGCATTGCTTGAAGTTTCGCTTCTCGCCATGCACGACTACAGTTAGCGAGAGTCGTCATTTATGATCCCTGGTAACAAAAGGTGCTCGCATCGCTTGTTACTCCCTAACGATGCGGAGTAACACGCGACAGAATGGGGTGGGATCCAGCCAATTGCTGCTTTGTAAATCGTTATCCTGAAAGCTTTTTGCATCGGTGGAACCAAGTGGAAATGAGCGTGGAAGCGTTGTTCGGAGATACATACGTTTAAAAGTGAAGTGACAGTGAAGACCTGATGAAGGTCCTGATGACTCATAATGAGTCAACAGCACCTGCATCAGGCCCACATTACCACCGATGGGCTGTTTGGAAGTATGCTCTGGGGTCTGGTTCATTAGTCCTAAAATTGGATCATACTTTACTGAAACGAATCTTACAGGAAGAAAAGGATCGAGAAGAATTTGGTCCATCGACTGTAGAACAGAAGTGTCTATCACACGATGGCTCGAGATATACGCCCGTAACACCCTTCAAAATTTGGCTCGTATTTGAGATTGTGTTAAAGGTGCAATGACGATACTATTACTATTATTCTCAGATTTTATTCTTGCGTTTTCATTCCTTCCTTTCTGTATATATTTCCTCTTGTTATTACTGTGCAAGTTTCATGATCGGAGGGCGTAATGAATTGATCAAATCAATGAGTTTTTTGGACTGAAGAAGAGTGCCATCCCGTCTGCCTCCACCCAAAAAGGACATCGAAACCGTCATTTGAAAATCACTTTCCTGCACTTTTTCTTCGAGCTCGTGGCTTCAGTTGCCGCGGAATAAAAGAAATCTCGCGCTTTTGAGTACTAAAGCTTTGGCAGCTTTGAGAATGTTCTCCAAAAGACGTGGATTATTATATAAAGCGGTCCGTTTAATGATTACTCGAAACCCACATGTGCATTGGTTTTGCTGAAATTTCGTCCTTCCATCCTGCAAGGTTCTCCGTGATACATATTCTGCGAGGGAGGGTTGGGTTGCATTGCAACTAGTCTTTCTGCTTTATCATACAAAAAAAGGACACCTAAAACGAAGCTCCTGCAATCACGATCGGTTCTTGCTGAGTGAGGATAAGATATCGCGTTTGCTATCTTTGGACCCGGATATCAATGTGACAATAAACATTACTCATAATGTTTTCGGACACGAAAGAATTCAAGAAGTGCTCGGAATCAAAGTTCAGATTCACGTCCATCTTTCGACAAGTTCTCTCACAAGCTAGACGATGCACAATTCTTGGATCTTATATAATCCCTCAAAAACGGTAAAGATGGTGCAGAATTAGATATTGACTACTTGTTTCTCGGTGAAAGGAAAGAAGACTTCTAGTCAAGATAAGTACTGTGGAGAAATTCTGTCCACGTGACATAAAGACCTAGAACTCGATCATTGCTGCTGCAAACTGGCAAGCATTAACAGCAAATAGGCTTGATATCAGTCAAAGATGTCAAAATCCATCATGAGGGTTTTGTTTCACTAAAAATAAGTCAATGCACACTCCTTGGGAAATCCGTATCGCCAGATTTCATATGCAATAAGCAATATGCATGAAGTCATCTGAGCTTAAAAACGGCTATGTTATGTTGTATGGTTGCTGTAGGAGAGCCTTCGTACATTATTAATAGGGGGTGTCAAAATTGGCACACTTGAAGAAGAACTCCGATCGCCATTACTACGGGCAAATTTCACGAGAACATCAGTAAGTTCTTCGTATGGAAAGGCCGCTGTAAATTCCCGATGTACTAGGTCTACGCGCAATTTGAAATTCTCCCGTAGCTTAGTTTTGACACCCTTCAAAGTATTTCGTTTCAAATCTTCTTGCATGGAATTTCCTCGAAAAAGAAGGACGCTCTTTTCTCCAACGTGTCGTTCACTTTGTAGTGGGAAAAAAGAAAAAGCGACCGCGTAGGATAACAAAAACGATGGGAAGACCCCATCAAGCCTTACAAAGATAAAACATAAGATTTAAAATGGGGCCAATCCAATAGTGGGAAAAGCTGTCTGCCTTTTTCCGTTGTTCAAAGGGCACGGAGGACACTCACCCGACCAAGTTATGCCCGTTGCGCAAACTCGAACAAAAGGAAAAATATGAATATTTTGTGCTGTTGCACTCCCAATGAGGCAAGCTGCAATCGTGAAGTACAGTACGGTATCAAAGATGTGCAGAGCAACCTCATTTACTTATTAAGCTCCATAATTCGGATAAAGGTGCACATAACTTTTTTACTCCGGAATCACTGCACAATTGTAGTTGAAGCATTATACCCATACGATACCTGATAGTTTTTTTTTTTTTTTTTAAGAGTAGGTGGACACCTAGTACCAGCACAGTAGACGAACAATCTCAGCATTTAAAGTGCAGTAAGTTCGTGAGTTTGACTGATGCATGTCAGATGTGTAATCATCAATACAATATATACTGCCATAGTACAATATACTCACCGGATCAAAGTACCCTGTCGAAGGTATGGAATTGAAACATTTCCATCTTTTGCATAAACCAGGCTGAGGAAAGTGGTCAAGAATCAGATATGAGGTTACAGTTTCGGGTGCCGTGGCTGTAAGAATCATATTTTGGGAGCTTCTGAAGATGAAATATCTCCACATGTGCCAGTAGTCTAGGGTGCAATAACGCCGTTCTGTTCTTTGTATTCTTGACCTCGCCGGTTTGGACACTTGCCTGGAAGAATTCCACTACGATATGACTTCCCATGCGAGTGTTTAAGTACAAATCCAATGTCCATTAGGGTGTTGAAGTGAGGACGATTACTTGCCTCTACATCAATATCCTAAAAATTATAGCTCCAACCTAGATGAAAAGTAGTGAAAAATATTATTCATCTTCCGAGAATGATGCAACACACATTCCCACCGCAACCAAATAGGTGGAAAAAATTCACTGCTGAAAAGTTATGCCACAAACTTGAGAACTCAAAGTTGAATAGAACAAGTTCGTTCCTCCCCTAAGAGGACCACGCATTCAACTACGTGGATGGCTTGGACCGAAGTGGCGTGTACCTTGGCCCGGTGTGTAAATTCCGGCTCTTTCATTCATTACGCTTTGGCTTGCTCTTTTGTGGTGGTCTCTTTCTCTAAAGTGAAGACACAGGAGTCAGATTTGGGAATTGCGGATGAATTTGTAGATTGCATAAAGGATCGGGGCAGAAGAGGAAAAGGAGGAAAACATCAGTCTACTCGAATCGAGTCCAGTCTCAAAGCTGCTGGCAACCCATTTCAAGGACAAACTTGAACCGAAGTCCAAAGACTGTGGATGACAATGCACTTTACCGCATAAATCGTACGTAAAGTTCCATCGCCTGAGGCCGGAAGACAAGGAGCGCACTTTCATCATGATGTGCTTGTTTACTAGCCACATTTGGTTAAATGACGTCGAATCTTCGTCTTTTCAGTCAAGGGCGAATGATGATTTCAGCATGAACATCCAGGAGAGCTCCAAATTATGGCTTCACTTGACTGTCTTAAACACACGCTTTTAGTACAGGATCCGAACTTGTAGCACATTAAACTTCGGGACCCTCCTCCTGAACATTATTAGATCAGAGCGTGAACGCCACTTCATGCCACGTTCTGTATACATTATAATGGGTATTTCTGGGCTGCACAAGGACTGCAAATTTTGGAAATCAATTTCCTCGCGACAAGATTCTGATTCATTTGCCATGAAGCTGAAAGCAACTCAAAGCATCTTCAGTATTGAAAGCCTGCAGTTATGAGATCACTGTAGGCATGAAACATTGGAACCCCTTCTCGATGGAGCCAGCTTTCACATCCGTTACCCGCCTCTCAGTCTTTGTAGGACAGTATGAGATGGCGAGTAGCTGCTGACCACATCGTATACGTGATTTCCTTTTCTCCTAACTCTGTGCCTATCTATATCGACAACCACAACACAAATTAAAACTCTTCTCTGTCATCACATCACATCATATCCTTCAATCATTCACTTCCTTCTCCAACTTTCCTGTATTGAGCTCCCCCTCCACTGCATCTCAGAGATAGAGTTAACCGTCTGCATATTTGGCACTTTTCTTTGCTGACCCCAAGTTGCCACGCAGACTTCACAAACCCACTTCAAACCTTGCTGGGCTGGTCAATCGTACCTGGTAATGGATGGACTTCACAAACACGTCGTATTACTTTGACAGTGGTCACCCTAATGTATAGAATCTCTCTTTACTGGTAACTAAAATACGTAGATCTATTTGGATATAGAATATCATAGTCTATGGTCAATGAAAGAGGCGACCGCGTAGGAAAAATGAAGGATGGGAAGACCCCATCAAGCCGGACAAGGGAGAGACAAAAAAGGTAACATGGAGCTAAGCCCCGATATGGTCTATGGTCAATTAGGGTCATTGATTCTAATAAGCTCATTGGTTAAGAAACACGTCCCACTAATTAAGTGGGTTTTACAAAAAAATTTAAAAATGTTTATTCTGAACAAAATCTTCATAGAGAATAAACGTCAATACTGAAATCACAAATGGAGGATGGTAATTTTGATGATGATCTAGAGTTATTAGAATAGTGTAGAGAGCATAGTATGGGAACACAAATATAAAACTAGAAGATTTATTTCAAAAGGGCGTAAATAATAATTGAACATCGAAGATTCCGTGTAAAATTATTAGACATGTACAAATAGGAATGGTATAATCTTTACTCATAAGAAATATGCTACGTTCCCATCCTAGAGCCTATCAAGATTGAAAACTAGTTTTAAATGGTTTGTTCTATAGCGCTTTCTAAACTAATAAAGCAAACTCACCGCCCGCTCTCGGCCCACGGAAGTGTGATTGCATTAGAGATATCTTCCAATAAGTGGCATTGTAGTTCATGTCTAGTACTTTTTTGATCAAATAAAACTGCAGCAAAGGTTCAACTTCTTGCTGCCTATGATAATAATTCTTGTAATCTTCCAACAAAAATTTCACCAATAACTTACAATAGTTTTGAAGTCTATACGACTTCAAAACTTGCCTCTTTACGTCCTCTGGATCCAATATAGTCGTCAAACAATACCTAAATATCCTACTAAATATCCAAATAAATACCAAGGAGCTAGCATCTCTTCCTTTGGTTTATACTAGGATAGATTTTATAGGTGATAAGAAAAAAAGATTGTTGAGATTGGTGTTAGAAGAATTGCCGCCTCACCCTAAAGTGGTAAAGAAGTGAGATAAATAGAGCAAGAAGTGAACTCCTTGTAAGCCTAAATTCATAATGTTAATGCCCCACATGCAAGAAGTTCCAAATAAGAATTTACAAGATAGTAAAAATGTACAAAGATAAATATGGCACATGGTACCATCCAGAAACTTTACACGAATGCTAGGAGTTCTATATGAATTTCTGGACCAATAAATCCAATCTTTGTATATCCCATCAATAGATCAAATGCCAACCTTTGCATTAGATAGTATGTAAATATATCCCCAATACATGATCACTTGTCAAATAACCCAAAAGCTGTAGATTTATGAACTAACCATAAATGACTAAAAGAATGGCATGAGCTTAATATAAGTATGACATAGGCTATGAATAAACATAAGTGATAGAGTTTAAGTTTCTAAAAACATTTCTTACATTAACTCACTTGTTACATGGGTGTTTCTCTAAATTTATAATGTTCAATTGTCATATTGCTTTTTTGTTCTCTCCTCACCAACACCTTTCTTGCTCTGGTACTAAAAAGGATGCCTTGAAAACCTTCTTGGGTTGGATTGTGTATAATCTCCATTTACAACATCAATCTAGGGTATGTCAATCCACTTGGTATCTTTGTTTAAGCTTGGATCATTTGGTATTCAAGAGCTTATTCCCTTTCGGAGTAAAACTATATTTTTTTGCTCATAAGTTATATTACCTGTTTGGCTACCTTTCTACCTTGTTTTGTTGCCTTTAGGAATTCCTTTGCCATATCTTTCTCTTCTTCAACACTCAAAGTTTTGTCAAGTTTGTCAATGATCGTTATTTATTTGCTTTGTTACATTGAGCTTCAACGTCAACTCCTTGGTCGTCTTATTCAGCTCTTGAAGTTTCTCTATTTCATCATGCAATGTAATTCATATTAATTGGATCGGACCAGTAGGTACGAAATAAGTACGCTAGAATATTTCATCCTATGTTCACCTACGCTTTTAGACACTAACACACATTAGTGTGCTTTAACACTCATTTTGCAACAACATACGCATGACTATTTGGTCCATATCTCCTTTCAAAAGTTCCAATCTAACAGAGAGTGCTTAAGTTCAAAGTAACTTGAAAAGAACATTCTCTCGACACGATTTCATTTAAAAAGCTCACATTCAAATCAAAGCGTACTTAAGCTTCTTCACTTAAAACCAGTTATGATAGCTTCACTCACATAATTAGGTCAGGAATAGTTGCTTGAGCCACCCTACTCCAATTCTCCATAACCAAAAATGCATAAATACATATTTATGATTATTTGGCCTAAAGTCTCTAAAAAAGACTCAAATCCAAACAACGAGTACGTAGTCAAAATTAATTTGCACCAACATAATCTAGACTATTGGTCCGATCTCCATCGACAAGCTAGAATCCAAGACAAAGAGTCTAAAATGTATTCGACAGATTTTATCTATGATAGCTTCACTTACATATGCATATATAGCCTGTCGTATATGTTACAATCGAGATCTTTGTCTCCACATATAAATACAACGCTGATTCCATTACTGTTAGTCCATGCATGCTCATGACTATTAGGCCCCAAGTCCGTTTAAAAACTCAACTTCAATCCAAGATTTATTTAAGATCTACCAAATCCATCTATCCAACTTCACTTTGACATTAGCTCAAGGAATTTACTTTAATGCAGAAACAAAAAGTTCAACTCAGGATGAAAATTTTCCTTGTTGTCGTTAATCTTCTCAATTCACATATTAAGTCCAAAATATTTCAAACGAACCGCAGCAGACAATTTGAGACACAAGAACATTGCTGCAAACCGATGTTCTTGTGTCTCAACTCGACCCAAGCCGACTATTTCTTGCCAATGCCACGTCTGTCTTCTGGCACTGGGTCTACTGAGTTTTTCTGCAAAGTCGAAGTGCCAAATATAGGTCAGTCAAGTCTTTCCCTGCCTATATTTCGAGAAAAAGGCGACCACATTTTTGTGCGAGTACATATATTCCAGAGAATTGTTAGAAACGACAGGAGACTCAACTCAGGAAAACCGTCGCAACACGAAGGACATCGTAGAGCGACCATGGAAACTCCACTCCTCCTTCTCCTATCCGTAGGCAGTGATGGACTTGTCTAGTACCCAAAGAGACGTTACATCAGCAATCAGATCGTATGTAGCTGCGTTTTCCTCATGCCAATATTTGGGACCCCATCAATCGCTTCCAGAAAATCACCTGAAGAATTTGCAAGTTATGACAAAAACTCCCCTACTATACACTGTAGCAGGATACCATGATGATGATGGGAGGCGCTATTGCTACTGTTGTCACTTCCAGCCCTGCCCGCCCTGCCAGCCATCCCTTACCTTATAGCCAAGCTAAGCTGACTGACCGACTGAAACACCCGTTGGAAAGGCTTGGGAACAATTTCTTCTGGTCAGGTCAGATCACAGGGTACCGTTGTACCCTTCTACGGCTGGACCTATGAGAACGCGGGTGCTATCCTCGCATCCAACTGTACTCCGGTCGCTTCCTCCGGGTTGAGTTAAGTTAACTTACGGAACTCACAGTAACCCCCGGACGAGGGTCAAACCCGGTTTGTTTCTCGTGCTCCAAAGGTCCCTGGACGAGATGAGAAGGATCGGTCCTGTAGGTTCGGACCGAGGCAAGGGTGACCCATGGTTGGGTTAGTTTCAAGTGTGTGGGGTGAGTTTGTGGGACCGAGAGAGGAAAAAGTAGCTTGGGATCGAATACCATAAATTCTTTGACCGCGACTCATCCATCCTGCTTCTCTCAACATTCATCCTCAGCTGCTTGGGGGCATCTGCTCTTCCTCTCCTCCTCTGCACTCTCTCCTCCCCTGCTCCAATCTCATTCCCCGAGATTCAGTTCAGTACCTGTGGAAAGGTCTGTCAAGTTCTTCCTTGGTTGCCTTGAAGAATTATTTACCTGAGGTCGGGGCAGGGAGAGAGAGACAGAAGAAAAGAACAGAGAGGAAAGACAGGACACGTTCGGCACTGCGTGAGAAAATCGAGTCGATTTTCGGAGAAACCGACGTTGCTCTATTCTTGGTCGAGGATTACATCACAATCGTGAGAACTCTTTTTGAGTGAATCGCAGGAGAAAAACAGGAGAAAATTCACGTTGACAGTCGGGAAAAATGGCTGAGAAGGGAACAGGAAAGGACGCGGAGACCTTCCCCCACAAGGACTATCAGGACCCGCCTCCATCTCGACTCTTTGATCCTTCAGAGTTCGGAAAGTGGTCATTCTACCGTGCCATCATTGCCGAGTTCGTAGCCACTCTTCTGTTCCTTTACATTACAATTGCCACTGTCATCGGTGCGTCCGCCAACGCGGCTGACTGCGGTGGAGTTGGACTTCTCGGTATTGCATGGGCCTTTGGAGGCATGATATTTGTCCTCGTTTACTGCACCGCCGGTATCTCAGGTATCTTCTTTACATTCCAGCTCTTTCTCCACTCTCCCACCAGCTGAACTGCACAATGTCACCTGCATGTATGCTGCCACTTACTCCTTCCTCACTCCCTGAGCCATTCTTTTAGACGAAATCTTGAACCGGAGGTTTCACTCACACGCACTCGTTAAATATGATGTTCAATCCAGGCTTATGTTTACTCGAGCTCGGTGGTTAAACCCAGTAAAAGTAGCGAGTACAGGGGTAACCCTTTGTAATAGTCGAATCTAGTGTCATCTGCAGTGCACACGACATAAGGTGTGGAGTGCACGCGGTTGACACTAGATTCTTTGTGATTAATGTTTCACATGGTGATGGGCTGGTGGTGATGTGCGTATGTTACAACGGAGCCAAATTTTGATAGACGTTTCAGAGGGAGTGAAGTGAGTGGGTGCGCGAGTACGTGCTGGTTTGATAATCCGAGAACGTGACGTCTTCGTTTGTCGTGATATGTCGAAACAGGAGGACACATCAATCCCGCAGTCACATTCGGTCTATTTCTCGCACGCAAGGTCTCCCTTCCCCGTGCAGTGCTCTACATGGTGGCCCAGTGTTTGGGTGCAATCTGCGGAGCTGGCCTCGTCAAGGCATGGCAGTCATCTCTGTACAACAGGTATGGAGGAGGTGCTAACGTTGTCGCCGGAGGTTACACCAAGGGAACTGGACTAGGAGCTGAAATCATCGGAACATTTGTTCTGGTTTACACCGTTTTCTCAGCCACCGACCCCAAGCGTAATGCTCGTGACTCTCACGTCCCGGTACGTGAACTCTTTCCGTCAAAACTAAAATTTCTGACTTGCCAGTGGTTCATGAATTATCACGAGCGTATGATTTACAGAGTAGCTTTCTCCCACGTTTTCTGTCGGTATCTTCTTCTCTGATAACTAGAGGTCCAGGTCCTGCCTTCCCTGGAATGAGATTTATTGCAAAAGGTTGTCCCTCGCTTCATTCGAGTCAAAACTGAACTGAACATGCGGTTCGAGGACGAAGCAGCTTCAAAAGGTTGCGTAGTCTATTTTCCTGCCTGATTGGAAATGGAAAATGTAAGCTGACGGAGAGCTGCTTGTTTTTGAATAGGTCTTGGCTCCTCTTCCCATTGGATTCGCAGTTTTCGTGGTCCACTTGGCCACAATCCCCATTACCGGAACTGGAATCAACCCTGCCCGTAGCTTTGGTGCAGCAGTCATCTTCAACAATGGCCGCGTCTGGGATGACCACGTAAGTTATACTTGAATACTCAACTTTCTTCACTTCAGTTTATGGTTATGTTTAGTTCACTTCAGTTCACACGGTTCCCTTCAAGTGATGTTTCTGGAGGCTTTTCCTTATCCTTTTCATGGTTCTTAGAGAGAAGAAGTGGTAGGGGTCGCTTTGCTCTGAGAAAAACTAACTGGGATTGTAATTATTTTTGGCAGTGGATCTTCTGGGTTGGACCATTCATCGGAGCAGCCCTGGCAGCAGCATACCACCAGTATGTGTTGAGAGCAGGACCCTTCAAGGCCCTAGGATCCTTCCGCAGCCAAGCACACGTATAACTTTAACGAATGACATAAAGAATCAAGTGTATTATGGTTGTGAATTTGTGCACTAGTCTTGAATCTGGATTTTGAGACGCCCTTGTCAAATTATTGTTTCCGAGCATTAGTATCAGACGGCAAGAGGAGGTCCAACACGTCATGCAATAACGGAATCAACCATGTATGTCTAGCAGGATTTGTGTGTCATATGCTTTGTCCAAACCCATTGTGTACAAAAGCGGTCATCCTTTTATAAGATCTCTGTTTGTACTTACACCTTCGACATCCTCCGCTTGTGGGGTTTGATGTGTGAAAGGCCAAGAATCCCAAAATGCTGGCATTTATTTAGGCTAGAACGCTCTATCTCAGACTATATGTCAGAGACCACTCGGGAGGTCAAAAAGAATTTCTACCTCTACCCCCAGGGTGGCTTTGTTAGTGAGTCCGCATTCTGATCCATAGCGTCAACGATCGCTGTATAGATTAAGATTCGAATAAAAGTCAGTGTTTTTTTGTGTAAGGCTTCTCTACAAATGTGAGGTGTCACAGATTTTTTATAAAAGAAGTTTCTCTTTGTTCCTCAAGTGTAACGCCCATCCCTCCGTCCGTCCGGATCTTGATTTATTTTCATTGTCTCTATCAGTTTCTTGCCTTGCCTGCTCTGGCCTTCTCTGGTCTCCAGTCTCTCAGAATCTGATCTGATTCAAGGGGCATGTTTGTTGTCAGTCAGACATGTCACCAATCTACTTATATATATTATACTTTTATATAGATAGATCTCTTTAGTATTTTGCTCTTACTATGCTGAGAAGATCCTCGATATCGTAACTAGCAAGTTTGGTGAGCGACCTCTGATCCAAATCAGAGTGATGATTCTGAGATGCGAACCATGTATGCAATGCCAGCGACTGAATCGCTTTTTCTTACAGAATATTATTAAGAAATGCACCGTTTTCCACTCACTGGGTCCATGGGGTGTCAGTAAAGGTACATCTTCTCTTCCTGTTGTGGTGTACGACTGACTGTTCAAAGTTCACTGTGTTCGAAGAGCTCTCAAGTGAAGATTGAAAAGCAGCACGATGCTCCTACGGACGAAGGGTACAAAGTGTATCTCGGCTCCCACACACACAAGATTCGGGGAGTGACACTGATCTGAAGGATTCTCTTGGATCTTAGCATATCCTTAAGCACGCCTCCATTACTTGAAAGAACGTGGGCCCGTGAACAACATTATTTATGAACTTCTAAATATTGATTACTTTTGGCAAGCGAACAGAAATGGCGAAATCCATGCTTGTTTTGTACCCAGTCTAATTCTAGTATGCAAGTGAGATTTCAATACTTTACTTACACAGACGGTGCTTACAGACCCTCATGTGGAAGTTTATGTAATGCATGTTCCATTCATCACTCCACCATGTACTCTAATGTCATCACCCTTGTTTAAGATCTGGAGCTCAATTTTGCCGACATTGCACTGGTGATGTGCAACACTAATCCCTAGTTCTTGCCTGTCTCGACATGCAGTTGCACCAGCTTTCGGAAGAGGTTACCAGTCTACAGCCAGTCAGTCTCTTTATTTGTGGGCATCCATACCCAACGGAATCCATCCGAAGGCCGTTCTGCCACATCCCACAGTATACTACCGTACTGCAGTACTGTAGTGCTGTCTTGCTTTTAGTTGCAGTAGTCATGAGATCGCACCGCTCGCTAGATTATCTTTTCTAACTCCGTGCCACGCATAGGGTCTTGCATGGCCGACGGACTACAAACACAAAGCACAGTGGCAGAATATAGTACTGGCACTACAACTAGCTACTACCAGATCTACAACTACCGTAAACTAATCTGATTACTTCAGCACAATGTAGAGAACCTTTTCACCGAGGAACGAAGATGCTTCCAGCGCAAGACAACAGCCTTCATGCAACAGGTACTGTCTGTCTATCTGTCATGTGCCGTTGGAGAGAGATTGAGAAAAAAAGATGTCAGGCAGTTCCGCATTCTTACTATTCACCACACCGTACTCGTTCTTTCTTGTCTAGCAATACACGCAGATGCTTCATAATTAAAGATGACAGCCTTTCACTTTAGCCGACTGCCTTCAATGTTAGTTTCTCGTTTCTTTCCTTATCAGCACAACCCCTAAAGCTGCATCGATAACCACACTAGAGTCTAAACTGTCAAAAAGAGAGATTTTCATCGGCTCACCGAAATGTCGGCTCAAACGGTCAGGTTGAAAACAATATACATTTGACCTGATCGATACGACAAACTCATAGCCGCTTTGCAAGAGAACTGGGAAGTAAAGCAGAAAGAAACCATTCAGGTTCATGAAATCGACCAATTTGGAGGAGGATTGGTTGTTTCCACCTATTCATCTGCTGTCCCACCTAAAGATAGCTGTACTTCGTTTCTGAGAGACTAATATGAACCCTGTGAAGACATCCATAATCGCTTCTCTAGTTATGGATGTCGGGTGAGGAGGGGCGAATCAAACGCAACTTTAGCTGCTCAGTCCGACGGCGCATGCATCGTTATCCATCTAAAACACCGTGATGATTTGTTGAGCGGCCTCCCACCCTTGGACACATCATCATCTTATCGCTACCACCAAAGCACCTCTTCTAGTCCCAAAACCTAGCTCCTCAACCCGGAGTTAAAAGCCAATGCATGTGCCCTGCCACACAACGGGCCACATGACGAACAGTATCTATCTACCGATTTATCTATCTTTCATCCTCCATGCAAATTTTCAGCGACAAAAACTTTTCAGCGTCTTCTCCGCTCCAAACCTTCTGCAGCTTCTCCGTTCCACCGCAGTTTACATCGTTCCACCAACTAAGACCCATCGCCATCCTTGGTTCAGTGTGATCAACTTTCTGCTACTTCTTTCGCTCCCTTTGATAGCTGGGTTCATCAGGGACTTCATCACAACTTCCACTACTTCCGGTGGTAATCCGGTACGTAAATAGATCTCAAGAAAATCAGCCCTCGAACATTTAGAGATAAGCCCACACATACTGCTACACGACTGCCGGTGAGACCCCAGACTATAAGATCTCAACAACCGTCCAAATCATCATTCAATCTCCATCTCAAGCTCCCGTACATATGTACAGGTATTTCACCAATCGAGTACACCTGGCTCAAATGCAGGAGTAACACGACAGAAGAACACTGCGGGTCTCCAACTCCACCGTCCCCGGGAATCAATAGCCTGCACCATCACCTCGTGGATATGTGTCCAAACTTACTGACACTGAAAAATTGTCTCCAGAATTTGGTAATCGTCATAGAATCAAAAGAGTCCATACATCGATCCTGGTCAAAAGATCAAAGGATTCCGCATAGTTCAAAGTATTTTCACACCATAATCTGTCAGTCCTATTGTTGCTCGTCTTCCTCACGACAGTCATCGACGACCACCACAACACAAAGCACAAGGACTTTAATTTGAAGTCTCAAACAACGGTAAGATCTTCTCCAACACCTGTAAGTTAGGCGTCCTACCCTTAAACCTTACCACGGACTTCGCTTTCCAGCCTGGCCAGTCCACCGTACATGGTACAGCGTCGTATGGGAAGTAAAATGTTGATCCGTACTGTACACCACACATTCTCTACTGTACAATGCTATCACATAGTACCCATCGTCACTACGACACAGTAGTCAGCAGATTGGGACACAAGGACAAATCAGTTCTGTGTGGATTTAAATGCCACTAACAATTATTGGAGGGCACATCTTGATTTTAGGGAGACCAGAGCCTAGAGCTACTGTCTCGATACGTACTTTGTAATTTTCGACGTACTACGTAAAATACATGGCAGAAAGGTTTGGTTTTCTTAGTGGTAGTGCCTCCCTAAGTGGTAAAAGTTCCTTATCCATAGCTGTCATTAATATTCTTATTATTGTATATGGTGTTCCGAGGGGGGACGGGTATAGGACCCATGCTTGGTGGGAAGGGAGCGCTTTTAGTTGGACTATCTTGTATAAGGATTCTAAGTCCTTGAGAGTAAAAGGCGACCGCGTAGGAAAAACGAAGGATGGGAAGACCCCATCAAGCCGGACAAGGGAGAGACAAAAAAGGTAACATGGGGCTAAGCCCCAATGGAGTCTATATGAAAAATCTGCCTTACCGCACCTAAGATATCCGAGCTATGCAAGTCGTACGGTCTACACACAACTGGAGCATCCGAAGAAACATCACCTAATGTGATTGCTCTCCTTTGGATTGCACCAGCCACTGCCCTCTGTAGAGCAATGGACACACGCTATCTAAAATATGCTACAAAGTATGAGAGTGAGAGTGGTACCCCATGACGCCTAACATGATAAGCTCTCGCGCACTCCCTGTCAAATGTGTCAAATGCCGTGTCCATTGCTCCATATAACTCCAAGGCTAGAGGAAGAAAGAGGTGACCTTGCTGCATGCCCCAATACTTGGAGACCTTGCGACCTGCTGCTGCACTCGCCGCCCATCAGGGGGATAGGTAATCACTCCCTCCGAAACGGTATCCTACGTAGGGTCTGTAACCACGACATCCGCTACTGCCACCTGATCATCTCGGACCAAGTATAAGTCTGCCCTAACACGTGTCATTTGCAAAGCATACGAACGCTCCCTCCAAGCCAAGTATCCACTCTCTCGTGCCATAGCAAACACTATGTCTCTAATGGCACTATGTCTTTGTCCTCCAAAAGGACACCGTGTCATGTGGAACGCTGTTGCATTTAGTGTAGAACCACACTCACAAGTGAGTAATGAAGATGCAGATGGGTGGACCAAACCTAGGTGAAACCTCATCGCTGTAGAGAAAGTAGTTGGTGCGAGTCGGAAAGCCCTAATGCACGGTCGAGCTAGGATCCAAGAGCCTGCACCCTTGTTGGAGCAAGAGCAAAGACGTGCTCTAGTAGCCTGAGGAATGGACGAGTCGACCAAGAGAGAATGTAGCGTATGCTCACATTGTCGCTCCATCACTGAAAGACTATAAACCTCTAGTCCGATCTGACGATAGTGAAGCAAAAGGTGGAAAATCCTCTCGTGCTCATGGGGATAGACTATCTCTCATCTGCCGCAATAACACCTGGAGAGAAAAGGATCCTCCCTCCACCAATGTCACATAAGTCTCCAAAACCGGCCTATCAGCAACCACAAAACGAGAGGAAAGTAGGGGTGCCGAGAGAGCCCAACTACCCAAAAACACTATAGGTGCCATCTCCTCCATAGAAAGCAAGCCAACCCCACCACATGAGATTGGTAGGGCCGTCTGTCTATGTGCCAAATCCCCTATCACACACTCAAAAGTCCCTAGTCCAATAATATCACCAAAGACTCCCATAATCCTCCTATCAAATGCTCTCAAACGTGATAGGAAGGACGGTGAGGGGTGAAGTGTACGGATGAGGTAGGATGGTTGACAAGCAATACTAGAAGAGAGTATACCAAATGCCACCTGCGGATCTCCTAGTAATGGAAGGTCATCCACATGGAGAACGTCCTCTGCAAGAGCAAAGTCTAAGAAGCGTGTGACAAAATCCTTCGATCCTATTGGCACTCCAAGAACACAAAGTCTATTTGTGGATGTGATGCAACCCTCAAGAAGCTCAAGGTGGGGAGGGATACCTAAAGGGGACCATGCCCTACACTTTGACACCTTGACTCTCAAGCCTACGAGATGTAGCTCGGTAGTCAAGTAGTCAAAGGCCTACCTAATCTGATCTACATGGCCTATGATGTGTGTATCATCTGCCAAGGAGAGAAATACACAACCTGGCATGGCCAAAGTAGTAGATAAGAGAGCTCTAAAGTGAGCCATGGCAAATAAAGCCCCCCCAAAAGATCTCCCTGATGTGTACCAATAGCTAACTCCAAGACGGTGACTCCCTCCTATGAACCACCATGCTGGTAGTAAAGGGAAGCAGGAGAGCCATAAAAAGACTGCACAAAAGGAATGAGACTCGCCAAGGATCCACTAGCCTCCCTAAGCTCTCTAAAGATGGATGCACGTGAGATGCTATTAAAAGTATTCTCAACATCCACATGTAGGATGACCCACTCCGGATGGATATCTAGGAGTGCTCTAATGCCTAAAGATATAGCCTTACATCCTCTAGGTGTAGCTACTCCAAACTGATGTGGACTAAGGTGCTGTCAAAAGTGAGAATGATGCTAAAGGACAATGGTATGACTGACCATACGCAAAAAGATCTCTCCAATAGCAATTGGTCTAATGCCTCCCGTGTCCTTCTCCATCACGAGAAGTCGACTAGCACCTAACACCCGACTAACAAACATAGGAATGTCTCCTCTCGCTAATGCTGCAACCACTTGAAACAACTTGGTACAACCACTAGAAGGATCATCTACTTGGAAGCAATCTCTAAGGTGCTCATAACCATCCCTGACAAGCTTCCTGAGGAAAGGCGAGGGGCAATGCACAATGCTTGTGCAAATAGTGACTTATCAAGACATAAAGGCTGCTCAGGCTGATAATCTAAGACCTCTAATGGTAGTCCCTCTACTGCTATAGGATGTAGTGAGCGTAGGGAAGAGATGGTCTCATTAGAAGGACTCACTATAGACAAAGGGTGTAGCGCTCGTGCTGCTCTAATAAACTCTCCCGCCTGACCCAATGTCCTACATCGTCGTAATTGAGTGGAATCTATGGTATCCTATGGCGATGCATGTCTCCTAAATTGTGTAGCCCAAACAGACTCCTCCTGAAGAGCTGCCCAATCCCCTACTCAAAATTGACAAAATCTAGCAGCCACCTCTTTATGCCCCGCACGTCTCCCTCTAGCATAACGAAGACACCATCAAGGGAGTAAGAGGAATAGGAACCATGCTAACTCGTCCAAGGGATCACGTGCCAAACAGTCCAGTGGTAGGCAAAAAGCCTGTCTAGCCTCATCATGGAGTGTGCGGGGTAGCCTATGGAATAGACGTGGACATGGAAAACTAGTCTCAAATAACCCCAAAATGCAACCCGCTTGAGAAGCTAACCACTCCCACGACTCGATCGGTATCCCTAGAACGATCAATGAAGGTATAGAAGAAGCGTGCGTAATCCCGAGTGTCAATGTTGTTGATGTGGTCGTTCGTCTCACATGGGCATCCCGAGTGGTCCAATCATAGTCCTTGTGCATCCTTCCCACATTGGTCTTTACCCCTTGCAAGGTAAAGCGTCGGTGACACACCGGGCATGGTGTATCCCGACACGCTCTAAGCGACCCCACATGGGAAGGTGTAGCCATGGCTAGCACAAGAATAATGATAGTAACACATGTTGCTCCTTTCCATATCTCCCCATATCTACAAAACCACAACCCCTCACATCCCAACTCACATAAGAAAACAATCTCTCCAAACCCTAAAATCTAGAAACTCTCATAACTTTCAATTTACATCTCCAAAATTTTCAAACTAAATTCCCATTGAACTTAATCATGAAAACCAAGAGATTGGAAATGAAAATCCACGACCCATCACTCTCAATGTATAATGATCACTCTAAACCCTAAAAAAGCTAAAAATCCTCATAACTTTCTACTCCATTCTCCATAGTATTCAATCTAGGTGCCAATGGAACCGAAATTGAAAAACGAAGAGAATAGACTATTCACTCGAATGCTACATGCTAGAGAGCCCTCAGCAATTACAGAGATTGTCTCACGTCTCTCCCTCTTCTCCCATCTCCACACTGTCCCGCAGCTCCCCCACCACTCCATCATATCACATCACCAGTCCTTGAGAGTCAGGTATATATAAGTATATGTTATCATTATAAAAATATAAATAATAATGACTATTTAACAACTTGTAGTGAATTATTATTGGATTTGGGATATATGATAAAATAATATATTAAATATTTTATAACCTAACCTTACTATAATCTGACAAAATATCTATCTATTCAATTCTTAACAAATATGATCTTTTCGATACGCTTCTATCAAAAAATAAACATAATATTATATATTTAATATATTATTATATCATTATGATATGCATCTCGGACCACTGCAGAGGTTTGAAGTTCGGATCCGGACATTAAGTCCAAGGTATTGCAGAAAATATTGTAGAAATCAGGGAAATAAATTCCTCCAAGAATATATAGAAATAAGATACAAAACATACTTAGACATAGAACAATAAATAATTTGGGAAAGATGTTTAGCTAGCTACGGAAGATGTTTAGCAAAACTGCTCATTAATTTATCAATGATGACCGTTTGGGTTTTTGGTTTCATTTTCAAGATAGGCAAGAAAGTAGTGTCTATTTGGGACTTGCCCTTCTATCTTTCGGAACTACATAACTAATCAGGACCACAAAGTATTTGTGCTTTCTTTGATAGTGAGAATATCATGAAAGGAACTTTGGGGATCCCATATCCAGTGAGAGTTACTTTTTGTTTGTTCTGATGATAAACCTCACTTGCTGTTTATCATCAGAATTTGTTTACGTTCTTATAAAAATGATTGTATCTGATGGGGAATGCTTGATGATGCTTCAAGCATCATCTTTAAGACCCTCTCTTCGAGAAATAAATAAAGTGGGAAATATAAGTAGAAAAAAACTGACTTTGTTATGAATCTTAGATACATCCTGTGGCTAAAAAAATACCCAAGAACTTATCGTCCGTACATTGTCAATGTCGTGTGGATGTCTAATAGTTCCAAGTGGAAAATCAACACATAAATAAGATTCAAATAAAAGTGGTAGAGAAAGAATTAAAAATAATATCCAATTGGATCTTGCATAGCAACCATATTATACCTCCTACTCGACGTACTCATGAGGTTAGTCTGGAAGGGCTTACTGAAATTCTACAGATTTGGATTAGAAAATAGGGGGAACTGATTTTGATGTTGACTTTATGGAGATCTTATCTTATTTCGTATCAACTTAGGGCCCTAGTATGTATGAAGTCTATGTCCAGTTTCTCCTACATACAACTTGCAGTAGCGGTCCACATGACACGGTGTCCTTTTGGAGGAAAGAGGATAGCTACCCATGATGCCATTAGAGACATAGTGTTTGCTATGGCACGAGAGAGTGGATACTTGGCTTGGAGAGAGCTTTCGTATGCTTTGGAAACGACACGTGTCAGGGCAAACTTATACTTGGTCCGAGATGATCAGGTGACAGTAGCGGATGTCGTGGTTACAGACCCTACGCACGATACAGTTTTGGAGGGAGTGATTACCCATCCCCCTGGATGGACGGCGAGTGCAGCAGCAGGTCGCAAGGTCTCCAAGTATAGGGACATGCAGCAAGGTCACCTCTTTGTTCCTCTAGCCTTGGAGTTATATGGAGCAATGGACACGGCATTTGACACATTTGTCAGGGGGTACCACTCTCACTCTCATACTTTGTAGCATATTTTAGATAGCGTGTGTCCATTGCTCTACAGAGTGCAATGGCTGGTGCAATCCATAGGAGAGCAATCACATTAGGTGATGTTTCTTCGGATGCTCTAGGTGTGTGTAGACCGTACGACTTGCATAGCTCGGATATCTTAGGTGCGGTAGGGCAGATTTCTCATATAGACTCTATTGGGGCTTAGCCCCATGTTACCTTTTTTGTCTCTCCCTTGTACGGCTTGATGGGGTCTTCCCATCCTTCATTTTTCCTACACGGTTGCCTTTTTTCTTTTGTTTCTCCTCCATATCGGTTTTGGTATTACTTTTGGTATTACTTTAATGGTTTTCAAATGAGGGGTACATGTAGGACACTTTTTGAATGATCCTCAATTTTTTTTCACGTTAAAGTGTAATCATGACAGGCTTGGTTTGGCCAAACCTTTTTCTTGGTGGGTATGATAAGCATGTTATTTAGTCTAGAAACTAAAGAAAGTACATGCTAAAGAAATAGTCGTTAATAGGGTCGTTCACTTCATGGATAAGATAACATCTAAACTCATCTCAAACCTAAACCTAATCATGAACTTAACATAATTACATTAATACAATTTAAATCTAAGATTATCCTCAAGAGATTTAAGGTGTCCACACCAGCATCTAATAATTTTCACATGCATTTTGCCATGTCATATGAATTCGAGATTTGCGACCCTATTTCTTGTTGCATCTATTTTCAGATCATCCATAAACCTTACACCCTCTTCCTCCCTTGAATCAATCTCTCACCCCTCATCACGGATAAGATGTTTGAAATTGAACCAAGAGAAACCATTTTTGTCGATTTTCTGCTTTCAAAAATAATTTATCCAAGTAAGTGGAAGTAAATACCAAAACCAGAGTTAGACTAAGATTTAAATTGCGTCTAGAGGATGAATCAAACTCTTCTTTGTTTTCACTACGCTTTCACTCATTCAAAGCATGGTGAAAACAAAGGATCTATTAAGACAACCGCTAGAGATTGTGATCAGAAAATGCTATCAGAAATAATTTTTTATTTTGTCAAGGTGGAGCGTATCATATATTGCTAGGTTGAAACAGAATCGAAATCCTACAAAAAAATTCCCAAAATCATTTGACTTTACATGACATCGGAAACCAGACATATGATTTGGTTAACTAGTCTAGTGGATTGATTTCAAAAGCTGCAATAATCTATATGGATGAACAAGCAAAGATCAGTAATTACTTTGACTTGATGTGCCATATTGAAATATTTGGTCTTTTCATGCTACTGCCAAGCAATTCTACTAAGCTTTTGGTCTACTTCGTAACTTGGAGTTGAACTCAAATTCGACTAGATTCTAAAAGCCCTCCAACTCATGAAACTAATCTTGCAAAAATTGATGACGTTGGATAGTGACTATCTATCAGTTTATTCACTTTAACATTCTTTGGGCCACTACTTGATTTTTTCCAAATATTTCACAGACTTAGAACCAGAGGATCATTTTAGAGGGCAAGACTTTATACCAATTGTTCATATAGTTCATTCATTGGAAGATTTCAATTTTTAAATAATTTTCGGAATTAGAAAGTACATTCTTCATAGAAAGGTGAATTATATGCATTTAAGATCCATTGCTCACCGCTATTTTTTCCTTTTCTATGAAAAATTCCTAAAATAGTAAATTCAGAAAAGTTTCTTTAGAATAGAAGTTCTATAAGAGGTTACTTTATTGAACTTCTTAACTTCTAACCCTTATAGATGTTCTATAAGGGAATGTTGAGGAGTTCAACATTCCATCAAACGGTACTATTTAAGGAATGTTAATCTTCTCCGATAAGGGTAAGGACAACCAACAAACATGTTAACAAAATGCAAGCTTATATTAAAGCAATTTGCTTCCTATCTTATTAAATATCCTCACTCCAGCACTAAGAACTATGATGCTTTGGTAACTCACAGCTAGTTGTTCATTGTCTTGAGAATCAAGTTTGAGTTTGTTATGTGGTAACTCTAGTGCACTAGTTGCATGTCTCTCAAACTCTGCACAAACACATTTTCTTTTCTCTTCTACCTTTTGAATGCTAGTTCTAAGTCTACTTAACTATTCTTGCACATGGCACCAATATCTACCAGATATGCAGATTTAATCCCAATAGGCTTTTGCTCCATAAGAAGCATATATGTCGAATACAAAGTAATATCATCAATCCCATTTACAGAATCCCATTAGTTGTTTAAACAGGGTGAGGCAAGGACATGACTTCATTGAATGAATCATTTGATTCATACCATTGCGGATCAAACTTAATTTGCAACTTAATTTTTTTCACACCAGTATGCTCTTTCGTGAGATTCTCAGCAAAAAGACATCTCTTTGCGCCAAACTCTATGAACTCAACTCTTTTTTATTGATTTTCAAAATTAGACTTCATCACTTCATACGCACAAACAACGAAACCAAAGTTAAGCAGACGATCAGAAGTGCTTAAAATGGGAAAGAAAAAGACATAAAATCTTTGAACATTTGAATAATAAGTAACGCAATAATAAGGTATAGTCTTAACATGGTACATGGGATTGCTCTTGGCAATAATGCACCAAATTTCATGACTAATTCACTTTGTTTACAAAAAATAGTGTGTTTTTTTTTGTTTACTTCAAATTACATGTTTGTAGAGGCCTAAATCATCAGATTTCTAAAAGCATTGAACCTTATATGAGATTATAAGATGATGCCATATAATAGAAGAAAATCCTTCAACTATTCTAAGGAAAGATTTTAGACGATTCTCGGATACGGAGAGTTAAAGGCCAAACTTGCATACGTGGAATCAAATTTTAAGATCTTTATTGTTATTGTCCCGTGCAAGTTCCAACAACAACCAAAAAGTGATGAGACTTTGGTTATGAGATGTCTCTAGAAATCTAATAAATATCTTTCGTCTTTAAAATCATTTAAAAGTTATTCCCTGAAACGAATAATGTACAAGTTATATAACCTTTCTGTTATCGATACTTTTTGATGCGACAAATATGATGAAGGAAATAAGACACATTGTACTTTATTATCCAATATGTAAAATAAGGCACTAGTGGGCAAGAAGCATTGCACACAATTATGATAATGGGAGGAGTCCTTAGAATACAAGTGATAATGGAAGGTAATTCGTGCCTCGGAGCATCTATGATTCTCAGTCCTTCTCGACAGAAGTTGTTCTTGAATTGGAGATATGTTGGAATCTCTCATGTCTTCTTGGTCATTCAAAGAAGGAAAGAATTGCTCATAAGGATCAAGTTTTCTTGGCTCTGCAGTGCCTGATTCTGGTGCAATGGATAGAAGTACAGAACTAACCGGAATGACAAGAACTCGTCATGTGTAATCTGAAATCTGAAATCTGAAATCTGCAGTAGATGTACTGGTCCACCAATCTCTTCCTTCGTTCAACTCAGAACCGCAAAACCATGACCCGAGAATGCATCACGATTCAAGCTGGACAGTGCGGCAATCAGGTGACGAGATCGTTGAATACTATTCTCTCTTCCTACTTTGCAAATTGCCGTTCCTCAGTCCCAGTAATCAGATAAGTGTCTACGAGTGCTGGTTGTTGTGACTTGGAGGTTGTCAAGTGCTTTAGGCAGTCCACTGATAAGGTCAAAAACTTGCTGGTTCCCTCTCGAGATGCCCAAAACTCAAGATAGGGTGCAAATTTTGGGAAACTGCCCTGCGTGAGCATGCTGCAGCTTCGGGCAAGCGGGTCGCTTTATTTGATGATGCTTTGGGCAGGTGCGTACTGTTTCTGTCTTTATAATATCTTGCAATGTCTGCAACTGGTCAGCATTTTAGTAGGCGGTGGTTCTAAGATGGTGGGTTTCCTCTCTCCTAGATCAGGTCCGAGATCAGCAGTTGAGTCCTGACTTTGTGAACATTCTAGTGCCTTCCGGCATAAGGTCCCACTACTCTGCTATTCCAGTGGTTGTACACTTCGATATCTACTCTTTTGGAGTTATTAATGAGCCAGTTTTACCGATGTCATTTATGTGCATCGTGATGCAGCTTCTTCCGGAATGTTGATACTCGATATAAGCCTCCTCGGGACATTCCCGTTGGGAGAGGAACCACACCAATTCAATGTTTGAAGGTCACTATCGAACTCCCTCCTCCTGATGTAAATGCATCGTGTTCCAAGGTCAGGAAATGAGATGACCCGAGGTAGAAGAAATTGCATTGGTTGTTCTGAGCACTAAGTTTTGAGCGCATTTTCTGCAGGCGCGAGCTGTGCTGATCGATATGGAAGAAGGAGTGATAAGTCAGATTCTGAAGGTTGATATGCTCAGCAAACAACCTAACAACCTGCTATACATGTAGCTCATGTTCCTATCAAGAAAGAAGTCAAAAGCCCGTGTTGTAAATTACGCAACCTCAGAAAGCACAAGCACAGAACGGCTTGTGTACGGTGTCCCCTGAAATTTTTCGTGCAGTGACTGCAGTTTTCCTTACACATTGACTGCAATTTGTGTTACTTCAGGGATACCTTTCGGATCTGTTTGACGTGAGGCAGTACATTACAGACTGCTCAGGCTCGGGGAACAATTGGTGCTGAAAATCTTTCTTCTTGATAAACCTTCCTAGCGCTAACAGAACGGCGACGTAACCAAAGATCCAACTTCAATAACCATTATCACTGCTTTGCGATAGATCTCCCTTCTCTGCTAAATTTTACTTCCATACTCTTTCCTTTAATTTATTGTTTTAATTTATCGTCGTTTAAGACATTTCCAACAAAAGTTATAAGGACTCTGTGAGTTGATTCTGTCCATTTAAGAAGGAAGCGCTTAAGTGTTCAGAGTTCCCTGTCGTGCATTCTAGGGCTCATGGACACGAATTCTACGGACCGAAGTATGCTGATGAAATACTTGAGAAAGTACGACGAGAGGTGAATTTGCTTGGACGTGGATTTCTTTGCTTGAGAGCAAAGAAATGGACGTGAAGCAAGATCAAGCCAAGTGAAACTCCAGTTGTATGTGGCCGCTAGTTCTAAAACACCACCGGTGGTTGGTCTGTTGCAGGCTGAGTCATGTCAGTCACTACAAAGCTTTTTCATGCTACACTCTTTAGGTGGAGGAACAGGTTCTGGAGTTGGCACTTATATTCTGGAGCTTCTCCATGTAAGACCAGAAGATAGTGTGCTCTTGTTCCCAAGAAACACCTTGTATACAACGGCGACTGGAAGAAACATCACTTTCCAGGATTTTAAGAAAGAGCTAGACAGTCATAACCAATATTACGAAACTTAGTTCAATTGCAACGTTGCATTGCGCAGGACATGTACCCCAAGCTGTCCAGATTCTGCGCATCCATATTTCCATCTGCTGAAGATGACGATGTTATTACATCTCCATATAACAGGTAAACCACTAGGAACGGTAGCTGTCCTTGCAAGTATTATTGGATGGATGGCTTCTCGAAGTCAAAGCTCAAGACTTTTGAGTATGGTCGACCTGAAGAGCATATTGGCATCAGTCAAAACTATTTTGGGTTGAGCTTCCTTAATTCCAAGATGGATTGGGCAGTCTGCTGTCGACAGCGGTGCTGGCTGAGCATGCCGATTGCGTACTGCCCATGGAGAACCAAGCGTTGCTGGAAATTGTTCAGTATGCCTCCCCCTTTCAGCGACTTGCCACTTTTTGCAGATTGTGTTTTGGTTGACTCGGAGAGATGGTCCCCTCGTGCCTGATGTTTACACTGCAACATGTATACTAGATTTTGGAAGTGTGCTGCCTTAAGGAAGCATTCCCAGCAAAAGAGTAAATAGCTATTCAAACTTTGGGCACGAAGAATCAGGAAATAGAAAGAGCTTGGTGACTACGGGATAAATGATGGAACTCGTTGGCATGAAATCCGGAGACGACGACGGATCTAACCGATTCTTCTAAATAATCTCTATTTTTAGGAGGAGAGAGTTCTCCGATGCAAAATTAGAAGCTGGACAACGCCTTCCAACTTCCACTTTGAGAGGAACTAGGCAAGAAAGACCTTTTGACGCAATGAACAGCATTGCTGCCAACTTACTTTTACATCTCACGAGCTCAATGCGTTTTGAAGGTGCTTTGAACGGTAAGAAAACATGCATACAACTCACGGCATTTCTCTCTAAGCAACCTCAACAAGTTGAAGTCATGCACTGCAGATACTTAACCATCCGATGCAAGATTGTGATACATGATGATAGTATTTCAACCGTGTTGCTTGTAGTCGATTTGAACGAGATAACCACGAATTTGGTTCCATATCCACGTCTACATTTCTTGGTCTCGAGCTTGGCTCCCTTGTCCACTTCCTCACTTTCTGGTAACTCTCCCGTTGAAGCACCTTGGACCGTTGGTATACCTCGATATTCACTTACTTTACCATCGGTTTCAATTTGCTCATATTTGCTCACAAAGTGCTCATATTGTGCTATGACTTCCATGTATTTCATCACATTTATCTATGATGTGAAGGCAGATTGGTGCAACGACCACGCTCCGTCAACCAGGTAAGTCAGTACATACACCACGAAATGAAAGCACTTCCCTAATGCTGGGCCAGTTATGGTTATCGGTCCAGTTCCCAAATTACTTCGATGAATAACTGAGACCTGCTTCATCGTCTCACTCTCCAGATGTTCAGTGAAGTTTTCTCAAGAGAGAATCAACTCATCAAAGCGAGTCCAGCAAGTTACACATACCTTGCATGTGCACTCCTGATGAGAGGCAACGTGTGCAACATCACTGACCTGAATCAGAACGTATCCCGTTTCAAACAGCGTCTCCATATGGTCTCATCTTTCCCTACTCTTTCGCTCGTTTTGTATCCTCCCTTTCTAGTTAAGGAGGTGGCCCCGTCATTACTACTTCAAACTATTCAGTGGCCTCCACCACAGTTTGAAAGATCATTATACATGTCGAGTTAATAACTTAAGAAGCCGATGAAGAATAGTGCCCACTTTTGCCTGATTGCAGGCTCACTGGAACACGGAGGGGTTCAAGATAGGTTTGTGCAACCAGCCAAGTCTTGATACGCCTTCCTCTCTTCTGTGTCTGGCCAACAACACATGCATTGGGTAAACAGGGACAGTCAATGCAAATGTTTGCCCTCCTGACATGGACGTCATGTCAGAGTCTTAGAACTTCCATGCCTGTTCCTGTTCAGTTCTCAGGTTATGTTTAAGAACAGACAGGGTCTCAACACAGTTCACCGGATTTCAATGCCTGTCCCGTGCAGTTGTGAGGTTATTCTTCAGGACAGACAGGCACCATTACACTATGAAGGTTGAGGTTGTCCTGGTAATACTTGTCCCGTAGGAACGATCGTACTGGATTTGGGGCAGCCGAATGTAAGCTCTAGATTGAGTGACGTGTGTTTTCTCCTCGCGTTCGATGAATTTTGTCCTTGTTTTCCAGGAGCAAATTCGCGTCGATGAAGGAAAGTTTCCACAAACTATACAAGAAAAAAGTTTACGTCCACCACTACACTCAATACATGGACATGGGGGTCTTTGACGAGTCTTGTAGTACGTTTTCCTACTCTCCATTGCAAGTGTCATCCAACTTAACAACCATTTGGAGATACAGATAGAATACGTTGTGGTCGCAGGTTCCCCACTAGATCTGAACACGGGCGTTTTCTACGCATGTGAAGATAAAAAATCCTTTTTCAACTGTACGGCACACATAGACTCTCCTCTGAAGTTCAATGCCACACATTCCCAAGATATACAGATATCCAATTCGAATTGGGTAGATACCTTCGAACATGTTCCTGTGCATTCCAGTAGTGTGGAAACCACAGGAAAACAGTGTGTTTTCTACACTAGTTTTCCACATTCTGTCTCCCCACCTAACGTTGATGCAAGTTGTGGATCTCGAACTCCTACGATCTTCCCAGTCTGGGGGTTTCACCACTTAACACGTCACAACTTTAAACAAGAACTTTATCGTGTTCAATAGAAGGATTTCTCTGAACACCAGGTTTTTAGCATGGGATGTCCAGGAATGAAAATTCGTGATACGAAATTTACCCTACAAGTTCATGCTGAAGTTGCTAAAACTTTCGGATTCAATCTTTGCCAGAGTCTCGAGAGTGTGTCGTGATCATCTTCGCTACCGACTGTGCAGGACAAGTTGATGATTTAATTGGGGAGTACGCTGCACTGGAGATCATGCGGCCTCCCGATACTATTTACAGGCTAAAATCAGTTTTGGCAGGCTTTTGATCATAGACTATGGACCTATCCTGAATTCTGGGCAGCTTAAATACATGGAGTCTCGAGTTTCCCGAGAATTCAAGGTCCTCCAGCTGTGCTTGGGATGTGGACGACAACAACAAAAGCGGATATACTCCACCACTTGCCTTGCCTCTGCGTCAACCTCAAGTTCGACATAGTGAATTCGTCAGTGTCCTTTGGGAAACAGTCCCTCGCGGCGGATGTGCACTACTTCTGACATCTGCACAGCCCTCGTCTTCTCCCACGTGACGCTTTCCTTGCCACGCACCAATTAGCATCAGCTATAAGATGCAACAGTTAGAGCTGTAATCTTACAGGGCCCGTACCTGTAATTGACATGCGTACATGTATGGGTGACGTGGGCCAGCACATACATTGTTTTAGGTCAAGTGCAATGACATCTCTCCACTGTTGAGTAGCGAAGGGATCAAAAGCTTTTGCAGTTCCCATGTGGATGCTACACAGACCATCGCACTAGATGATCTGTATAGACAAAAATGTTAAAACTGATGCATCCTGATGCGACGAGCTGGGACATCAAAGATGAAAAGCAACACACTTGGATCTGGACCTGATGAAGATAGCTGCTGCTAAGTTGAATTGTTTGAGATCATCTTCGTCCAAAATCAATCATGATAGATAGAACAGATACAATAACCAAGACCTGCTCACTTACTACCGCTAGGAATTAGACATGGTAGACCGCTATTCCATCTCCTAATAATAGATTTAAACAAGGAATGCCGCGGAAACAGAAGCATTGCCTAGCTTATATATTACCCGCAAATGTTTCCTCCAATCATGCACACATTTTAAGGGTCAAAATTTCAATGTACAACTCAACCATGGTGAGCTTTGACATTAGCCAATGTAGCATATACAGCTCGTGTTAGCTTGACCAACCGCTTACGCTAACACCTGTTTGAAAAACATCATACAGACGGCTAGCCCCACCCGGCAATATCAGCAGTCCTTGAAAACTCACTACAAGAGAAGGTGAGCAGGGCTCGATCCATCCACCACGACCGATCAACACCACCAATGAAGTCTTGTTCTTCATCTACATTCCCAAACTGAAGAGAATATGCTTCTACCACTTAACTAATCTGTGTCTGTTTGTCTGTCTCTACACTCCTACTAAATCACGCCGCACAAGCAGGCTTTGGGGGTCAATCCAATCAGCAAAGATTTGTTTGCCGCATATGAGGAAAAGAGAAAGTGGAAAAGAAAAGAGAGATGTCCCGTCTAAGCCCCCAAAAAAATTGGAGTGATGTTTGATCTACCCTTAAGAATCAACCGATGCCGTTTGCCTACCGCCTTCTGCATGCACAGATCAGACATCCACACACATAAACAACTTCAGCCGAACGTTGTCTTTAGAGAAGTTCCCTTTAAACAACTCCAAAGTATGGATATTTCACATCTTGAAAGAGATGAGGGACTAGATTTGGAATTGTTCGCTTTATTGAATCACTTGTGAAAAGAATTCCTGTGAACAGTTAGTAAAAGCACGCACATACCTTCTCCACTGCAAATGAAGATTCATTCCTTCAACAGCGCAGCGAGTAGACACGGCGGCTTTTACAATTAGAACTATTGATTGGGCCGGGGACTAACTTCAAAGTACAGTAACGGGTCTTCTCCTTTCTACATAGGGTAAATCTCAATCGTGCTTCGCAATTACTTGGAACAAGTGGGACTTCACAACTTCAGCTGAAAGACCACAGTGGCTCATTGAGAGGACTACGGCCTTCAAATAGACCCTGCTTGATTACTTATACCTTCATGAATTGCAAGCCACGGTTCCTGCATCATGGTGACTGAGTGTATCTTTTCAAGGCCAGCTTTTACGGAGGTCATGAGAGAGGAGTTGAATAATATGTCTAGAACTAAGTAGTTGCTAATCTGATCATGGGCTTTAAGCAAAGCTCTACACATACCTCTTGGGTCGACTCCGGTCTTCTTCCACATAATCCATGACCAAAGCCCCACTTTCTGTGTAACCCACATCTTGTTGTCCCCGCAATTCCATCTCGGCCTGCTTACAGGTTGGTGTACAAAGGCTTCTGCCACCAAGTGAGAAACATATATCGACCAATTTTGATCTCCAGCACTCTCAAGTGTGCCAAAATTCAGAACAAAGCTTGCAAGACGCAAATTACCAAATTGATTTACACTGCTCTAGCTGCGCTACTCCATATTACTCCAAGCATCAAGATGGCTCTCACGCTTACTTTCTGTGCTAGTGCGCATGATTACTTAAGAGAAAAAGAAACGAACAAAATATCCTCATCAATGCGAGAAAATACTGCAAATCCTCGGACTAGAAAAGATCCTCCTCCAAAACGTACAACTCGCGGAAGGTAGTCATAATTCCCATGCCTAGACTTGCACAAAGACATATGGTAAGAAGAGGGCGGAGGGAGGCATGTTCTTGGTAATAGACATAGAGAATATAAGGTGCATCAGAATTCCACTCACCTTAATGGACTTCCGCAACTCCTCAGCCTTGTCTTCCACTTCCTTCTTGTGCTTCCTGTCTATATCACTCATGCTGTCAGCCCACTTGATCTTCTCTTGGATGGTCATCAAGAGATTTTCAGTATTGCCGAGCCTGCAAACCACCAGGTGAACCAGATATTACAAATAAGGCATGAAATGTAAGGAATCTAACTTCTCTCACTTCAGAAATCAAAGACACAAATCACAACAAGCGAGTGCTTTATCCAAACTTCAAGGAACTAATGATGGGAGTGATTCCAACAGAGTATGGATTCCTCCATACTCAAAGCAAAGAAATACCAATATTCCTCCTAGCAGCAGTAATCATTCCTCTTGAAACGGAGTTGAAATGAGAGATTCCAAAACCTTACCAACTTGCCAGTGTCGAGATCATGTTCTCTAATTGGCCTGGTCTCAAATCTCGTCCTGCAGCAAATTGCACCTGGAAGTGTGTATTCACAAAGTTGAGAAGAATCTTAAAATAGCGGAATTGCTACGTACCTTAATCAGAATACAGGATGTACTTAATTTACAGAAAACCATTGCCGATAGACAATAGACATTACCAACAGGTCAAAGACCCCCTACCGTCACTCGATCGTAGAGGTGAATGAATTCGATTTGAAATACTCTGTTGTGATTTGGAAACACAAAGGCTATTAAACAAAGACGCAAACGTAGTTGCACATGCATCCTCCTAAACCTTGCAAGTTCCGAAGAGAAGAAACCTGCCTCAAAGCAGCGTCGGCGTTGATCCAATTTCCCTCTCACAATTCCCTGCAAAGGAGATAAAAGAGGAAGCAGGTTAAAAAGCTTGGTACAGATAAGCATACCATGTGTAGGGAATGCATGACATGCGTTACATCCCTTGCAACGCTGAAAGGCACTGTCGAAACATGGTCTTTCTACAAGTTTTGCTCTAACCGGCAGAAAATCTGGGAATGGTGCCGGACGGGTAGGGCTTCACTACTAAAATTCATGAACTATGAGCAATCGGCAAGTTCAAGATCTTTCTACCGTATCGTATATTCCAATTCCTTGATATACGGAACAAAATGACACTCACCAGATGGGCCAGAACCATATGATAGAAAATAAAAAGAGCTATCGGAGATAAATTTGAGTTCATAGTCGATATCTCAGGGAGACAAGCAAACCTACGTCTGAGAGCTTCATGTGAAGTATCAATATTACAACAGCATACTTTATGTGATATAATATTACATCCTTACACGCTGGTCCCGAGTAAAGGATGCTCGGACACGATTACTTATGCTTATAGCTTCACAGAAAACTCTGAAGGCCACATACTGTGAGCTTTTTGCGGTATGTGGCCTTCAGAGTTTTCAGAGCTAAAAATGTACGTCCATGGTATTCACACTAGATAACATTCGCGATGAGCGAAACTTGTCCAAGGTTGGAAAGACCTACCGCATACATGCAGTCATTGATCAAAAGATCTTCAAGCTCACGAACGTTGGACACATCCAGCTGTTGCATCAAAAGATCGTATTGTAGCACCTGCATAGAAACGACCACATTCAAGTAATATTGGGACTTGAGATGTACAGTCATCAAATGTGGTAGCATATCAAAAGGCAATGTTACTTCCAACTCTATATTTCCTTTACAAGTCGTGTCAAAAATAGATTCTAAACAGTACTTTAGTTTGGACCGACGTACCTGCAAACAGATTGTTCAATTTAAATTGGTATAGATAAGTTCGCTTCCTGAATTCTCCACTTTACTATGATATTACCTTCCGAGCTAGAGCTACTACTTGATTCACGTAATGAAAAACCAGAAAATTTACTACTGACTATCCTGCGGATCTTACGCCCTGGCACTTTAGCCCCAACTCGAGTGGGGTACACTCCTCTCATAAATGTTAACTCATGAGTAAGGACAAGTTGGAGCCACCGAATACCAGATAAAGTCTTTAAGTAATTTGCAATTATTTCAAGCCAAAATTTCGATAAACTTACCTTCGCTGTTTCAGCTAGTGTCATCACTGTCAGCTGCTTTAGCTTCAGCTCCTGTTGAGGTTGAAGTGGAGGAAGCTTATTGATGTTATCTAGGAAGAGAGAAAGACTATATTAGCCACAAATATCAGAAGATATGTAGTCCTACAAAACAAACCTTCAAACTTCCAACCTTCTACTCTTTATCAAGCATGCTTGTGTGTATCAGAAGATCATCTCTTCGAATAATTAAGATACTGATATGTGATGGACGCACATATGAACAATTCATATCTAGTTGTACACTGCTGAGAAGTGTCTCAACAGATGGGCCAAATTGTTCTACCTTCCGTTATTCATCTCATTTCTCTCATACAGGATTGGTTGGAAGGAAAAAATATGGATACTGTACTCCATGCGTTAGCTCTTATTGATTTACACTGTTGAATTATTAGGTGTATGTTTGACGTCTAACTATCCTGTTTAAAATGGCATGCTAGTTCCAGCTCTTAGCCTGTAGGAAAAACTTCTATAAATACATCATATGAGAATACTTACGTATATATAGTTTTTGATGTAAGGCCAAAGCCCAACCAAGTTCAAGAAAGACTGGCACACCCCACATAAACTAAGGGCAGATATGAGCCTTACTCTTGTACTCTGTCCAGGTCCCATGAGCGAAAAGACGGAGAAGCTCCAAGGAGCCGGAATGTTCTGTTCCATCCAGCTGCAACGACAGGAATCAAAAACAATAAGATTCTGCCTCCGAAACAAAGGTTAGCAAACTTTACAAAAACATGAGATCCCATCCGGCACGATGAACATCAGAACAAGCACAACAAAACAAGGCCTGGCTACTCTCCCCACTTCGAGAAACAAATGTGAAACAAACTGTGTCGACTCTGATGGACGATCCTCTTGTTGCATCAGAGGTAATCAATAAATATTTTGTATGTCGGTTAACATCAAAGTACAGGCCACAAGGCTCAACTATTTCCCATGCTGCAGTGGTATCAAAATTAGCCGTCAAGTTTAAGTATGAGAAACTAGGGTTCAGATAGACAAAACCTGATCACAGGGATTCACATCACCATAAAAATACAGTTACAAAGGAAGGGAACCTTCAGATGATTGTGTCACAGCTGCAACAAGTGAGGGTTTACTGGGGCTGTAGCAAGCTGCATTTTCGTTCTTCGAAATCGGCCAGAAAATTACCTAGAATTGAACCACTAGTCAAACGTTTCTTAAACGAAGTCCTTCGCTAGCAATTCAACACTTCATTCCATAAGAAACCCAAGTCGATGGAAACACTGTGTGATCACTGACATGCAGCTCTGATAAGAGATCCACAGAAATTTGCTGTATCCCAGAAAGTTCTGCTTCGTATTCAGTCGGTAGCCTTCGTTCTCATGATGGAATTTTGAAATCTTCATCAAACCAGGCCCCGATCACGTGGTGGACAACGGATGATGAGAGACAACTCGGACGACTCCTAACACTCAGACGATTTAACCAACACAAGAGATGGTGACATCTCGCGTCTGAAGGTCATCTACATTCTAGGGTTTAACGAAGATACGCTGAGATATTGGAAAAGTTACGTCGAAAAGCTCACCTCCAAAATATGAGGAAGGGTAAGAAGCTCTGAAAATGCGAACAAGGATGGATGCGAAGTAGCGTGCGTAACAAGCTCTGCTGCTGCCCTTCCTCGCGCACTTCTTGCCCGAACAACAAACTGTTCCACAAGCTCAGCTTGCTTTATCTCGACCTCCATTTCAAATCCTCCCCGAATGGAGAGAGACGCAAGAAATCTCCCGGCCGGGGAGCCAAATCTCCTCACTTGTACAACTTCCTGTCAAAACTACGCAATTACTATTATTCCCTCATCATCCGCATCCCAATCCTGTGCCCAAACTTCACTAATTCCAACAATCTCTTCACAAAAGTCCGCGTCGCCTTCTTCAACCTTCTGTATCCCAATTCCACCCACCACACGTAAACACGGCGTCAATCCTTCCCTCTACCACAATTCCCCGTCCAAAAAATCTCCTCTTCTCAGCTGCGATGATCTCCGTGCTTCTTCTCCCTTGTCCCGTCACCACGATCTGATTCCTGCCTACAAAATCCTTCCAAGAAGAACAAAATCCTCCAGATCGATCGTAGACTTCCCTCCGTCAAGAATCAGTCGATCGTCTTTGGCCGAAAATTATGCTTCAGACCAAAGGGATCGTCGCAGTGCAGTAGTGATGCTCCGAAGCACAAGCAGAAGAGAAGAGAGCGGTTGTGGAAAGCGCTCCCCAGATGCTGCTCCTACTACTCCAGGAGAAAGAGAAGGCGGAAGGAGAGGACAGACTACTGTCCGTCGTATAGCAGCCTCCACGAAAGTCCCGTCTCCGTCCGTCAGACCATCTAACGGGTGACTCCTGGGCTACCGTCGGTCACCCGCCACGTGAATGTGCCGGCACCCTTCGCACTTCTCTCCCGACGTTATGGACCAGATGCCATTTCGCTGATACATCTTGCTAACACTTCACAAGTCGTTTATTCAGTTCCTCCACTATTTTATCACCCACCACGTGAATGTGCCGGCACCCTTCGCATTTTCCTCTCCCAACGCTATGGATCAGATGCCATTTCGCTAGTACATCTTGCTAACATTGCACATATCGTTTATTCAGTTCCTCCACTATTGTATGTTATCATCAAGCTGGGAATGAATGAAATGAACTCGAAACCTGAACGCTGTGTAGTTTCGAGATGTTATTGTTGAGTGACGATACTAGAAACTCTCATTTTCTAATATTATCTGCCATGATTAATTTAGGAGAGGCCTCATACTCCATGCTTTCTAGTGTTTTAGGAACTCCTGATTTCAAAGATGACAAACCGGAACCAACAAAATAGAAAATTAAACATATTCCTCCGAAACCATTTGCATTCTTAAAAAAACTGGCCTAGAATACCCTCACTCACTTGTATGGAAGCATTTTATACTTAACCCCCTTTTGCACCTGACCGTAGACGAATTAAACTCGATTCACATTTCAAAGTATTTCTATAACTTAATATGTGGCAAAAGAGGTGGCAATACGGCAAATTCATGGTGACGAGGAACTGCAGACCGTCCCGTCGGTTGAGCCCGACGGGAAGTTCTGGCTGCGCGCCATGAGTCCTTGTCGATAGAATGCGTCCTGGCGCGATGAGCCGTTCCCGACGAATCGGCAGTCGGAATCTCAAACGCGTCGTGTGTCGTAAACATGGAGAGTCTAGAAACGGAAGGAGATAGAAGAAGAAGGAAGACTGCCGGAAAGGAAGACTGAAAAGGGCGGACGACGGGACCACGGACAATAAAGCGGTGCCCACTTCTCCAGATAGTATCTAGTTTGGCAGTTGCAGCCTATAACGAGATACATCTACTATATCTGGACCCACAACCCCTAAAGTTAGATTCTTTCTTACAAGGTCCGCGCTTTTATCAGAGATACTAATTAAATTTAGATCTCCATATTATTTGTGGGCTGTTATCATGTCCCCATCAGTATCATGTTAGTAGACAGGGGCGACCGCGTAGAAAAAATAGATGAGAGGAAGAGCCCATCAAGCCGTACAAGGGAGAGATGAAAAAGGCAGAATGGGGCTGAGTTAAGTTTTGCAGTCCATTATAATAATAGACGTTTATATGAATTCGAATCTCGAGGAGGATTATTGTACTTTTTCTAACGATATGTTGTCAATTCACATCATCCTTATGTCACACAACTGTTTCCAAAATTTCTGGCCTCGTCATCATACGATCACTTTTGAGTGTCGAACATGTAATTTAGAGAAGGCGACCACATGTAATCGATTTGTCTTTTGTGGATTTGTCATCTGTCGATTTTCAAACATGTAATCGATTTGTCCTTTATCCTCGGTTTACTGAAGGACCCGTAAAAAACAGCCAAATAACTACGTCATTTTGTTTCCGTCATGTGGTGGTGTAGTCTTCAATTGATTTGGAAAAATCATTTGTACTCCGGAAAGATTTTACGTACAAAAAGATAACAATGGAATTATGATAATTAGTCTATAGTCGACTAATTAGATAATTAGTCAGTTTTATTTATGTCATGGCATGCACGTCTTTAATGTGATTGCTTTATTATGAATAAATTATATGTAAGATTATTCATACCACTTGCATCAAAATTCAAATTTTATTCCCATTATGTAGATGGGTCATTCTTGAATTAATTTTCACATTAGTATACAAAATAAACTTAGCTTAAATTTAGATAATTATTATTAAATTATTTTTTATTATTATCAGCAAGAATGTGTCATTCTAGAAATTGAGTTAAAATTTAGATAATTATACCATTTTAAACTTGAAAGCAATATTATAAGAATTATTCTAACATGCGGCCATTGGATTGCAAAATCAAAATGTAGAATATGCAAAGTTCCAGCAATGTGTATGGGGTCATAGTTTGAGAATACTATTAGGTGTCGAAAATAAATTATACAATATATAAAATCCCACAAACTCCATTGGATTGCAAAATAAAAATGTACAATACGCAAAGTTCCACCAATGTGTATGGTGCCATGGGTTGAGAACACTATTAGGTGTGCAAAATAAAATTATATAATATGTAAAATTCCACCAATGGCATGGAGACACAGGCTAAGAACCTATGGCCTCAAGCTTAGACTAGAATGACTCATTTTATCAACACTAAATTATACTCTTAAAAAATTTAAGCCATTAATATGATAATAGACTCATGTATTTACATAAATCACTTGATACATGTGCATTTTTATATCATTTTAAATCTTTGAAAATAATATTCTATACACCAAAGTAAATTGTTAATCATTTAAGCAAATAGTATTATAAGAGAATGGGATGTTTATAGAGATCACTTGATACATATGCAAAAATAAGATAAATTAGATTTAGCTTTATAAAACATGTCTTCCATTAGTTTTGACTGGGTAAAGGAAAGGAAGATTACACATGATACTTGTTGGACAAATGCTATATAGACTATTTGCTAGAAGAATAAATAGCATTTAGCTTTGTAAAACATATCTTTAAATTAATATACATAATATGTCTCTCTTATGCACAACTTTGTGTCATAGCCCTGCAATAGCTTGTGCATAATCCATACCTCTCCTTAGAAGGCTTGTCAAATATGATTTATTAACATCTTATATATTGCTTCTTTGTGTCGTATATTTGTTCCAAGTGGTTGTAGCAATAAGGAGGAAGAGATTCACAAATCAATTAGTCAAATGCTAGTCAACTTCATGTGATATGGAAGATAGAAGTTGCATTATAGTGATTGTTATTGGGAAGATCTTTTGGCATCTTGTTAGCTATATTATTATCTTCAACAATGTTCTCATTTACAATAGCATCTTAGTCCATATTAGTTTGAAGTTGTTACATTGGGAGGTTGTGAGGCTATATCTCTAAGTATCATAATACTCTTAGATATCTATCCACACTCTATTGTTCTATAATTAGATGTTGAGACATTTTAATATCATCTGATTTGCATCCATCTCTAGAGAGCTTAGGGAGGTTGGTGGATCCTTGGCAATATTATTAGTCTTTTGTAGTCTTTAAAATATAGAGGAGAGAAATAAGAGAATATAAGATCAATTGGAAGATCACATTGGAACTCTCACATGAGTGAAACTCCAAATGCCTAACTTGGGCTCAAACTTGGTGTTTATAGAAAATCCAGATACAAGGCTCTTAAGAAGCTTCCAAGGAAAGTTGTTTCCAAGAGCTACCTTATTTGGAGTGCAAGCTACGCTAGCCATCAACTTGATGTATAAGTTACTCAACTCTTGGAAATTTCTTAGAAGGTTCTTGGATGCTTCTAGAAATATTCTTAGAGTTGCTTGGCTATATGCTAATTCTGTGACCTGCTAGCTATATTTAGCTTTTGTTAACTCTATATTATTACATATTCTCCTATTGCTAGTTTGTGATGTCTTTGTTACCTTGGAGTCTTTGAACTCTTGTATAGTTGCTTTTGTATTTTGGAGATGAGAAAGAGGCTCCACATGTAGCATCGTGAAGAGGATACATTTTCCAAAGGATCTTATATTTAGTGTATCATTGGCAGTCACTTTGGATGTCATGGCATGCAAGTATAGAATAAATTTGTATTCTTCATGATTGTTAACAAGGATTGGAACAAGGTGAAGGAGATTGAAGGTGAATAGGAGAGGAATATGGGTTTAAAACAAAAGTTTAACTTGGAAACCTGAAATATAGGATGGATTTTCATGTGATTAAGAAGAAAGAAAGATTGGTTAGAAAAATAATGTTTTAACTTGGAAACATAAAAGATCATATAGATTTTCATGTGATTAGGAAGAGCAAGTTTATATGAAATTGGAGAAATGATTTGAATGATATCAAATGGACTTGCTCAATCGGAAGCAAGTGTACAAAATTTGGTATCAAGAGGGAGAGGAAGTTTATTAGAGGAAAGTATGACCTTATCATCAATTTCAACAATGAAATCATAATAATGACTATCAACATATTGCTTTTGCCAATTTTGAGCAACAAGAAAATAAGAATTGGCTTGGTGTACGAAAGCATATAGCTTGGACAAGAAGGTGGAAGTATGAGAGACATGAGATTGTAATGGAGCAAGAAGAGAATATGGAACAAGTGGATCTTATCCATAATTAAGGTAGGAAAGAGTGAAGCCTATACTTGCTTGCTTGGATTTATTGTAGGAAAACTCAGCAACCACAAGACAAGTATCCCAATCAATGTGATTAATGTTGACAAAGGCCCATAATATATCCTCCATATTTTTTGCATCTTTTGTTTGCTTATCAATTTGAGGATGATAGAATTTTATACAAAGTATAAAAGACCAAGGAGAGAAAATAGGAAAATGGAAGATTGGAGTGAAAGATCAAATTAGGACTCTTGAATGAGGAAATTCCAAATGCCTAGCATGAGCTTGGGCTTTGGTATTTATAAGGAAGCATACAAGGCTCTCAAGAAGCTTCTCAACAAACTTTTAAAAGCCATTTTCTTAGAGTGCAAGCCAAGCTAACCAAGAAGCTTCCTTCTAGAAGCCACCTACTTGGTGTGCAAGCTAAGCTATTTGGGAAGCTTCCCAAGAAGCTTCCTTTTAGAAGCAACCTACTTGGCGTGCAAGCTAAGCTAGCCAGTAAGTTCCTCTTAGAAGTCACCACTTGGCATGCACATTATCCAATACTTGGAAGCACCAAGTAGCTTCCTAGATGCTTCTAGAATATTCTTATAATTCTTGGGGTAATTTTGCCTATTTGCTACTTCCTTAGTCTTGACTAAGTCATTGTTAAACTCCATAATGTTAAAAGTAACATGTATGTCAAGTAGGCAACTTAGTCTTGATTAACTCATTGGTAAACTGCATATTGTTATATATTCTCCCACTGCTAGTTGGTGACGTCCTTGTCACCATGGAAGCTTTGAACTCTTGGATGGTCATTTGTGCATTCCGGAGATGAGAAAGAGACTCCCAAATGGCATCATGAAGGGGATTCCCTTTCCAAAGGACTTTGTACTCCATATGTTATTTGTGGTCACGAGTGAATGCGGTGATGTGCAAGAATATGATCAACTTCATACTCCTCATGATTGTTGATAAGGATAGGAGGAGAGGGAGGTTGGACATGAGAGGAAAATGAAGATGGATTAGGAACAAAGGGTTTCAACTTGGAAACATGAAAGACATAGTGGATTTGCATATGACAAGGCAAGGCAAGTTAATAAGTAACTAGAGAAATTATTTGGGGGGTGACATCAAATGGACCTATTCAATTAGGAGCAAGTTTTTGGACTTGGGTATCAAGTGGAAAGGGTATGTTACTAGAAGAAAGCATGACCTTATCACCAAGTTTAAAGGTGTCATGACAATGATGTTGGTTTGTGTATTTTTTTTGACAATTTTGAGCAACAAGGAGATGAGATTTGGCTTGTTGTAGGGATTGGAATATAATGGTCAAGAAGGTGGAAGTATGAGAGACATGAGATGTAGGAAGAGCAAGAAGAGAATCTAGAACAATTGGGTCTTGGTTAAAATTAAAGAAGAAAGGAGAGAATCTGGTGCTTGCCTATTTGGAATTATTGTAGGTAAACTTAGTAACTACAAGACATTCATCCCAATTGGTATGATGAACATTGATAAAGGCACAAAGTATATCCTCCAAGGTGAAATTTGTGCATTTGTTTTGTATACCATTTTGAGGATGATAGGACATGGAAAAATTAAGCTTGGTGCCAAGTATTTGGGAGAGTGCTTGCCAAAAAAGTTCAATGAATCAACAATTATGGTCAAAGATGAGTACACAAGGCATTCCATGATGTTTGAAGACATTGTCAAAATAGATCTAGGCCAATGTTGGAGCATCCATTATATCAAAGGTTGGTGCTAAATGGATTTGCTTGCTCAACCTATCCACAAACACCATAATTATTGTGTGACCTTGCTTTATCTTGGGCAAGGAGGTGATGAGATCTAAGCTCACATGTTCCCATTGAGCAAATGGATGGGAAGTGGTAGAAGGAGTCCAATTGGTTTCTAGTCGCTAGCCTTGTTGCATTGGAAACTTTCACAAGATCAGACAAACTCTTGAACATTTCATGCCATGTTGGGTGTAACAATATGGAGTTTAGTGACGAAGTTAGTTGGGCTTACGAAGTAGAGAATAAGACAAAATAGCCTAGAATATTCTAGAAGCATCTAAGAAACTTCTTAGGAAGCTTCCTAACTAGTTAACTTGCGCCCTAAGCAGGTAGCTTCTAGAAGGAAGCTTCTAGAAGCTTCTAACTAGCTTAGCTTGCACGCCAAGTAGGCGGCTTCTAGAAGGAAGCTTCTTGAGAAGCTTCCTAGTTAACTTGGCTTGCACTCCAAGAAAGCGGCTCAAGGAAGCTTCTTGAGAAGCTTCAAGGGACTTGTATGCTACCTATAAATACCAAGGCCGAAGCTCATGCTAGGCATTCTGAGCTTTCCCTCATTCAAGTGTCCCAATGTGAGTTTCCATTCTCCTATTTCTCTCCTCGGTTTTGGTCTTTTACATTGGGCCACCACCATTGGTGTTGTAGGGTACCCATGGTCTTGTCCACACCCATGTGACCAACAGTAATGGGTTTCTTGAAGTTGTGCAAGTTGTTGATGTCCCTTGTTTGGAACATAGATCAAATTCTCATAGAATATAAGGCTGTCCTTGAGAAGGTGTTTTATTTCTTATCATGTAGTGCAAGATGACCTTATACCATTTGAAAGAAAGGGTCTTGTCAAAAATTTGTCTTAAATTCAATTTGGACTCTTGAGTCAAATGACACTATTGCAATTGCAACCATGATGAGAGAAGAGACATTAAATCATGTCATCATGATAAGGCATCAAGGATGACATGGAACCTATTGGGTTTGTACTCAAGTTTGAGGTCAAATAGCTATAATTGTTCCACCTTCCATGATTTCAACTCTTCATGTGCTTCATAATGTCTACAACAAGGGTTTATGATTGGTTTGCATGATTACTTGTTTCTCCAAGAGATAATGCTTCCACACCTTGGTGGCATAAACTATTGCTAGTTTTTTTTAATCTCAAGTAGAGTAATTTCTTTCTATGGTGTTTAGTCGGCAAGACACAAAAGCAATGGGATGTAACCCATATGCAAATTCCTATTGCGACATAACTCCAATGGCAAGGGATATGCATTCTTTATTTTTTGTTTATTGAGGCCATGGTAATCAATATAGAAGCAAAGTCCTCCATCCTTCTTTGGAACAAATAGTATCAATGCTCCCCAAGGAGATGTACTATACCATATAAAATCCTTCTCCAATAACTCTATTAGTGTTGTTTGAAGCTAGTCCAACTCCTTTGGTGAGAGCCAATAGATTGGTCTACTCATTAGAGTACTTGTTGGCAAAACTCAATCTTGAAAGCCATACCACAACTGGAAGGTAATCCCTTTGGTAGATCATACAAAAACACATATGCAAACTCTTGAACTATTTGATCAACCATTGCTTGATGAGACTTCTAGCCATCATCATATTCTTCATGCACAATTGGCTTGACCTACATTGCAAAAATAGGCTTATCTTCCTCCAAAGCTTGCTTCATGGTTGCTTTACTAATAGAATTTCCATCTTGGGACCGATTATCTTTAGATGTCTTACTCAAAGGTGCCAAACAACCTAATTTGAAATTCCTACCTTGGTGTTGTACTTGAATTTGTTGTCGGATCCAATCAAATTGAACCTTATGACATTCAAACCAAGGCAAACCTAGAATGAAATCATAGTATAGAGGTGCCACTACAAACCTCATACACTCCAAATACTCCTTCCCAATCTTGAATGTAACAAGATATGAGGTACAAAATGTGGAATCTTTCTACCATCCGCTATCATCAATCTACTTCCAATTAATAGTTTGATAGGAATACTTAATTTCTTTGCTAATTGTATAGACATGCAATGCTTTGAACTTTGAAAATCAACCAAAATCCTATAACTATGATCAGATATCAAGGCTTGCAAGTGAAGTAAACTTGCATAAGTCAAGCCTTCAATCCCATTAGAACTAATCAAGTTCCCAATAAGTGGCTTGAGTTCTCTTATTGGGATTCCTTGTTTTCTTCATCATCACGCTCCACAAAATCCATTTGGGCAATTTGTTGAAGGCATCCATTCTTGAATGGACATTCAACAATGTGATATCCAATTTGGCAACAATAAAAGCAACCACCATTTTTTCACAATCTTTTTCCATCTATAGGGCCAAGTGGTTTCCATTAGATGGCATCAATCCTTATTAGTGTCGGCTCTTCCACTTGTGTGTAATGTGCGGGTAGGTTTTGTCAAGGTCAAGGTCAAAACCAAGTTATTGGAATCAAAGCACTCAGCCAACTGCATGGCTTCTTCCAAGTGTTTGGGCTCTTGCATAGTCACTTCCAATTTGGTGTGTTACTTCAAGCCCCTCATAAATTGATCCAAAGCTTCACCTTCTAATATATATGGAATTTTCATTCAAGTGTTCTAGAATTGAGTGATGTAGCTTCTTATAGAACCAATTTGCTTCAATTTTACCAACCTATCTCATGCGGTTTGTGTAGCATTTATCTCTTGAATTTGCCCAATTATTATGCTTTGAACTCTTCCCATGTTGAGATTGGCGCAACAAATTGCCGTTCAACTTGCTCCATTCAAAATTGCTGCAATTTTTTTACCACTCCATCCAATTGGCTTGAAGCCAAGAAAATAAATCTTTGTTCATCTTGAAAATTAGTAGCTTCAAAATAGTATTCATAATCAAACAAAAAATTCTCTATTGCACCTCAAAGGTCCTTGCCTTCAAATGCCTTGGGTTTTAGACATTGGATTTTCTCTTCTCCTTCTTGAAATGGTGCTCTCTCTACATGCTCTTGTTGTTGATGATCTCACTCTTCCAACAATCAATTAAGATGTTCAATTTGTTATTGCACAACAATGATAACTTTGGATATTGGCGCCATGGCTACTATTCTATTAAACTACTTATAATTTATCTAAGTTAACATGTAGATGCAACACATCCACCGTTCTCCACAAGTTACAATCAGAAGTACCAATGGTTTGTCAAACAATTTGATTATATTTAAAAAAAAATTACCCAAAGCGTGAGATGATGAACTATGTGAAACGATGTTTGGATAGTATATGGACACAAAAATCCAAATGGTTTGGCAGAATTGGATTTGGTGGTCCATAATTTCTGTCCATCTCATTCTTCCTTTGATATCAATGTAAAAGACCAAGGAAAGAAATAGGAAAATGGAAGATTAAAGTGAAAAATCATATTGGAACTCTTGAATGAGAGGCACTCCAAATTCCTAGTGTGAGCTAGGGCTTTGATATTTATAGGGAAGCATACAATGCTCTCAACAAGTTTCTCAAAAAGCTTCTTAAAAGCCATTTTCTTAGAGTGCAAGCCAAGCTAACCAAGAAGCTTCTCAAGAAGCCTCCTATGATAATTACCTATTTTTCATTCAAAAGAGTTTTAGATATTTTAATTGACATATTTATATATTTCCTTATTAGAAGCAGCCTACTTGGCATGCAAACTAAGCTTCCTCCTAAAAGTCTTCATTTGTTATGCACATTATCCAATAATTGGAAGGTACCAAGTAGCTTCCTAGATGCTTCTAGAATATTCTTATAATTCTTGGGCTAATTGGCCTATTTGCTACTTCCTTAGTCCCAAATAACTTGTTGGTAAATGCTATATTGTTACACAAGGCAAGATTGGTGCCAAGGTGTTTAAAAAGCACTTGCCAAAATTTACCAATGAATCAAGAATCATAATCAAATATGAGAAATCCCTTGGCATCCCATGGTGTTTGCATATTGTATTGAAATAGTTTGGTCCAATGTTGGAGCTTCCATGGGATCCATGGTAGGTACTACGTGAATCTGCTACTAAGCTTATTAACAAACACCATAATGGTTGTAAGGTCTTCATCCATCTTTGGCATGGACATGATGAGGTTGAGACTTATAAGTTCCCAATGAGTAAATGAAATGGGAAGTGGTTGGAGTAGTCTACCTGGTTTATAGTTGTTGGCTTTGTTGCATTGGTAGCTCTCACAAGATCAAACAAACTCTCAAACCTCTTGTGCAATATTTGGCCACCACCATTGACATTATAGGGTACTCAAGGTCTTTTTCATACCCATGTGATTAGTGATTAGTAAATCATATACCTCTTGAAGTTGCACCAATCATAGATCTCCTATAGTTGGAATGTAGATTTGGTTTGTGCAAAATAACAGCACATCTTTGATTAAAAATGTGTTGTGTTACAAGAATACTTTGCATAAGATGAAGAAGGGTTCTATTGTAAAGTAGTCTTGAACTCTCTATGTATCTTCAAGTCTATCTACATTGTGATGATTATTTCTATCATGGGAGATTCAAGGAGAATCTTCAAGTCAAGTTGTCTTAACAAGGCATCGTGAATGACATGGAACTCTCCATGTTTGTATTCAAGCTTGAAATCAAACAATTATAGTTTTTCCTCCCATTGATATGAACTCTTCATGTGCTCCAAATGTAAGATCTACAACAAGGGTTTGTAATTAGTTCTCATTATCATTTTTTCCTAAGAGGTAATATCCTTATACCTTTTTTGTATATACTATTGCTAATTGTTCTCTATCTTGAATAGAATATCTCCTTTCTGATGTGTTTAGTCGGCAAGACACAAAGGCAATAGAATAATCCATTTGGGAATTCCTATTGCAACAAAACTCTAATGGCAAAGTCAGAAGCACTCAAAATCAACCACACAAGGTAGTTGAGGATCATATGGTTGAAGGATGGATCATGACTACACTATATGCTTAAGTTTTTTGAATGCTTCTTCTTGCTTAGTGGTCCACTTGAAGCTTTCTACATTTGCCAAGAGATCAATCAATAGTGTGGCCACAAGAGAATAATAGTGGATGAACCATTTGTAGAAGCTTGCCAATCTATTAGCATTATCCGCAAACTAAAAGTAAGATTTTCAAATTGGTGAGAAAGTGATATGATGGAAAATAAAATTAGGGAATTAAATTGGGATTAAATTTTCTATTGTAATGTGTATGTTTAAGGAAATGTGATGATAATTTATAAAAGATCAAGGAGAGAAATAAGTGAATGGAAGATCAAAGTGAAAGATCATATGAGACTCTTGAATGAGTGAAACTCTAAATACTTAACATGAGCTTTGGCTTTGGTATTTATAGGGAATAAAAAATGCTCTTGGGAAACTTCTAAGGAAGTTGAGGTGGCTTTTAAGAAGCTTCTAATGAAGAAGTTTCCTAAAAGCCGCCTTCTTAGAGTGCAAGCTAAACTAGCCAAGAAGCTTTCTATGAAGCTTCTTTCTAGAAGCTACATACTTGATATGTAAGCTAAGCTAGCCAAGAAGCTTCCCAAGAAGCTTTCTTCTAGAAACCATCCAATTGGCATGCAAACTAAGCTAGCTGGGAAGCTTTCCAAGGAATTTCTTCTTAGAAGTTGCTTACTTGACATATACATTACTCCCATACTTAAAAAGTACCAAGAAGTTTCCTAGATGCTTCTAGTACATTCTTAGAATTCTTGGCTAATTTGGCATATTTCTAACTCGTTAGCCTCTACTAGCTTGTCTGCTAACTCCATATTGTTACATATTTCCCCATTGCTAGTTAGCGACATCTTGATTGCTAGGGAATCCTTGAACTCTTAAAGGGCTATTGGTGCATTTGTGGAGATGAAAAAGAGGCTCCCATGTGACATTATGAAAGGGATATCCTTTGCAAAGAACTTTGTACTCAATGTGTCATTGGCAGCCATGTTGTATGGTGCAATGTACAAGTATATTGTAATACCAAGAGCTAGCCATATGATCTAGATGTGAAATTCAGTTTGGTAACATCTAGAATGATGTTATACATGATGGTCAAAATAGATCAGATAGAAGTATCACCAAAAGAGTAATTCTACTAATAGGGCAAAAACCAAAATAGACTTGAGAACCTTAGAACCAATAGCTAGACATATGATTTAAAGGTGAGAATTGGTTTGGTAACATCTGGAAGGATGTTACACATGATGGACTAAACAGATCAGAAAGAGGTACCACCAAAAGGGGACTTCTACTAATAGAGTAGGAATCGAAATATGCCTGAAATCTTTGAAGGCAATTTTGGAGGCCTAAACGGATGAATTAGGCCTCGAAAATGTGCAGATCCCCCCCCAATTGAGGAAAGGCTGGCCTTCCCTCCCCCCTACTTTGTCTCGTCGAGAGCTTTCCAACGGTACTTTACGTGATTTTGAGATTCCTATAGGAAGATTCCCTAAAAGATTCCCTCTGGTCAAAGCTTGTTTGACCAACCAGATAGGACCTAGACCAGACATGTCACCCATCCAAGTAATTAATACAAGGGTGGAGCTTGCTGACATGTCACTTATCTGTGTCCCTAATCCTATGGAGGAGCTTCCTTGGCGGAGATCCTCTTTGTCTATATAATAAAGAGAAGGTGCTCCCTTGGGGCATCAATTGTTTGAGTGTGCAATCTGTGTTTTCTCTCTTCTCTTGTCCTCAGAGTATTACAATGGTATCAGAGCGAGTGTTTTACTCCAAGAGAGTGGATCACCCCTCTTGGAATAGCACAAACTACTAAAATTGAGTAATTTGAGGTGGAGAACATAGAGTAGTTGTTAGACTTAGGAAGGACTTTAGAGAGCGGATGGGATGGATGCGCAGGGAGGCCAATTTCCTACACCTAGCTTTCCATTCTCAAACCTATTCCACATCAAGATTATGTATATCCAGCGTGAGCAAATGAGGGTATCGCTAGTTTATCACTTTGGCACAGAATTCATGGACAGAGTGATGAACTCACCAAACCCGGTGATTCTACCTATGGTGATATATGACAGAGAGTGGGATTTGACAATCTACATTCTATTATGATAAAATGGATATGAATGTCCCAAATCCTCTCCCTTTCAACACTCAAGTAGAAATCCATTATGTAGTGAGGCCGAAATTGATGTTTAGGGATTTTGTGGTTAGGAATTTTGGTGAGGAGTATTATCAACGAGTGATAGCTTCTGAGGTCCCAATGGTAGTTCCAATAGTTTGTGCGCCTTCCAGAGTGATTATATTGACTCTATATTGAAGTAGACATTAGCAATTGAGTGTTGCAGGAACCATGGATCCGCAATTGCAAGAGTTGGTGCAAGGAATGCAAGGGATGTTGAATGAATTTCAAGAGATTTAGATGACCATGGAGACATTACAAAGTCAAGTGCAGATCCTCAGGAATGATCAAGCCATGCAAGAAGAAGAGCCTTCTCAAAACCCAGTTTCTGCGACTGAAGTACTTGGAGAGGCATCCGTGCCTACGAACCCTATCAATGATGAAGCCACATTGCTACTCCGGATGAAGAAGACCTGCAACATCAAACCTCACAAGGGGCAGTGTTTGATGGGAGTAGTGGAAAATTGGATCTTGAGAATGAATCGATATTTCCGATTGTTCTCAACAGAGATCACAGAGCATGCTGCAGGCGTGTTTGCATGTGGGTACTTGACCGATAAAGCCCTCACATGGTATGATGCTTGGGAACAATCCATGTTGGCAGAGAGAAGGGAGGTCACATGGACAGCAATGCAAGAAGGACTACTGAAGAATTTCCAATTGGTGGATTTTGTGCAGATGGCTCGAACCCGACTATGAGGATTGAGACAGAAGAATAGCGTACAAGAGTATGTGGAGGCTTTTCTGGATCTACAAGTTGCAATTACCAACATGAGTTCAGCAGAGACTCTTGACAATTTCAAACGAGGGTTGAAAGAGCGGATTTTCCAAGAAGTCATGGTGCAAAATCCTCACACGGTATTTGAAGCCATTGCTTGTGCGCAGAGAATAGTAGGAGCATTAGGTGGAGGTGAAGGAGTAGCTCCACCTTAACATTATCGGGCAGAAATGCCACACATGGGTGGACCAGTACCGATGGAATTGGGCAACCTTTGATTCTGGGATCGAGGAGCACGACCGCTTCAAGGGGAGTGGGGACGGGTAGAAGAACGAAGAGATAGAGTCCCACGAGGAGAAGGGACTCGAGGAGAACAACGCCGTTGTTACAATTGTGGTTGTATTGGGCACATATCTACCAACTTTTGCACTCGTTTCCCTAGAGGCCCTCGGCCTTCATTTAGGCAATCTTTGAACAACATGGAGAGGCACATTGATGAGGAGGAGGTGGAAATCAATTTGGAAAACAAAGATCACCAATAAATGTACCTCGTGGCCTTACTAGCTCAATAAGGAAGCAGAGAAGCAAGGGAAGGAAGAAGAATAAAGCACAACGATCCCGAAAAGCAACCTCACAATTGATTGTTGTGAATGGAATCCTAGAAGGTAATCAAGTGAGAGTATTAATAGATCCGGGAGCAACAAAGAATTTCTTGTCTTGCTCTGTTGCAATAAGATTGGGAATGGATCTAGAGAGAGATGGAAGTGAAGAAGTAGAGTTACCAAATGGGCAAATAGAGAGGATTGAATCATTACCTAGACGGGTAACCCTCTCTGTAGGAGAATATCAGGAAGCAATTGAGTGGCAAGTGATACAGTTAGCTCGTTATGATGCAATTTTAGGCATGCCATGGATGGAGTAGTACAACCCTATGGTGGATTGGAGGAAGAAAGTAATGAGAACCCACCAATGGTCAATCATTGGGGTTAAAGAAAAATCACACAGGCAAAAACTGCCTCTATATGTTGTAGGGACGGCAACTGTCTGTAAGACCGATAGATGTTTTATGTGTCTAATAAGAGAAGTCCAGAGTGCACAACTTGATGGACAAATTCCTGAGAAATTGAAGGATGTGGTGGATGAGTTTCAAGATGTCTTTCCCAATGATCTACCCTCAGGATTACCACCAAAAAGGCAAGTAGATCACAAAACTGAGACACTTCCGGGGAAGACGCCTCCTTGTAAGGCCCCATATCGCCTATCACCTCATGAGTTGGAGGAGTGTAAGACTCAAATTGAGGAGATGTTGCAAAAAGGGTTCATCCAACCTAGCGTATCACCATATGGGGCCCTTGTCTTGTTTGTGAAGAAGAAGGATGGTACAATGCGCATATGCATTGACTATTGGGGTCTCAATCAGCAAATAGTGAAGAACAAATACCCCTTACCTCGCATGGATGACCTGTTTGATCAACTCCATGGAGCGAGATACTTCACCAAACTAGACTTGCAAAGCGGTTACAATCAAATCCAAATTGCAGAGGAGGATGTGCACAAAACTGCCTTTTGAACCAAGTATGGCCACTTTGAGTATCTTGTGATGCCTTTTGGCCTCACCAATGCACTTGCCACTTTCATGAGTCTAATGAATGACATATTTTGTCCATACTTGGATAAGTCTGTTATTGTCTTCTTGGATGATATCTTAGTATATAGTAGCATGATGACAGAACACAAACAACATCTACGAGAGGTCCTCCAGATTCTAAGACAAAATCAGTTGTACGCCAAAATCTCAAAGTGTGAGTTTGGCAAGTCTGAAGTAGACTACTTGGGGCATAGAGTAAGTGCAGAGGACATTCAAGTATTGACAGGTAAAATAGAGGTCATTCAAAAATGGAGTGCCCCAGAAGAATAGACTTAAGAGCTTCTTGGGGTTGACGGGATTCTATCGTAGATTTTGTCAAGGACTTCTCCAAGGTTGCACAGCCTTTAACGACACTACTTGGCAAGGGGAAGAAGTGGACATGGGGAACTGCACAAGAGTTGGCCTTTCAAGAATTGAAGGCCGCCTTGCTACATGCACCAATCTTGAAGTGGTATGACCCAAAACGTCCAATCAAGTTGGCTACAAATGCATCAGGCATAGCAATAGAAGCAGTCCTACAACAAGAGTGGCATGACGGATGGCATCCAATTGCATATTTCTCTTGAAAGTTGTTACCAATAGAGCTCAACTACCACACCATAGAATGAGAAGAGCTGGCAATCGTTCTAGCAACCAAGCATTGGAAGCACTACTTGGGCAAGAAGGCATTTGTAGTAGAGATAGACCACAAACCTCTAGTCTACCTTGAGACACAGAAGGATCTATCTCATCACCAAATTTGGTGGGCAAAGTGGCGACAATGCTTCAACATGACAATCACCTATGTGGAAGGTAAGAAGCAACTTGCAGATGCATTCACCCGCATGCCAATGGCCAACAACTTGGTGGCAAAGGTTAAGATTAACCTTGAATTTTGGCAAGAGATTCTGGCGGCTACAAAAACTGACCCACAGATTGTAGAAGCACAATCATCCAAAGGTGTCACCAGTACCCCAGGACTCACCTTTCGGGATGGCAGATTATGGATCCCAAATGTCCCAAAATTACACACCACCATTCTAGCGGAATGTCATGATTCGGCCATTGCAGCTCATGTTGGAGTGGACAAGACCTTGGATGCAGTCAAGCGCCATTACTATTGGCCCAAGATGAGCAACAATGTGATGGACTATGTGTGTAGCTGCCTACTTTGCCAATAGAACAAAGCTTCTAATCAAGCTCCTGCAGGGCTCCTTCAACCTCTCCCCACTCCTACCCAACGTTGGGAACAAGTGAGTATGGATCTCGTCTGTGAATTACCCAAGACCACCTCAGAATTTGATTCCATTGTGGTCTTTGTGGACCGGCTCAGCAAAATGATTCATGTACGCCCTACCACCAAGGAGGTGACCGCTCCACAACTAGCTCAATTATACTTAGATGCAGTCTTTGCTCACCATGGCTTGTCTAGAGTACTCATCACCGATAGAGGCACCCAATTCACCAGCTTGTTTTGGCAAACACTCTTTGGGTTCTTCAAAACCAAGTTGGCCATGTCCACAGCTTACCACCCACAAACAGATGGCCAAACAGAGCGGGCTAATCACACAATTAAAGACATGTTACGCGACTTCACCTTAGAAGAGCAAGAGAGGTGGGACACCGTTGGTGGAATTCGCTTACAACAATTCAGTGAATGCATCCACCCAGGTCACTCCGTTCTTCCTCATGTATGGTGAGCATCCCTTCACACCTTCTAGCTTGATGAAGATCCGTCCAATGGCTACCAAGGTCGATGCAGTCAACACATTTGTTTCTAGAATCCAACAAGGTGTGGAGAGCGCCAAGCACAGATTATAGATTGCACAAAATTGACAAAAGCAGTATGCTGATGCACATTGTCGGCACATGGAGTTCAATATTGGGGATCAAGTGTGGCTATCGACAACCAACCTCACATTAGTTGGACCTCGTAAGCTCAGACATCATTTTATTAGGCCTTTCTCGATTCTTTGTCGCATCGGTGCTGTGGCCTATCACCTTGAGCTACCACCACACATGAAGATCCATCCAGTCTTCCATGTCTCCCTACTATGCAGATATGCTCCCCGATCAGGCCAAGGTCATTCCACACCAGACATTCGACCTTGTTTGACACTCATTGATGGCATAAAGGAATATGAAGTGGAGCGGATTCTCCAAAAATGCATGCGTGGTACTCGCCACCCATGGGGGGGTTATCCAGTACAATGGAAAGGTTACCCCCTCTATGAAGCCACCTGGGAGCCCACTGCCAATTTGGCACATGCACCTGTGTTGGTGCAAGCATTTGAGCAACAATTGCACAACGAGGACGTTGTGTCTTAAAAGGAGGGAAGTCTATAATACCAAGAGCTAGCCATATGATCTAGATGTGAAATTCAGTTTGGTAACATCTAGAATGATGTTATACATGATGGTTGAAATAGATCAGATAAAAGTATCACCAAAAGAGTACTTCTACTAATAGGGCAGAAACCGAAATAGACTTGAGAACCTTAGAACCAATAGTTAGACATATGATTTAAAGGTGAGAATTGGTTTGGTAACATCTGGAAGGATGTTACACATGATGGACTAAATAGATCAGAAAGAGGTACCACCAAAAGGGGACTTCTACTAATAGAGTAGGAACCGAAATATGCCTAAAATCTTTGAAGGCAATTTTGGAGGCCTAAACGGATGAATTAGGCCTCAAAAATGTGCCGATCGCCCCCCAACAAAGAAAGGCTGGCCTTCCCTCCCCCCTACTTTGTCTTGTCGAGAGCTTTTGAATGGTACCTTACTCACGTGATTCTGAGATTCCTATAGGAAGATTCCCTAAAAGATTCCCTTTGGTCAAAGCTTGTTTGACCAACCAGATAGGACCTAGACCAGATATGTCACCCATCCAAGTAAGTGATCCAAGGGTGGAGCTTGCTGACATGTCACCTATCTGTGTCCCTAATCCTATGGTGGAGCTTCCTTGGCGGAGATCCTCTTTGTCTATATAATAAAGAGAAGGTGCTCCCTTGGGGCATTGATTGTTTGAGTGTGCAATCTGTGTTTTCTCTCTTCTCTTGTCCTCGGAGTATTACATATACAATGAACTTCATACTCCTTATGATCATTGACAAGGATGGGACAAGGATGGGACAAGGAGATGGGTGGAAAAGGATGATGGGTTAGAAATAAAGGGTTTGAGTCTTTAAACTTGGATGACAAGATGGATCCGCATGTGACTAGGGAGAGCAAGTTGGTAGGCAATGGGAGAAATAATCTGAGTAATCACAAATGGATCTATCCAATTGGGAGCAAGTTTATGGACTTGGGTATCAAGTAGGAGGGAAGTTTACTACTAGAAGAAAGCATGACCATATCACTTAGTTGAAAGGTGAGATCATGATGATGTTTATCAACATATTGCTTTTGCTAATTTTGAGCAATAAGATGATGTGACTTGGCTTAGTGTAGGGATTTAGATAACATGGATAAGAAGGTGGAAGTATGTGGGACTTGAGATGGCAAAGGAGCAAGAAGAGGAATTGGAACAGGTGGATCTTGTTCATTATTAAGGAAGAATAAAGAGAAGCAAGTACTTGCATGTTTAGAATTCTTTTAGGTAAACTCAACAACTATGAGACAAAATATCCCAATTGGTTGGTGAATGTTGACAAAGGCACATCATGTAAACCAAAGTGTAATTTGCTCATTTGGTTTGTCTATCAGTTTGAGGATGATAAGAAGTAGACAATGCAAGTTTGGTACCAAGGAGTTTAAAAAGCACTTGCCAAAATTTACTAGTACAATGGGATCTTGATTAGAGATGAGGACCCTTGGCATCCAATGGTGCTTGAAGACAATGTCAAAGTAGACTTGGAGCATCAATGGTATCCATGTAGGTGCCAAATGAATCTGCTTGCTGAGCTTATCAACAAACACTATGATGGTTGTATGGCCTTGGTCCAACTTTGGTAAGGATGTGATGAGTTCTAAGCTTCCATGTTCCCAATGAGTAGATGGAATTGGTAGTAGTTGAAGGAGTCTATTTTGTTTTTGGTTACTAGTCTTGTTCCATTGGCAACTCTCACAAGATCAAACAAAATCTTGTGCCACGTTTGCTACCACCATTTTCATTCTAGGGTACCCAACATCTTTTCCACACCTATATGACCAAAAATTGGTAAGTCATGGGCTTCTTGAAGATGCACAAGTTGTAGGTCACCCTTAGTTGGAATATAAATCCAATTCTCATAGGATAGAAGTGCTTCCTTAAAGAAAGTTTCATATTCCTTGTCATGTGATGCAAGATGACCTTGTACTATCTGAAAGAAAGAGTCTTGTTGTAAAGCGGTCCTAAACTTGATTTAGACTTTTGAGTCAATTGACATTATTGTAATTACCATTGTGATGAGAGATTCAAGAAGAGTCTTCAAATCAGGTTGTCATGATAAGGTACTAAAGATGACATGGAACCTACCAAGTTTGTACTCAAGTTTGATATCAAATAGCTATAATTGTTCCTCCTATCAATGATATCAACTCTTCATGTGCTCCAAATGTAATATTTGCAATAAAGGTTTATAATCAGTTTGCATGATCACTTGTTTCCCCAAGAGATAATGCCTCCATACCTTGGTAGTATATAACATTGTTAGTTGTTCTTGATCCCAAGCAAAGTAATTCTTTCTATAGTGTTTAGTTGATGAGATACAAAAGCAATGAGATGTAACCCATCTAGAAATTCTTGCTACAACATAGCTCCAATGGCAAAGAAAGAAGCATAAAATTCAACCACATAAGGTTGTTGAGGATCATATGGTTGAAGGATGTGTCTTGAAGATACTATATGTGTAACAATATGGAGTTTAGCGACAAAGTTAATCAAGGCTAATGAAGTAATGAATAGGCCTAGAATATTCTAGAAGTATCTAGGAAGCTTCCGACTAGCTTAGCTTGCACCTCAAGTAGATAGTTTCTAGAAGAGAGCTTCTAGAAGCTTCAAACCAACTTAGCTTGCACGCCAAGTAGATGGCTTTAAGAAGGATGCTTCTTGAGAAGCTTCCCGATTAACTTGACTTGCACTTCAAGAAAGTGGCTCAAGGAAGTTTCTTGAGAAGCTTCTCAAAGGCCTTGTTTGTTCCTTATAAATACAAGAGGCAAAGCTCATGCTAGGCATTTGGAGTTTTTCTTTCATTCAAGTGTCCCAATGTGATCTTCCATTCTCATATTTCTCTCCTTGGTCTTGGTCTTTTACATTGGTATCAAAGTAAGAATGGGATGGATAGAATTTATGAGCCACCAAATCCATTTCCACCAAACCATTGGGATTTTTTTTTCTAAGTACTACCCAAGAATCAGTTCACATAGTTCATCACCTCACACTTTGGGCAAGGGTTCCTTAGATATGATCACCATATCTGAGGAACCCTTGGTGCTTCTGATTGTAACTTATGGAGAACAATGGACATGTTGCTTCTATGTGTTAATACATTAGATAGATTAGGGATGGTGTGATAGAGTAGCAACCATGGTGGCAATGCCCAAGGTTATCATTGCTATGTAGTAACAAATTGAGCACCTTACTTGATTGTTGGATGAACAAGATCATTGATGATAGGAGCAAGTAGAGAAGGTACCAATTTGAGAAGGAGAAGATCAAATCTAATTCTCTAAACCCAAGGTATTCAAAGGCAAGAATCTCACAAGTGCAATGGAGAATTTTATGTTTGACTGTGAATATTATTTTGAAGCTACCAATCTTCAAGATGAGCGGAAATAAATCTCTTGGCTTCTAGTCAATTGGATGGAGTAGCAAAGCTATGGTGGTGATTCCGAGGCAAGCTGAACAACAATTGTTGCATCAATCTTGACATGGGTAGAATTCAAGAGTGCAATAGTTAGTAGATTCCAAGCTATAAATGCTACACAAGCTGCATGAGATAGGTTAGTAGAGTTGAAACAAATTGGCTCTATAAGAAGTTACATCACGTAATTCTAGAACACCATCATGTAAATTCTAGATATATTGGAAGGTGAAGCTCTGGATGGATTTGTGAGGGGCTTGAAGCCAAGAACCAAATTAGAGGTAACCATGCAAGAGTCACAACACTTGGAGGAGGCCATACGGTTTGCCAAACATTTTGATTCCTTATGTAAAAGACCAAGACCAAGGAGAGAAATAAGAGAATGGAAGCTCACATTGAGACACTTGAATATGGGAAACTCTAAATGACTAACATGAGCTTTGGCTCTTATATTTATATGGATCATACATGGCTCTTGAGAAGCTTCTCAAGAAACTTCCTTGAGCCGCTTTCTTAGAGTTCAAGTCAAGTTAATTGGGAAGCTTCTCATGAAGCTTCCTTCTAGAAGCCGTTTACTTAGCATGCAAGCTAAGCTAGTTGGAAACTTCTAGAAGCTACCTACTTGGGGTGCAAGCTAAGCTGGTCGAGAAGCTTCCCAAGAAGCTTTCTAGATATTTTTAGAATATTCTAGGCTAATTTGTCTTATTTGCTACTTTGTTAGCCCTACTAACTTTGTCATCAAACTCCGTATTGTTACATATTCCCCCACCACTAGTGGGTGACGTCCTTGTCTTGAGTGAAGCTTTGAACTCTTGGATGGCCAATTATGCATGCTAGAGATGAGAAAGAGGTTCCAATGCGGTATCATAAAGGAGATACCCTTTCCAATGGACCTTCTACTTTATATGTTGTCGTTAGCCTTGTTGAATGTGGTGACGCGCAAGGATACAATCAATTTTGTACTCCTCATGATCATTGATAGGGATAGGAGGAGTGGAAGGTTGGACTTGAGAGGAAAAAGAAGATGGGTTAGGAAAAAAGGGTTTCAACTTGGAAACATGAAAGACAAGATGGATGCACATATGGCAAGACAAGGCACGTTGATAAGCAACAAGAGAGATAATTTGGGTGACATCAAAGGGTCCTATCCAATTGGAAGCAAGTTTACAAACTTGGGTATCAAGTGGGAGAGGGAGGTTATTGGATGAGAGCATGACCTTATCATCAACTTGAAATTTGAGATCATGATAATGGTGATCCGCGTATTGTTTCTGCCAATTCTAAGCAACAAGGAGATGAGACTTGGCTTGTTGGAAGGATTGGGAGATGGTGGTCAAGAAGGTGGAAGTATGAGGGGCATGAGATGGAAGAAAAGCAAGAAGGGAGTCTAGAACAAGTGGATCTTGGCCAAAATTGAGAAAGAAAGGAGGGAATCCAGTGCTTGCCTATTTAGAATTATTGTATGCAAACTTTACAACTACAAGACATTCATCCTAATTGGAATGGTGAATGTTGATAAAGGCACAAAGCATATCTTCCATTGTGCAATTTGCATTTTCAATTTTTCCATTAGTTTGAGGATGATAGGCCATGGACAAAGTAAGCTTGGTGCCAAGTATATGGAAGAGTTCTTGCCAAAACTTTCTAGTGAAGCAAGGATCACGATAAGAGATGAGTACATGTGGCATCTCATGATGCTTGAATACATTGTCAAAGTAGATTTATGCCAAGGTTGGAGCATCCATAGTATCAACTATTGGTGCCAAATGAATTTTCTTACTAAGCTTATCCACAAACACCACAATTGTTGTATGACCTTGCTTTGTCTTGGGCAAGCAAGTGATGAGATATAAGCTCATATGTTCCCAATGGGTAGAAGGAATGGGGAGTGGTTGAAGGAGTCCACTCGGTTTCTGGTTACTAGCCTTGTTGTGTTGGCAACCCTCACACAATTGAACAAACTCCCAAACATCTTGTGTTATGTTAGGCCACCACCATTGGCGTTGGAGGGTACCCAAGGTCTTGTCCACACCCATGTGACTAGCAATTGGTAAATCATGGGCTTCTTGAAGGTGCAAAAGTTGGAGATCACCTTTGGCTAGAACATAGATCTGGTCTGTGAGCCGGCCTGTCTCTCACTTAGGATAAACCTCTGATGGCTATTAGGGTAGCGCACCATGGACTAAGAAGGCAAGGAACCCAAACTACATCATACTCCTCCAAGGCTAACACTCCAAGACTCAAGACATTGCTCACTAGAAAACTCAATGAGAGAGAGATAGTTGCAAATGAAAGGATGATGAGTATCTCCTCACCCTTTGTTTATATACTTGTGAAATAGTTATGTACCAAAGTTACTTATTACCGTAGTAACTCAAGTTACTAGACTAAAAGTCAAGTAAAGTCAAAAAGTAGAAAGGAATATCCATTCACATGGGCATATTCCCCTAAGCATATGGTCTTATCTTGACCCAACTACTAAGTCAAGGATTCCTTCACATAGGCTATCCTTGGACTATAGAAGAATCCAAAACAAAAAGGCTTGCGGGCCCAAGAGTTCTCAACTCTTTCCTCAAAGCCAAACACCTAGGAATAATACCAAGTCAACACACTAAAATCCAAAATAGTGGTGCTCATCTTTTCTACTTCCTCTAAAGTAAGGTCCCGTCTATCTTAGCTATGACTAACTTTAGCTAACCATGACTAATATAGAACCATCATTTATCTCTATATAAATAATATCTCTTAAGTACTTGTAATACCAAGCTAAATATCACAATACCACATATATCCACAAATGGGTGTTACATTTACCCCCGGACTAAGTTTTACTTTGTCCTCAAAGTGAAGGTCTCTCTACCTTCTATGGTACATCTTCAACTTATCATGGTTAATCCTATCAAAGTGTCTTCCTCCCAACTCCTTGAGATCAGAGGTGTAATTTCCCCACACCTTCTCCACTATGAAAGGTCCAAAGTACTTAGGCAAAAACTTCTTTTGCACCCTCTTGAATCGAATGGAATCAAACAACATTACCCAATCACCTTCTTTGAAAGGCTCCACCTTCTTCTTGCCTTGCCTCTTGTCATAGCTCTCCTTTTGTTTCCTTTGGGCTTGCTCCACTCAAACCATAGCAATTGCTCTTGCCTCTTCCAACTCCATGAGTTGATCCTTCTTTGACTTCTCTACATCACCCCCTTGTGCTTTCTTCAATCTCCTATGAATGCTTTGGAAGGTAGGAAGATCAAAGTGAATAGGTAAGGTAGACTCAATACCATATACCAATTGAAATGGAGAATATCCAGTGGAAGTCTTCATGGTTGTCCTATACTCCCACAAAACTGCATGAATCCCCTTGTCCCAATGATGTTTAGCCCCCTCCATTTCTGCATCTTTGGCCAACATCATGCACAAGGTCTGATTGGTTCTCTCTGCCAAGCCATTGGAATTTGGCTTATAGGATGTAGTTACTCTATGTGTGATAGAGAAATGTCGTAGCATGGTTGTAGTAATGCTTCTTGTAAACTCTCATCCTCTATTAGAAACCAACTCCAAAGGGCATCCAAATCTTGTGATAATGCATTCATAAAGAAATCTACCCACTTCATCTTCATTCTTGTCCCTCAATGGTCTAGCCTCAACCCACTTGGTAAGGTAATCAGTAACTACCACAATGTACCGATTGTTCCTTGGGGTTCATTGAGAGGACCTACAAAATCAATTCCCCATTTCTCAAAAGGTCCAAGCAATGGAATTGATCTAAGTGGTGGAGTGGATGTAGACTTTCTAGCAAAAGCTTGACAAACATGACAAGTTTTGCAATAATCAAGAAAATCCTTGAAAATCCCTCTCCAATGGTAACCTGCATCTAGAATCTTGAAAGTAGTCACCTTTCATGCAAAGTGTCCCCCATATACTAAACCTTCATGAAACTCCTTTATGAGTAGGATAGACTCTTCCTTACCCACTGCTCTTTTAAGTAGACCATCTGCTCCTTGGTGAAAAAGAATATCCTCCACCATTTTGTAAGGTCTAGATCTTGCTACAAGGGCCTTCCTCTCCCTAGCATGCATCCCTTCTGGATAGTTACCTCTTGTCACAAAATCTACAATCTCCTTGTACTCCATTGGAACCTCTTGAGTGACTAAGATTGTCATGAGCTCCTCATCCGGGAAGGAATCATCCACTGGCTCATCTCCATCATGATCATAGGCTCTAGATAACAAATAAGCATTTGCATGTTTCTTTCCTGGCCTATCCTCAATGGTGTAGTCATACTCAGACAAGAGTATCATCCATCTTGCTAGTCTCCCTTCAACATTAGGCTTGTTGAAGATGTACTTCAAAGCCTTGTGATCTATGACAATGGTTGCTTTCCCTCCAATCAAGTAGTGTCTAAACTTCTTGAGACCAAAGATCATTGCCAACCCTTCTCTCTCCGTGATAGAGTAGTTCTTCTCTGCTAAAACCATCTGCCTACTAGCATAAGCTATTGGATGATCATGCCCATCTTGGTCTAATTGACTAAGAGTGCATCCTATAGCTACATTAGAAGCATCAGTGTAGAGGATGAAAGGCTTACTCCAATCAGATTTAGCAAGAATTGGAGCTACAACAAGGGATTGCTTGAGCTCCTCAAAAGCTTTGAGAGCCTCCTTGTCTTCCAAAATCACCATGTAATCTACACCCTTCTTGATGTAGATGGTCAATACATAAGCCTTGTTGGAAAATGAGAAGATGAACCTCCTATAGTACCCAACCATCCCCAAGAATTGGGGTAACTTTGTCAAGCTTGAAGGGGATGGAAGGTCTGAGATTTTCCTCACCTTCTTAGGATCAACTGCTATTCCATCCTTGGAGATGATGTGCCCCAAAAATAGACCTTCTTCACATCAAAAAATTGCACTTCTCTGGGTTGAGTGATGCATTTGCCTCATCCAAGCATTGCAAGACTTTGATTAGGTGCTCAAAGTGCTCCTCCTTGCTTCCATAAACACAAAAGTCATCAATGAAATCTCTCACAAATTTCCCAATGAAAGGTTCAAATACCTTGTTCATGAACTATTGGAATGTGGCTGGAGCATTGCAAAGCCCAAAAGGCATGACCTTGAAAGCGTAAGTTCCCCAAGGTATGGTGAATGTGGTGAGTTGTTGATGCTCTGGTGCAATCTTGATTTGGTTATGTCCACTATAACCATCTCCAAAACTGTACCTCTTATGACCTGCAACCTCCTCCAAGATCTCGTCAATGAATGGCAATGGGTAGTAGTTCTTCTTGGTAACAACATTGAGCTTCTTGTAATCCACACATACCCAAAGCTTGCCATTCTTTTTCTTCACAATGACAATAGGAGACACCCATTCTGAATTCTCTACCTCAAAGATAAATCCAGCCTCCTTGAGCTTATCAATCTCCTCCTTTACAACCAAAGATATTGGTGGGCTAATGCAACGTTGTTTTTGGCGGATTGGTCTTGCATGTGACTCCACCTCTATCTTGTGCTCCTCCAAGGTGACTTCCTTCAAATCCTTGTAACTAAAAGCAAACACATGGATGAACTTACAAAAATCTCCTCAAATCTCATTTTCTCCTCCTTGGTAACATTTGGGCCATACTTGAAGGTAGCTAACCTTCTCTCTACCTCCTCAAGTGTCAATGGTGATTTGTTTGGGTCCTTCAAAACCTCTGGCTTAGGTGCAAAATCCATAGCACACAAAGGATACGCATCTAAATCAGATTCAGATTCATCCTCCTCCGTGGAAGTCTCCTCTTCCATGCTTGTGTCCACACTTGAAGCTCCTTCTTCAGAATCTGATTCCCAATAATCAAAAGATGGTGTATTTGAATGTGAAGTGTTGGTGGTGTTAGTCACAAGAACTGTAACTCTATGGTTTGATGGCCCAATCCTCAAGTACCCTTTGTACCATCAATCAGTTGTGTGTGCTGCTCTCAACCATGGCCTCCCAAGAAGTAAGTCATAGCTTGAATCCTTCAAGACTTGGAAAGTCATGAGATTTTGAACTCCCATAACTGAAACTACCACTTTATCCCTCACTCCTACTCGTCGAACTTGTTGCTTGTTTGCCATGCTCACCACAAATGTTGAAGGTCTTGAGGGTATCATCCCAAACTTCTTCATCAACCTTTCAGACATGGCATTTATTGTTGATCCTCCATTAACCAATGCATCCTTGATGTTGTGACCATTCACTCTCACATCAATCTTGGAGGTATATTCACAAGCCTCATATGGTGCTGGCTTGGCATCCACCACTCCCATTGATACTTGAACTTTTGCCTTCTTCTTCCTCTTGCTCCTAGTAGAACTCAAACCACCTCTAAGCTCCTTCCTCAAGGTAGGGTTCAAAGCAATTAATTGGCCCACTATGATGTTAGCGTTGTGACTACCAACATTCTCCAACACATTGTAGTTCCATTGTTGCTTTGAGATCAAGAAGTCCTCCATCCCCAACTTATTGTTGATGGTGTTGAGGTGCGAGTGCTCCTAGTAGACATAGGAGTATCCTTGCTTGGAGTGAATTCTTGAGAAGACTGAACATCCTTTGCAAAACGAGCTCTCTTCTTCTCTTGTGCCAAAAGCTCCAAATTAAGACCCTTGGAGTTTGAGCACTCTCCCTTCTCATACTTTCTCTCAACCACATTTATGGATGCTATCCCCTTACCTTTGTTGGGATTAGGAGCCACTTGGGTTTCACTACCACCCTCTTTCCCTCTATTGGCTCCCTCATAACCCCTTCCTCCATGGTAAGTGGAATTTGGGCAATTCCTTTGGATATGGCCTCTTCCTCCACAACCAAAAAAATTTCTATCATTGAAATTGTTGGCTGGTTGGCCTCCTCTATATGGATAGTTTCCATAACTCCTAGGCTCTCTTCCTACATTTTGATCCACCTCTCTCTTCTCCCATAGTTGTACCACATTGATCTTGAGATCTGCAAGTTGTTCTGTGATGGTTTGAAGTGGATCTTTTGGTGGAGGTGCAAGAACTGGAGCAACCAGTACTTGTGGTGCAACCCTTGCCACCAAAGTATCAGAAGTTCCACCATACTTGTAGCCTTGAGGAGGATGCACAACCTCCTTCACCACCAAATCACTCTCATCCTCTTCCAAACTCTCCTCCATACGAATTGTGATCTTGATAGCTTCAACCTTGGAAGAAGGTTTCTCATATCTCACCTTGCTTCTAATTTGTGGTCTCAATGCTCCCACAAAATTCTTGGTGAGCATAGCCCCTATGCCAATCATTGTAGTCTCCACATCATCCCCACCCTTCCTCAACACTATGCAAAATCTGGACTCTAACTTTTCCACTCTTTCCACATAGACTCTCACTTTCTCTCCTTCTCCTTGCTTGAGAAATGTAACCTCACTCATCAATCTCTCATAACTCTCAGCAGGAAGAAAGTTCTCAATGAGTGCTGAAGTCAAAGTCTCCCAAGACTCCTCTTCCCCATCTCTCCTCTCTCTCTTTTGGTATTCTGACTCATACCATGTAAGTGCTCCATCCTCAAAGAAATCAGGTAATAATAAGGCCCACTCATTCTTCCTCCTCTCATTGTTTCCTATGCAAGCTCTCTTGAAATCTCTCACAAAGTCCTCCACATCTTCTCCATCCTTGCCAAAGAAAACCGGAAGTTTCCCATCTTAACCCCTCACTATCTTCCTTTCTCTTAATTTTGTGTCTCTTTTCTTTTCTCTCACTCTATTAATAATAGAGTATATACATGACTAACACCATCTGAGAATAATCCACTCTAGGGAACACAAAAGGTTCAGGTTGCTCCAAGATTTCTATAGCAACATCAAATCCTAGAGTGCATATAAATCAAACTCTCACGGATAGTTTATCCATAAGTTGAAAGATTATCTCCATCACTAATCTTGAGAACTAGCTGATGAAGGTGGTAGTATTTTTGTAGCTGTACTAAGACTCTCTCCAAGATCCTTGACCAAAGTCTCCAAAAGTACTTTTACTCCACTACACTCATGTCCTTTTGGAAGTCCTTCCACTCTACAAACCTCACACAACTCCTTGGTCTTAGATCTTCTCCCTTCCAATCTTGGTGAAGACGGTCCAACATGCAAACCCAAGTCAAGTAAACCTCTCCTTTCCCTCAATCTCTTGCTCTCAAAGGTCAATGGACATGAACTTGCCTTATGTCCCTTCTCTCCACATAGAAAGCACTTAGACTCACTCTTTCCTCCAAGTGGTGTAGGTTTTTGGATCCTCTCAACACTCTCTTCAAATTCTATTGTAAACTCCCTTTCCCTCAAATCCACCCCTACAATCACCTCAAACCCTTGGGGAACTTTGCATAATCTCAATTTCCACTCTTGATGACCCTCCATGTTCCCAAGATGAATCTAAACACTCAAACATGCTTTTTGTTGATCTCAAACTCCTCATGCATGAGATCTCCACTCTGCAGAATTGACCCTTCCTCACAATGTCCCTCAAATGTCCCAACCAGTATGTCATAGTCCTCTAAAAGTTTGCGCACTTGATTACAACTCTAGGGTGTCCCTCCCTGCAAAATTTCAGATCTTTTCATTGAGCCATTTGGCCTAGAGATCTTTCTATTGAGCACACATATTTCAGATTTGGTCTCAAAACCACCCCCTCACTTCAAAAACTCATTTCTCCCTGCAAAATAACGATCTCTCTCTAATTTTTATGGCAGCAGGTAGAATAAGATGCATTGCATTCGCTCAGAAATTTTAAGGACAATTCAATGAAAATTAAAAAAATGGTAGACTCTGTACAATTTTCCAAAGAGCATGCAGTTGTGGGAGCACTTTACCCTATCAACTTTTAAAAATTATAGCCATGTGCGCATGGTAGCTCTCACAATAATTTCAAGTGTGCTAACTGAAAGATAACCTAAGCTATCATGTGTAGAAATTTCAAGTCCAGATCTCAAACTTCAGATTTTGCCCAAAATCACCTTAATCCCCAAAATTTGCAATCCACCTCACACAATCTCTTTGATTCCTCTCATGTGTACTGTGAGCCGGCCTGTCTCTCACTCAGGATGAACCTCTGATGGCTATTATGGTAGCGCACCATGGACTAAGAAGGCAAGGAACCCCAACTCCATCATACTCCTCCAAGGCTAACACTCCAAGACTCAAGACATTGCTCACTAGAGAACTCAATGAGAGAGAGATAGTTGCAAATGAAAGGATGATGAGTACCTCCTCACTCCTTGTTTATATACTTGTGAAATAGTTACGTACCAAAGTTACTAATTACCGTAGTAACTCAAGTTACTAGACTAAAAGTCAAGTAAAGTCAAAAAGTAGAAAGGAATATCCATTCACATGGGCATATTCCCCTTATCTTGACCCAACCACTAAAGCAAGGATTCCTTCACATGGGCTATCCTTGGACTAAAGAAGAATCCAAAACAAAAAGGCTTGCGGGCCCAAGAGTTCTCAACTCTTTCCCCAAAGCCAAACACCTAGGAATAATACCAAGTCAACAACACACTAAAATCCAAAATAGTGGTGCTCATCTTTTCTACTTCCTCTAAAGTAAGGTCCCATCTATCTTAGCTATGACTAACTTTAGCTAACCATGACTAATATAGAACCATCCTTTATCTCTATATAAATAATATCTCTTAAGTACTTGTAATACCAAGCTAAATATCACAATACCACACACATGCACAAATGGGTGTTACAGTACAAGATATACAAAATCACTTCAAAGACATCATAATGAACTACAGGGTCTACAAATGGATCTTGGTTCTCTAATATAAGTTCAGCCCTCTCCTCTCCTAATGTTCTCTCCAAGTGAGCTCTAATAGCCTCCTTCTGTCTAATGTAGAATTAAATGCGGAACATTATCTTGCCTTCTAGAGAGGTCCTGGCAACTGAACCAAAAATGTGAGCCAGCTTGTCTCTCACTCAAGATGAACCTGTGATGGCTATTATGGTAGTGCACCATGAACTAAGAAGGCAAGGAACCCAAAACTCCATCATACTCCTCCAAGGCTAACACTCCAAGACTCAAGACATTGCTCACTAGAGAACTCAATGAGAGAAAGATAGTTGCAAATGAAAAGATGATGAGTACCTCCTCATCCCTTGTTTATATACTTGTGAAATAGTTATGTACCAAAGTTACTAATTACCGTAGTAACTCAAGTTACTAGACTAAAAGTCAAGTAAAGTCAAAAAGTAGAAAGGAATATCCATTCACATGGGCATATTCCCCTAAGCATGTGGTCTTATCTTGACCCAACCACTAAGTCAAGGATTCCTTCAGATGGGCTATCCTTGGACTAAAGAAGAATCCAAAACAAAAAGGCTTGCGGGCCCAAGAGTTCTCAACTCTTTCCTCAAAGCTTAACACCTAGGAATAATACCAAGTCAACACACTAGAATCCAAAATAGTGGTGCTCATCTTTTCTACTTCCTCTAAAGGAAGGTCCCCTCTATCTTAGCTATGACTTATATAGAACAATCCTTTATCTCTAGATAAATAATATCTCTTAAGTACTTGTAATACCAAGCTTAATATCACAATACCACACACATGCACAAATGGGTGTTACAGTACCAATCTAACAGTTGGATACAAATGGGTGTTACAGTACCAATCTAACAGTCCATCCAACACCCCATGCATTTGATCCCTGAAGATTGCTGGAGCATTAGTGAGCCTAAAAGGCAAAACTCTCTACTCAAAATGTCCATACCTTGTGCAAAAGGTAATCTTTTGTACATCCTTCTTATCAATGGGGATTTCTTAGTAGCTATTGCAAAGATCCAACTTTGAGAAGTATCGTGCTCCACTCAATTGATCAAGCAAGTCATCAATTCAAGGCAAAAGGTATACATTCTTCATTGTTTTTTTATTGAGCCCACGATAATCAATAAAAAAACAAAGTCCTCCATCTTTCTTTGAAATGAATAGTATTGGTGCTCCCCAAGGAGATGTACTGTGTCATAGGAAATCCTTCTCCAACAATTCCGTGAGTGTTGTTTGCAACTCTTCCAACTCCTTTGATGAGAGCCGATAGATTGGTCTACTCATTGGAATACTCCCTGGTAATAATAACTCAATCTTGAAGGGCATACAACAATCAAAGGGTAACCCTTTGACAAATCATCTAGACACACATCTACAAACTCTTAAATCATGTGGTCAACCATTGCTCGATGAGGCTCTTGACTCTCCTCAAATTCTCCTTATGCAATTGCCTTGATCTGCACTGCAAAAATAGACTTATCTTCTTCCAAAGCTTGCTCTATAGCTAGTTCACTAACAAAATTCCCATCTATGGATGTATCTTCCTTCAAGGCTTGCTCTATAGCTACTTTCTTGAAAAACTTCCCATCTTGGGACTTCTCTTCCTTCAAAGCTTTCTTTATGGCTACTTTCTTTACAAACTTCCCATCTTGGAGCTTCTCTTCTTCCAAAGCTTGCTCTATGGCTGCTTTCCTTACAAACTTCCCATCTTGGGATTGACTATCCTTAGGTGTCTTATGAAAAGGTGCCAGACAACCTGATTAGAAATTCCTACCTTGGTGTTGTACTTGAATTTGTTGTCTGGTCCAATCAAATTGAACCTTATGACATTCAAGCCAAGGTAGGATTTCCTACAAGAAAATCATAGTGTAGAGGTGCCACTACAAATTCTGCCTCATACATTTTAAATTCTCCTTCCCAATCTTGAAGGTAACAAGATGCAAGGTATGGAATGCATAACCCTTTCTACCATCCGCCATCATCAATCTATTTCCAATTACTGGCTTGATAGGAATATCCAATTCCTTTGCTAATTGCATAGACATGCAATTCTCTAAACTTCCAAAATCAACCAAAATTCTACAACCACAATTAGATATCATGCCTTGCAAACAAGGCAAATTTGCATAGGTTGATCCTTCCAATCAAAATCTCCTATTGAGATTCCTTGTTTCCTTGATCATTCTGCTCTTCAAACTCCATCTGGGTGACTTGTCGAGGTCACCTATTCTTGAATGGACATTCAACAATGCAATGTCCCAATTGGTGATAATAAAAACAACCACCATTTTGTTGTAATTTTTCTCTATCTACAATACCAAGTGGTCTCCATTGAATGGCATCAATCTCCATTGGTGCCGGCTCCTCCACATGTACATAGTGTATCAGTAGGTTTTGTGGAAGTCAAGGTTAAAACCAAGTTGTTGCAACCAAGGTGTAACAATATGGAGTTTAATGACAAAGTTAGTAGGGCTAATGAAGTAGCAAATAAGACAAATTAGCCTAGAATATTCTAGAAGTATCTACGAAGCTTCTTGGGAAGCTTCTCAGCTAGTGTAGCTTGCATCCCAAGTAGGTAGCTTCTAGAAGCTTCTAACTAGCTTAGCTTGCATGCCAAGTAAGCAACTTCCAGAAGGAAACTTCTTGAGAAGCTTCCTAATTAACTTGGCTTGTACTCCAAGAAAGCGATTCAAGAAAGCTTCTTGAGGAGCTTCTCAAGAGCCTTGTATGATCCTTATAAATACAAGACCCAAAACTAATGCTAGGCATTCAGATTTTCTCACATTCATGTGTCCCAATGTGTCATGCGTATATATATTGCTACACAACATACATCACTATCAACATCATACACTATAGAAGCACAACGCACACATAAGTCATACATAGGCTCTAAAGTACCATAATAATAAGATTGTTTACAACTTTTGAATTAACTCAACTTAGATCAGTGCTTGATCTGTCACTCTATAAGCGGCCAACAACTAGGCATTGATTTGTGAGCCAGCCTATCTCTCACTCAAGATAAACCTCTGATGGCTATTATGGAACGCACCATGGACTAAGGAGGCAAGGAACCCCAACTCTATCATACTTCTCTAAGGCTAACACTCCAAGACTCAAGACATTGCTCACTAGAGAACTCAATGAGAGAGAAATAGTTGCAAATGAAAGAATGATGAGTACCTCCTCACCACTGGTTTATATACTTGTGAAATAGTTATGCACCAAAGTTACTAATTACCATAGTAACCCAAGTTACTAGACTAAAAGTCAAGTAAAGTCAAAAAGCAAAAAGGAATATCCATTCATATGGGCATATTCCACTAGCATGTGATCTTATCTTGACCCAACCACTAAGTCAAGGATTCCTTCACATGGGCTATTCTTGGACTATAGAAGAATCCAAAACAAAACGGCTTGCGGGCCCAAGAGTTCTCAACTCTTTCCTCAAAGCCAAACACCTAGGAATAATACCAAGTCAACACACTAAAATCCAAAATAGTGGTGCTCATCTTTTCCACCTCCTCTAAAGTAAGGTCCCCTCTATCTTAGCTATGACTAACTTTAGCTAATCATGACTAATGTAGAACCATCTTTTATCTCTATATAAATGCTATCTCTCAAGTACTTGTAATACCAAGCTAAATATCACAATACCACACACATGCAAAGATGGGTGTTACATTTACCCTTGGACTAAGTTTTCACATTGTCCTCAAAGTGAAGGTCTCTCTACCTTCTATGATATATCTTTAACTTATCATGGTTAATCCTATCAAAGTGTCTTCCTCCCAACTCCTTGAGATCATAGGTGTAATTGCCCCACACCTTCTACACTATGAAAGGTCCAAAGTACTTAGGCAAAAACTTCTTTTGCACTCTCTTGAATTGAATGGAACAACATGAATCAAACAACATTACCCAATCAACTTCTTTGAAAGGCTTCACCTTCTTCTTGCCTTGCCTCTTGTCATAGCTCTCTTTTTGTTTCCTTTGAGCTTGGTCCACTTAAACCATAGCAACTGCTCTCGCCTCTTCCAACTCCATGAGTTGTTCCTTCCTTGACTTCTCTACATCACCTGCTTGTGCTTTCTTCAATCTCCTATGAATGCTCTGGAAGGTAGGAAGATCAAAGTGAATAGGTAAGGTTGACTCAATATCATATACCAATTGAAATGGTGAATACCCGGTGGAAGTGTTCATGGTTGTCCTATACTCCCACAAAACTGCATGAATCCTCTTGTCCCAATGATATTTAGCCCCCTCCATTTTTGCATCTTTGGCCAACATCATGCACAAGGTCTGATAGGTTCTCTCTGCCAAGCCATTGGAATTTGGCTTATAGCATGTAGTTACTCTATGTGTGATAGAGAAATGTCGTAGCATGGCTGTAGTAATGCTTCATGTAAACTCTCCTCCTCTATCAAAAATCAACTCCAAAGTGCATCCAAATCTAGTGATAATGTGTTCATAAAGAAAGCTACCAACTTCATCTTCATTCTTATCCCTCAATGGTCTAGCCTCAACCCACTTGGTATGGTAATTAGTAACTACCACAATGTACCAATTGTTCCTTGGGGTTCTATTGAGAGGACCTACAAAATCAATTCCCCACTTCTCAAAAGGTCCTAGCAATAGAATTGATCTAAGTGGTGGAGTGGATGTAGAATTTCTAGCAAAAGCTTGACAAACATGACAAGTTTTGCAATAATCAAGAAAATCCTTGAAAATCCTTGAAAATGGTAACCAACATCTAGAATCTTGAAAGCAATCACCTTTCCAGCAATCACCTTTCCAGCAATCACCTTTCCAGCAATCACCTTTCCAGCCCCATGTTACCTTTTTTGTCTCTCCCTTGTACGGCTTGATGGGGTCTTCCCATCCCTCATTTTTCCTACGCGGTCGCCTTTTTTGTCCAGTAAAGTGTCCTCCACACACTAAACCTTTATGAAACACCCTTACAAGTAGGATAGACTCTCCCTTACCCACTGCTCTCTGAAGTAGACCATCTGCTCCTTGGTGAAAAAGAATATCCTCCACCATTGTGTAAGGTCTAGATCTTGCTGCAAGGGCCTTCCTCTCCCTAGCATACATCTTTTTTGGATAGTTACCTCTTGTCACAAAATCCACAATCTCCTTGTACTCCATTGGAATCTCTTGAGTGACTGAGATTGTCATGAGCTCCTCATCCAAGAAGGAATCATCCAGGAAGGAATCATCCACTAGCTCATCTCTATCATGATCATAGGCTCTAGATAACAAATCAACATTTGCATGTTTCTTTGCTGGCCTATCCTCAATGGTGTAGTCATACTCAGACAAGAGTATCATCCACCTTGCTAGTCTCTCTTCAACATTAGGCTTGTTGAAGATGTACTTCAAAGCCTTGTGATCCGTGACAATGGTGGCTTTCCCTCCAATCAAGTAGTGTCTAAACTTCTTGAGACCAACGATCATTGCCAACCCTTCTCTCTGTGACAAAGTAGTTCTTTTCTACTGAAACCATCTACCTACTAGCATAAGCTATTGGATGAGTATGCCCATCTTGGTCTCATTGACTAAGAGTGCATCCTATAGCTACATTAGAAGCATCAGTGTAGAGGATGAAAGGCTTACTCCAATCAGGTTTAGCAAGAATTAGAGCTACAACAAGGGATTGCTTGAGCTCCTCAAAAGCTTTGAGAGCCTCCTTGTCTTCCAAAATCACCATGTAATCTACACCCTTCTTCATGTAGATGGTCAATGCATAAGCCTTGTTGGAAAATGAGAAGATGAACCTCCTATAGTACCCAACCATCCCCAAGAATTGGGGTAACTTTGTCAAGCTTGAAGGGAATGGAAGGTCTGAGATTTTCCTCACCTTCTCAAGATCAACTACTATTCCATCCTTGGAGATGATCCAAAGGTAGACCTTCTTCACATCAAAAAATGCACTTCTCTGGGTTGAGTGATGCATTTGCCTCATCCAAGCATTGCAAGACTTTGATAAGGTGCTCAAAGTGCTCCTCCTTGCTTCCATAGACACAAAAGTCATCAATGAAGTCTCTCACAAATTTCCCAATGAAAGGTTCAAATACCTTGTTCATGAACTATTGGAATGTGGCTGGAGCATTGCAAAGCCCAAAGGCATGACCTTGAAAGTGTAAGTTCCCCAAGGTGTGGTGAACGTGGTGAGTTGTTGATGCTTTGGTGCAATCTTGATTTGGTTATATCCACTATAACCATCTCCAAAACTATACCTCTCATGACTTGCAACCTCCTCCAAGATCTCATCAATGAATGGCAATGGGTAGTAGTCCTTCTTGGTAACATCATTGAGCTTCTTGTAATCCACACATCCTCAAAGCTTGCCATTCTTTTTCTTCACAATGACAATTGGAGACACCCATTCAGGTGACTTCCTTCAAATCCTTGTTACTAAAAGCAAAAACATGGATGAACTTGCAGAAAATCTCCTCAAATCTCAATTTCTCCTCCTTGGTAACATTTGGAGCATACTTGAGGGTAGATAACCTTCTCTCTACCTCCTCAAGTGTCAATGGTGATTTATCTGGGTCCTTCAAAACCTCTGGCTTAGGTGAAAAATCCATAGCACCCAAAGGATACGCATCTTAATCAGATTCAGATTCATCCTCCTCCGTGGAAGTCTCCTCTTCCATGCTTGTGTCCTCACGTGAAGCTCCTTCTTCAGAATCTGATTCCCAATGAATGTGAAGTGTTGGTGGTGTTAGTCACAAGGAATTGTGACTCTATGGTTTGATGGCCCAATCCTCAAGTACCCTTTGTGCCATCAATCATTTGTGCATGCTACTCTTAACCATGGCCTCCCAAGAAGTAAATCATAGCTTGAATCCTTCAAGACTTGGAAAGTCATGAGATTTTGAACTCCCATAATTGAAACTACCACCTTATCCATCACCCCTACTGGTCAAACTTGTTGATTGTTTGCCATGCTCACCACAAATATTGAAGGTCTTGAGGGTATCATACCCAACTTCTTCATCAACCTTTCTGCCATGGCATTCACTGCTGATCCTCCATCAACAAGTGCATCCTTGATGTTGTACCCATTCACTCTCACATCAATCTTGGAGGCATATTCACAAGCCTCCCGTGATGTTGGCTTGGCATCCACCACCCCCACTAATACTGGAGCTTTTGCCTTCTTCTTCCTCTTGCTCCTTGTAGAACTCAAACCACCTCTAAGCTCCTTCCTCAAAGTAGGGTTCAAAGCAATCAATTGGCCCACTGTGATGTTAGCCTTATGACTACCAACATCCTCCAACACATTGTAGTTCCATTGTTGCTTTGAAATCAAGAAATCCTCCATCCCCAACTTCTCTCTTGGATTCTTTGTTGTTGAGGGGCGAGTGCTCTTAGTAGACATAGGAGTATCCTTGCTTGGAGTAAATCCTTGAGAAGAGTGAACATCCTCTGCAAAACGAGCTCTCTTCTTCTCTTGTGCCAAAAGCTCCAAATTAAGACCCTTGGGGTTTGAGCACTCTCCCTTCTCATACTTGCTCTCAACCACATCTATGAATTCTATCCCCTTACCTTTGTTTGGATTAGGAGCCAATTGGGTTTCACTACCACAGTCTTTCCCTCTATTGGCTCTCTCATAACCTCTTCCTCCATGGTAAGTGGAATTTGGGCAATTCCTTTGGATATAGCCTCTTTCTCCACAACCAAAACAATTTTTATCATTGAAATTGTTGGTTGGTTGGCCTCCTCTATATGGATAGTTTAGGCCCTCTCCCTACATTCTGATCCACCTTTCTCTTCTCCCATAGTTGCACCACATTGATTTTGAGATCTGCAAGTTGTTCTATGATGGTTTGAAGTGGATCCTTTGGTGGAAGTGCAAGAAATGGAGCAACCAGTACTTGTAGTGCAACCCTTGCCACCAAAGTATCAGAAGTTCCACCATACTTGTAGCATTGAGGAGGATGCACAACCTCCTTCATCACCAAATCACTCTCATCTGGTTCCAAACTCTCCTCCATATGAATTGCAATCTTGATAGCTTCAACCTTGGAAGAAGGTTTCTCATATCTTACCTTGCTTCTAATTTGTGGTCTCAATCCTCCCACAAATTCTTGGTGAGCATGGCCTCTATGCCAATCATAGTAGTCTCACAACAATCCACTTAATGGATTGTTGTGAAAATTTCTAAAAAAATTTAGTACGTTAAATCCTACATGCTTACACAAAAATTAGAGAGAGATCATTCTTGAGCAGGGAGTTATGAGTTTTTGAAGTGAGGGGGATGGTTTTTAGACCAAATCTGAAATATGTATGTTGAATAGAAAGGTGTCTAGGCCAAATGGCTCAATGAAAAGATTTGAAATTTTGCATGACGGGATGCCTTGCAAAATGAGTGATAGTTGTTTGAGAGGATGCCTTGTGATGTGATCTTATCATTTTTCAGGGCATCCCTCCCTGCCCATCCTCTCAAACAACTATCACACACCAACATAGTAACAGCTCTACTAGAAGAGCCACATAACATACACCTCAAGCCTGCACGTACAAGTACCAAGCTTGGGTCCATAGTACCATCAACGTTTGGGAGGTGGCATGGCGCACCATTTTGCACATTATCCTTCCAAACAACACCATCACGTCCTTCCAACACAAGGATTCCATATGGAAAAACCTCACGCACTCTCAAGATAGTGCGGCCTGTCAAAGCATCAAGTGTCGTTGGTGTTGTCTGCTAGAGATATACATAGTCACTTGGATGAAATTGATGAATCAAGGGTCTATAACCTCCTCCTCAAATGGTAGCATAGCGGTAAGTATCTCTATGTTGAGCAATCACCAAGTTCTCATAGGCCATCGGCATCACTCTTTGAAAGATCTTTGCCCGTTGAGAACATGCGCTCACCCATACATCTGGATCATCCAAGTCCAAGACTACAATAGCATCTTGACAAATGGCTGCATGTAAATCTAGATCTTGTCCATAGAGTAGAAAGTACGGAGAGAAGGATGCTAAGGAGGCTTGCCAGTGTCGGTGTGACAACCCAGCAAATATCACTTTTGCAGTAATCGGGTAAGTAAAGTTCGTTCCCGCAGAGATACGAGTCAGAAATGTCCAAATACAAAGTCAAATACTAACATGTAGTTCTTCTTGGTTGCGTCTTTAATCTCTCAGGTAGAAACCACACCCAGAAGAGAGTAACAAGCATTGACTCGCAGTCCTGTCATAAATTAACACTCCTTAATCACAAATCCTTCAATTCTTTCCAAAAAATCTTGATTGTGATGATTCAAGCTCTCCCAAAAATGGCACTTCACTACAAAACGACTTCACCTCAGAATTGTGTTCTACCCCTCCATTGAAGGCACAACTTCCTTGATCGAAATTGCTTCACATCAACTTTGCACTGCACTCACAAATGCAAAATATTACCAACACTACAATTCCTCTTAGATCCGTCAAGGCATTGCTTCAATTGCACTTCACTCAGGATCAAACACACAAAATGAAGATCAAGGCTGTGGAATCCAACATCCAACCAGCACTCTGACTTGCACTTCAAATTTCTCCAAACACTCACAAACACAATTGCAAAATTGATATTTGGAATCAAGCTCAAGCGCCGAGCACTGCTTCACAGCACTTTGCTTTATCTATTCTCAAAAATAATGAGCACTGAACAACAATTTCTTGCAAATGCCACTCTTAAATAGTGAATCAATTGATAGTTCTAACAACTATACCGTTCTACCACAACTATTCTAACCTGCAGATCCGAAATGACAATGCACCTCTTCATATCTGCCCCTTCAAATCTCAAATCGGTTACTAATCCAATCCGATGTCTACTTCTTCCTCAGCTTTCAAACCCAAACCCAAAGTAATCTTACTTCCTACTACGTTTTCCTCGGGTTTCACATCTCCTACATCTTCTACCAGATCCAGCAATTCTCTTTCCTGATCTACAATTGCACTAGTGGGTAATCTATCTAACTCTTCATCCCTCAACCCACTCTTCTCTAATGTCTCTGAGGGCAACTCCAAAGACATTTGGATTCCTATGTTATCTACTTCGGGTTTTGCCTTAACATCCTGCCAAAGCTTTTCTAACTCTATTTTCACTAAGTCTAATCTAATTGAAATATTGTCTTCTACTTCTAAGATCTTCCTGTCTACACAAGTTCTGAGACTAATTAACAAGGCATTCAAATCAGTGTCCTTCGTTTGTCTTTGCCTCATCTCCTGCACCAACAATTTCAACTCGTGCAATCATGCTTCTTCAATTCGAACGATGGCTTCTGTACTTAACATTGCATTCACTCTGAGGACTATCTCCTTCAATGGCTCCAATCTTGTCTTTCATTCTTGTTCCCAATCTGCAAGCCATTCCTCTCTATACATTGCCAACTCTTCTTCGAACTCGGCCTTCACCGCCTCCTTCTCTTTCTCCTTCTGTACAACTTTCTCTTCCTGATTACAAAGTAACTCTTGTAATCTCTCTTCTTCTCTATACCGCACAGACAACTCTCTTTGCCAGAGCTGCTTCTTCTCCTCCATACTCTCCATCATTTGATCAAGCTCTTGGTCCTTTGATGCTACCCTCGCCATAGCATAGATAAGCTCTACTCTTGAATCAGCAAACTGTTGCTTCAAGATTTCGTGCTCCGCTACCTGTCTCTTCCTTGCGATGTCACTCTTCCTTGCAAGATCCTCTCGACAACTCACTTCTCTCTTCAGGTCTTCGATTACCTGACTTCTCTCTACTGCTTCCGCTCGTAGTACTTCTCTCTCTTCCTCACCTCGGGTTATACTCTTCTTCAACTCCGAGTTCTCTTCTTCTAATCTTGATAAGACCTGCAAAACAGTTTTTACCTCTGGACAAGTAGACTGCATCTCCTTCTTCTTCTGTTCCAACTTCACCAACAGCGGGCACACTACTTCTTGTAGGTAATCTACTCCATTACTGGCAACTTCTTCCTCCCACGGAGTGGTCTCTCTTCTCTCTTCGTGTTCTCCCGATACTTGCCTTCTTCTCTAGAGTCTTCGTATCGGAATCGACGCCTCACTACCCGAGCTTTCTTCTACCTCTTCCTTCACTCTACTTGGCCCCACTTCACACTTCGCCTTATGTCTCGAGCAAACTCCTTGCTGTACTGCAATCTTCTTCTCCTCTAGCACCGGTACTTTGTCTTCCAGAACCGCATTGTCTTCGGCTTCTACTTCGGCGTGCACTTCTTCTTCGTATTCTTCAGCCGCTGGTGCCAAGGTCATTTCTCCACCGTCTTCACTATCACTGCTAGTATCTCCACTCTGCAGTGTCAGCTCAGGTTCCTCCTCACGTTTCGAGTCCTCCGTTTTGAGCTTGGCTTCTCCTTTTGAGTCTTCATCTTCTGACTCAATCACCACCATCCCTCGCCTCGGGTTATGTTTCTGCATCTTCCAAGGTTTCTGGTTTTCTTCGGCTTCTGCTTGCCGAGTTCTCTTCTTTGTCAGGGTACTTACCATGACCTCCACATTTTTCCCTATCTTCGCATAGTAGTCATCCGTGCTCCGGATTTGGAGAATGTATTGCTGCTCCTCTGCATCGACTTCTCTTCTCAAGTCAGGATGGAAATGAGACACCATTCTATTGCGCTCCGCCAAATTGAGCAAATTCAACCCGAGGTAGAAATGTGCTGCAAATGGTACAATGTAGTGTGGAGGTGACTTATCCCGCAGATTCCACACCATCTGCCTCGTTCTCCCGTGAAAGCACCTTGCCCAATTGATCAGTTCTCCTGCAAATAACTTGTGAAAGAACACCACTTGGTGTTTCATCACATAAGTGGTTCTCTCCGGCTTTAGGATGGCCATTAGTGCACTCACAATTCCTCTCCTCACAGGGTCTTTGTAACTCTCAACTTTGTACCCATTCTTTGTTCTCTTCGACAAGAAGGCATCCCTCACCTCCTACGTTTCTTGGGCTATCTCTCCTTTCCCCAAGAACGTGGCTCTCTGCTCCGAACCAGCCTCCTTCCCGAGTACGAGTCTCCAATCCGACTCTGTCTAGCGAGCCGGATTTCCTCTCTTCCCTTCTTCCTCGGGCCCATCGAGACACTTACTCTTGATGATTTCTGTCATGAATCCTGGAAAACTTACGTTCCAATTCCATGCTAGAAAAGTGATCCGAAGTCAGCTCAAGACTTCGATCCTTGCTACTACATCTATTCTCCAAATCGCATGATTTCTCACTGCAAATTCAAAGTTTTTCTTCCCTCCTCCCATCTCTTCTGCTTTCTTACTGTCTCTTGATTTCTCTATTGCGACTTCTCCCTTGCGCACTAACCCGAGTACAAATCCATTTCCCTTTCCCCGATCACCTGCAAGACAACTTCTCAGCGGCAAAGGAAAATTGCTTGACATTTCGTTGTTGCAGTTTTGATTTTTATAGAGTTGCACTTCTTCATCTTCCGTTGCTTTGAGTTTCTACGGAGAAATCACACCTCCTGCATGCACTTGTCACTGTCAATCAACCTTCGCGCGTATGAGCCGCCAGTTTTGAAACGGCCCCTTCTTGAATTTCTTGCCCCGACAAAAGGTTGTTAGACTGTCTTCGCTTTGGGTTGAGCTCCTCCCGATCCAAAGACAATTTACTTTGTATTGTATGCTGACATGGCATTTCCGAGTACTTCACCTTATGACCCGAAGTCACTTTACTTTGGGTTTCATCCCGAAGACAATTTTCTTCGCCTTCTTCGACCATACAGGCGCAATCCGACTTCTCGATACACTTCTTCTCCTTTATTTTGAAAAAAACAAAAAATGTGGGCACCACAGTCGGGGAATTTGTTTGGCCTCAAGAGTGCACCGGGCACCTGGCTGCTTGTGCTTAGTTTGTCCTTGGCCTTCACAGAACTAGCTAGCTCACGCGGTTTCAACTATGGTTTTGGGACCTGACGGTTCCTAGGAGAGGTTGGAATTTTTACAAACAACAACTAGTATTCTATTCAGCTCAACCAAGCCAGACTGCTGAGTCAAACCTTTCATATAGATGGACTAAGAGCTCCTAAAATGGAGCTTCCACGATGCTAGTCACAGGTCAAACACACCATCATCTCAGCTCTACTTGACCTGCAAAATTTTCTTTCCTATCCAACCTTCTCTCTCTTGCAAGGTCCTTCATTCTCTTGCAAAGAAACCCATTTTCTGCCCCACACTCTCAAGGCCTTGCTTTCTTGCAAAAATTTCTCTCCTCTACCATGCACTCCTTCAAGGCATACTCCCTGCCATTTATTCATCTGGCCGTTGTCATGCTCAATAGCACTTTCAAAAGTTTCCTCTCTCCTTCTATCATAGACCAAGGCCAAACAACCTTCAAAAATCTCTCTTCAATAGTTCACTCCTGTCCAGACTGTCATTGTGGTGCCCACATTTTTTTTTTCAAAATAAAGAAGAAGAAGTGTATAGAGAAGTTGGATTGTGCCTGTATGGCCAAAGAAGGTGAAGAAAAGAGTCTTTGGGATGAAACCCGAAGTAAAGTGACTTTGGGTCATAAGGCAAAGTACTCGGAAATGCCCTGTCAACACACAACCCGAAGTAAGGAGTCTTCGTATTGGAGGGAGCTCAACCCGAGGCAAAGTCAGTCTAACAACCTTTCGTTGGGGTGAGAAATTCAAGAAGGGACCGTTCAAAAACCGGTGGCCCATACGCGCAAAGTATGATTGACAGTGGCAGGTGCATGCAAGAGGTGTGATTTCTTGGTAGAAACTCGAAGTGAAGAAAGAAGAAGAAAGCGCAACTCTATAAAAATCAAACTCGCAACAACAAAATGTCAAGTAATTTTCCTTTGCCATTGAGAAGTCGTCCTGCAAGTGATCGTGGGAAGGGAAATAGAGTTGGAAATGCATTAGTGTGTAAGGGAGAAGTCGCAAGAGTGAAATCGAGAGACAATGAGAAAGCAGGAGAGATGGGGGGAGGAAAGAAGAACTCCGAATTTATAGTGAGAAATCATGCAATTCGGAGGTCAGATGTGATTGCTAGGATCTAAGTCTTGAGCCAACTTCGGATCACCTTCTTGGCATGAAACTGGAACGTGAGTTTTCTAGGTTTCATGACAGAGATCATCGAGAGCAAGTGTCTCGATGGACCCGAGGAAGAAGGGAAGAGAGGAAATCCGGCTCACTGGATAGAGTCGGATTGGAGACTAGTACTGGGGAAGGAAGCAGGCTTGGAGTAGGGGGGCACGTTCTTGGGGAAGGGAGAGATAGCCCAAGAAACCCAAGAGGTGAGAGATGCATTCTCATCAAAGCGGACGAAGAATGGGTACAAAGTGGAGAGTTACAAAGACCCTATCAAGAGAGGAATTGTGAGTGCTCTGATGGCAGTCCTAAAGCCGGAGAGAACAACCTATGTGATGAAACACCAAGCGGTGTTCTTTCACAAGTTGTTTGCAGGAGAACCGATCAATTGGGCGAGGTGTTTCCATGGGAGAACGTGACAAATGGTGTGGAATCTACGGGATAAATTGCCTCCACACTACATTGTGTTGTTTAGAGCTCATTTCTACATTGGGTTGAATTTGCTGAACTTGGCAAAGCAAACTCAGATGGTGTCGCATTTCCATCCCGATTTGAGAAAGGAGGTCAATGTAGAGGAGCAACAGTACATCTTGCAAATCAGAAGCACCGACGAGTACTACAAGAAGACGGGGAAGAATGTGAAGATCAAAGTGAGTACTCCAAACTCAAAGAAGAGACGTCGGCAGGGCAAAGCCAAAGACACGACAAAACCTCGGAAGAATAGGAGAGGAAACCCGAGGCGAGGCATGGTGGTGATCGAGTCGGAAGATGAAGACTTGAAAGGTGATGCCGAGCGCAAGACCAAAGACTCAGAACACGAGAAGGAGCCCGAGCTAACACTACAAAGTGGAGATATAAGTAGCAACAGTGATGAAGGTGGAGAAATGACATCGGCACTAGCTGCTGCAGAAGAAGAAGAAGAAGTGCAGGTAGAGATCAAGGCCGAGGACAACACGAAGTTGGAAGACAAAGTACCTGAGGCAAAAGAGAAGATTGCAGTTCAGAGGGAAGTCCGCTCGAGACCTAAGGCAAAGTATGATGCAGGTCCGAGTAATGTGCAAGAAGAAGTGAATGCAAGCTTGGGAAGCGAGGTGTCCATTCTGATACAAAGATTGCAGAGAAGAAGGCGAGTATTGGATGAACAAGAAGTACGAAGAGAAGTGGCTACGCAAGAAGAAGTAACCACGAGCGATGGAGTTGAGTACCTGCGGGAGGTGGTGTGTCCTCTGCTGGTGAAGCTAGAGTACAAGAGGAAGGAGATGCAGTCGACTTGTCTAGAGGTAAAGACTGTTTTGTAGGTGTTGTCCAGATTAGAAGAAGAGAACTCGAAGTTGAAGAAGAGTATAACCCGAGGTGAGGAGGAAAGGGAAGTACTGCAAGCGGAGGCAGTAGTGAGGACTCAAGTAATTGAAGACCTGAAGAGAGAAGTGAGATATCGAGAAGATCTTGTTAAGAAGAGTGACATAGCAAGGGAGAGACAAGTAGCTGAATATGAGATCTTGAAGCAGCAGTTTGCTGATTCAAGAGTAGAAGTTATCCATGCTATGGCAAGAGTAGCAGCGAAGGATCAAGAGCTCGATAGGGTGAAGGAGAGTGTAGAGGAGAAGAAGCAACTTTGGCAAAGAGAGTTGGCAGCACGGTATAGGGAAGAAGAGAGATTACAAGAGTTACTTTGTAATCAGGAGGAGAAGGTAGTACAGAAGGAGAAGGAGAAGGAGACGGTGAAAGCCGAGTTCAAAGCGGAATTGGCAATGTACAGGGAGGATTGGCTTGCAAATTGGGAGCGAGAGAGGAAGATGAGATTGGAGCCGTTGAAGGAGATAGTCCTCAGGATGAACGCAATGTTGAGTACAGAGGCCAGAGTTTGAATTGAAGAGATGAGGCTACACGAGTTGAAGTTGTTGGTGCAAGAGACGAGGCAAAGACAAGTGAAAGACATTGATTTGAATGCCTTGTTGATTAGTTTAAGAACTCGTGTAGACAGGAAGATCTTAAAAGTAGAAGAGAATATTGCAATTAGATTAGACTTAGTGAAAATAGAGATAGAAAAACTTTAGAAAGATGTTAGAGCCAAACCCGAAGTAGATAACAGAAGAGTGCAAATGTCTTTGGAGTTAGAGATGGAGACATTGGAGAAGAGTGGGTCGAGAGATGAAGAGTTAGATAGATTACCCACTAGTGCAATTTCAGATCAAGAGAGAATTGTTGGATCTGGTAGAAGAAGTAGAAGATATGAAACCCGAGGAAAGAGTAGTAGGAAGTAAATTTACTACGTGTTCGGGTTTGAAAACTGATGATGAAGTAGACATCGGATCGGACTAGTAACAGTTTTGAGATATGAAGAGGCAGATATGAAGAGGTGCATTGACATTTCGGATCTGCAAGTTAGAAAAGTTGTTGTAGAATGGTATAGTTGTTAGAACTGTTGATTTGTTCACTACTTAAGAGTGGCATTTGCAGAGAAATGTTGTTCAGTGCTCATAAGTTTTGAGAATAGATAAAGCAAAGTGCTATGAAGCAGTGCTTGTTGCTTGAGCTTGATTCCGAGTATCAACTTTGTAATTGTGTTTGTGAGTGTTTGGAGAAATTCGAAGTGCAAGTCAGTGTGCTTGTTGGATGTTGGATTCCACAGCCTTGATCTTCATTCTATATGTTTGATCCTAAGTGAAGTGCAATTGGAGCAATGCCTTGATAGATCTGAGAGGAATTGTAGTGTTGGTACTATTCTGCATTTGTGAGTGTAGTGCGAGGTTGATGTGAAGCAATTTTGATCAAGGAAGTTGTGCCTTCAGTGGAGAGGTGGAACACAATTTTGAGGTGAAGTAGTTTTGCAATCAAGTGTCATTTTTGAGAGAGCCTGAATCATCACAATCAAGATTGTTTGGAAAGAATTGAAGGTGTTGTGATAAAGAAGTGTTAATTTGTGACAAGACTGCAAATCAGTGCTTGTTACTCTCTTCTAGGTGTGGTTTCTACCTGAGAGATTAAAGACGCAACCAAGAAGAACTACATGTTATTGTTTGACTTTGTGTTTGACTAATTCTAACTCGTATCTCTGCGGGAACAAACTTTACTTACCTGATTACCGCAAAAGTGATATTTGCCGGGTTGTCACAGTCATTCACTTTGTTTAGTCTCTCATTTACTCTACTTAGTTTCTCATTCACTCTGCTCAATCTCCCCTTCATGAGATTTCTTCACTGTTACATTTTCAACAGCACATCCTCTACATTCAAAATTCATTCCATGTCCACCTCTTCACAACAAACATTCTTCATTCAAAATTTGCTCTCCTATCAACATTCTCACAATAAACATTGTCACGCCATTTGTAGTTCCGCATCTAGCTGCTCGGACATTGGAGTTCCAGTGATAGTAGTTAGAGTTATTCTAGTAGTTTCTCAAGGACTACTTTCCAAAAGTCTGATTTGGTGTTCGGGGTACTGACTTCACGATGGGGCCCACCATCACTTTGCACCATTTGCACCATCGAGTGTGCCGTCAGCGGGACCGTTAGGGTTCCAGTGCTAGCTCGAGTCTAGGGGGTATAGTTTCAAAGTGAGCTCCAGAGAGCTCACTTCTCTGATGTTGAGCCTTCGAGTTCCTAGCTATGGTGGACAGAGGCCGGCGAGCGTCACCTGGATTCTCTATGCTTGAGTGGGTGTGGCTTGACTGTAATCAGTACCCAGTTGTTGGCAGTTTATAGAGTGACAGATCAAGTACTAATCTAAATTGAGTTGAGTTGAAAGTGTTAAGCAATCTGATTACATCAGAGAAGTGAAGTCAGGGGGAAATCGGGTGCAAGAACGTTGAGTGTTGGTGGTATCTCCAAGCTCGGTGGATCGTGGTAGCTCGATTCAAGTTCTGTGTTTCCCTAGTGTGCAAAAGCTAGTTCAAGTGATTCAGATTTGGCAGTTAGGCGGACGGTGTGCGGAAGCGCTGGCCAAATTTTGAGCAAAGAAGGAGCAATTTTTGAGTAGTGTTGTGATTTTGAGCTCAAGAGGTGAAGGCAGGACCAATTTGCTACGAGTTTGGCTCAGAAAGTGAAATTGAAGGTGGAGTTGGGAAGCTCTTCTCATGAAATTGTGATTTGGAAAAACCCATTTTGTCAATTTGGCTCGAGTGGAAAGTTAGCAAGGAATTTGGCGGATATCCATCTTTAGGGTTTACGTCAGATTTTACGTCAGATTTTGGGCCAAATTTGGAGGAGTTTTTGCTGTTTGGCCAGATTTGGAGGAGTTTTGCTAGTTTGGAGGACTTTCGCAGATTTGGAGAAGTTTTGCTAATTTTGGAGGAGGTTTCGAAGTGGCAACAAGAAAGGCCTCATTTGGCTAAATTTCGGCGTTTTGAGGCATAGGGTTGTGGGCTATGAGAGGCTACGAAGGCCTAGAAGGGCCAAAAGGGCCAGCAAGCCAGCTTGCTGGCGTGAGGCCAGCTAGTTTAGAGTAGATCTTGGTCATTGGTTGGCAAAATCTGCCTTTCTTGCTAGATTGTGTGCAACAGGGTTTGACCCCTAGATCTCTTGGTCCTAGACTGGTGCCCTAGCCAACTGGTCCACCCTCACTTGTTGTCCTAGTGATTACGCCACTGTTATCTATACACATGTAGCTTTGGCTAAGAGAGGCAATTTGATCCCATTCTTGGTGATCTTGGTAGCTTAGGACTTAGATACGAACACTCTCTTATGTCAAATGCCCAAATGGTGGCAGAGTCAGTCTCGTGTTGTGTTATGAGATGGAGGGTTTTTGTTTAGATTTCTTGTGATTGGATCCCCTCCATTCTCTGCTTCCTGTTTGTGCACCACGTTTGTGTGAGGTGCCCTGACTTTTGAGCATTGGTGCTCTGGTGTGCTCTCGGTGGTGAGGCTGGAGTGATGACCAGTTAGACTACCTTTGTTTCTCTCTGGTGAGGCAAGAAGTGATGACATGCAGACCGTGAGAGTGCGTGTTATGATGGCAGGTTATAGGTTGCCTTTCCCTTAGTGTAGTTATCTCGGTTAGAGTTACATTAGTGGGTGGGTCTAGTTGGTGTTGGCAAGTGGTGGTGTTGGCACTTGGTGGGGCACTTGTGGTTGCAACTTGCGGTTGCAATTGGTGGTTCGGGTTTGCTGTTGCAGTTACGTGGTTACGACGGAGTTCTTTGGAGATTCCAGAGGAGTTAGCCCTGCAGTACATAGTGGGTTTACTCGGAGTGGTGCTCGGTATCAGCCTATATCTCAGGTCCCAGTGAGGGAGGAGATTGACTCTGAGTTGGAGTTTGACACAGGAGCTGATTCAGTTGAGAGTGCACTTGGTGTGTCCGCACCATTGTTGTGAGACATGGACGAGATTTATGGGGCCTCCAAAGGCCCTAGGCGTTACTTTGGCGTTACAGTGGGTACCATTGAGTTGGATGACTTCATCCAAGAGTTTGATAGTTGGTGTGATCTGCAGCAGATGCGGAACCCGACTTTGTTCACACCCTTCATGGCATGGAAGGGGTTGTTTCAGCATCTGGAGGGTCCGCCGATGGATGACTACCATGAGTTCAGGAGAGCTCATTTAGAGGAGATTGAGTTATGGAGACAGTATTGGTCTCCACACTATGTCTCCATTACTTCAGGCTCGGTGGCCAGGAGTAGATCGGCTGTACCCACAAGTTCTAGCTCGAGTAGTGTTGGTGGAGCTAGTGGAGGTGCACTAGCTAGAGATAGTGCTACTACGAGTGGAGGTACCATTGCAGGAGGTGGTGTGGTATCGGGGTTTAACCCCATGGTTGAGTTCTTCCTATGTTTGAGGCCGAACTACCAGGGAGTGCGGACTAACAAGCTGAGGAGCTTGCAGGAGTTCCAACGGAAGGTTGGAGAGAGCTTACGTGAGGCATACACTCGCATGAGGCGGCTGATCAGTTTCACTCAGGGAGTTACTGAGGCCCAGGCAGTCCAGTTTTGGTATGGAATACTGGACAGGGAGTTGCGACGTAGAGTTTGTGATGCTACGTTGTTGCAGGCTACTTCGTCGACTTTGGCAGTTGTCACGCCATTTGTAGTTCCGCATCTAGATGCTCGGACACTGGAGTTCCAGTGATGGTAGTTAGAGTTATTCTAGCAATTTCTCAGGGACTACTTTCCGACGGTTAGATTTCGTGTTCGGGGTGCTGACTTCACGGTGGGGCCCACCATCACTTTGCACCGTTTGCACCGTCGAGTGTGCCGTCAGCGGGACCGTTAGGGTTTCAGGGCTAGCTCGAGTCTAGGGGGTATAGTTTCAAAGTGAGCTCTAGAGAGCTCACTTCTCTGATGTTGAGCCTTCGAGTTCCTGGCTATGGTGGACAGAGGCCGGCGAGCGTCACCTGGATTCTCTATGCTTGAGTGGGTGTGGCTTGACTGTAATCAGTGCCCAGTTGTTGGCAGTTTATAGAGTGACAGATCAAGTACTGATCTGAGTTGAGTTAAGTTGAAAGTGTTAAGCAATCTGATTACATCAGAGAAGTGAAGTCAGGGGGGAATCGGGTGCAGGAACATTGAGTGTTGGTGGTATCTCCAAGCTCGGTGGATCGTGGTAGCTCGATTCAAGTTCTGTGTTTCCCTAGTGTGCAAAAGCTCATGTAGTTGATGCAAATTTGGCAGTTAGGCGGACGGTGTGCGGAAGCGCTGGCCAAATTTTGAGCAAAGAAGGAACAATTTTCGAGCAGTGTTGTGATTTTGAGCTCAAGAGGTGAAGGCAGGACCAATTTGCTGCGAGTTGGGCTCAGAAAGTGAAATTGAAGGTGGAGTTGGAAAGCTCTTCTCATGAAATTATGATTTGGAAAAACCCGTTTTGTCAATTTGGCTTGAGTGGAAAGCTAGCGGGGGATTTGGCGGACATCCATCTTTAGGGTTTACGTCAGATTTTATGTCAGATTTTTGGGCCAGAATTGGAGGAGTTTCGCTGTTTGGCCAGATTTGGAGAAGTTTCGCTAGTTTGGAGGAGTTTCGCAGATTTAGAGAAGTTTTGCCAATTTTGGAGGAGGTTCGAAGTGGCAACAAGAAAGGCCTCATTTGGCTGAATTTCGGCGTTTCGAGGCATAGGGCTGTGGGCTATGAGAGGCTATGAGAGGCTACGAAGGCCTAGAAGGGCCAGCAAGCCAGCTTGCTGGCGTGAGGCTAGCTAGTTTAGTGTAGATCTTGGTCATTGGTTGGCAAAATCTGCCTTTCTTGCTAGATTGTGCACAACAGGGTTTGACCCCTAGATCTCTTGTTCCTAGACTAGTGCCCTAGCCAACTGGTCCACCCTCACTTGTTGTCATAGTGACTGTGCCACTGTTATCTATACACATGTAGCTTTGGCTAGGAGAGGCAATTTGATCCCATTCTTGGTGATCCTAGTAGCTTAGGACTTAGATACAAACTACTCTTATGTCAAATGCCAAATGGTGGCAGAGTCAGTCCCGTGTTGTGTTATGAGATGGAGGGTTTTTGTTTTGATTTCTTGTGATTGGATCCCCTCCATTCTCTGCTTCTTGTTTGTGCACCACGTTTGTGTGAGGTGCCCTGACTTTTGAGCGTTGGTGCTCTGGTGTGCTCTCGGTGGTGAGGCTGGAGTGATGACCAGTCAGACTACCTTTGTTTCTCTCTGGTGAGGCAGGAAGTGATGACCTGCAGACCGTGAGAGTGCGTGTTATGATGGCAGGTTACAGGTTGCCCTTCCCCTAGTGTAGTTATCTCGGTTAGAGTTACATTAGTGGGTGGTGTTTAGTTAGTGTTGGCACGCGGTGGTATTGGCACTTGGTGGGATACTTGCGGTTGCGACTTGCGGTTGCAGTTGGTGGTTCGGGTTTGCTGTTGCAGTTACGTGGTCACGACGGAGTTCTTTGGAGATTCCAGAGGAGTTAGCCCTACAGTACACAGTGGGTTTACTCGGAGTGGTGCTCGGTATCAGCCTGTATCTCAGGTCCCAGTGAGGGAGGAGATTGACTCTGAGTTGGAGTTTGACACAGGAGCTGATTCAGTTGAGAGTGCACTTGGTGTGTCCGCACCGTTGTTGTGGGACATGGACGAGATTTATGGGGCCTCCAAAGGCCCTAGGCATTACTCTGGTACAGTGGGTACCATTGAGTTGGATGACTTCATCCAGGAGTTCGATAGTTGGTGTGATCTGCAGCAGATGCGGAACCCGACTTTGTTCACACCCTTCATGGCATGGAAGGGGTTGTTTCAGCACTTGGAGGGTCCACCGATGGACGACTACCATGAGTTTAGGAGAGCTCATTTGGAGGAGATTGAGTTATGGAGACAGTATTGGTCTCCACACTATGTCTCCATCACTTCAGGCTCGGTGGCCAGGAGTAGATCGGCTGTACCTACGAGTTCTAGCTCGAGTAGTGTTGGTGGAGCTAGTGGAGGTGCACTAGCTGGAGATAGTGCTACTACGAGTGGAGGTACCGCTGCAGGAGGTGGTGTGGTACCGGGGTTTAACCCCATGGTGGAGTTCTTCCTATGTTTGAGGCAGAACTACCAGGGAGTGCGGACTGACAAGCTGAGGAGCTTGCAGGAGTTCCAGCGGAAGGCTGGAGAGAGCCTACGCGAGGCATATACTCGCATGAGGCGGCTGATCAGTTTCACTCAGGGAGTTACTGAGGCCCAGGCAGTCCAATTTTGGTATGGGATACTGGACAGGGAGTTGCGACGTAGAGTTCGTGATGCTACGTTGTTGCAGGCTACTTTGCCCACTTTGGCAGTAGTCTTTGGTTTGGCTGAGCGTATTGAGCTCAACATGGTGGAGGAGAGAGTGGTGACAGCTGGATTTGGTAGAGAGACCTCATCCACAGTTGTGACTTCTTCTAGAGTGGAGCAGAGTGCACCACGCCCAGTTGGTTTTCAAGGACAGGGTGGACAGCCCAGATCCTATGGAGCGAGTGGAGGGCCTAGTGGAGTTAGACCCTTACCCTCATTTTCGGGTCAGCAGCAGCCAGTGAGTGGTGGTGTTGCTTGTTGGACTTGTGGTGGACCTCACCATAGGAGAGAGTGTACTCAGGGCAGCGGACCTGATACCTTTGGTGCATCACAGCCAGCACAGAGGCAGTGTGAGCATTGCCACAGATTTGGTCACACTAGTGACCGGTGTTTTGACCTACACCCGGAGTTACGGAGTGGTAGGGCTGCTATGGCAGGTAGTAGAAGAGCTCCAATTCATGGAGGACGAGGTGGTAGAGGTGGTGGTAGAGGATCTACACCTAGTAGGGGTGCGGTACCTGCCCTTACTTCTGACACAACTATGGCTACTCGGATTGAGCAGTTGGAGCAGAGATTGGCTAGTATGGCTATTGCTCAAAGGAGATCAGATTCGGGTGCTGAGGCTTCCACCTCATATGCTGGTGATAGAGATGCTTTGGACTTCATGTGCGGAGCAGCACAGGTGGATGCATCTGCAGCAGTGACTAGGAGTGCAGTACGTGCTCCAGGGCCTAGAGGAGCATCAGTGGAGTTGGACCCATAGAGAGGAGAGGTTGGGAGACAGGTCAGACTTCCCCAGTCTTTCACGCTATCTGAGGCATTGCAGACGACATCCATGGTTCCTAGACGTCCCAGTGCAGGTGTCATAGGTGGTGATGGAGTACCTGATGGAGTACCTGCTAGTCAGCCACCTGCTACTACACAGACTAAGTCTAGCATGATGTTGGGGGCGGCTCAGCTGATTATGCGGCATCCTTTATTTTCAGCCAGTGACATGTTTACATTGGGAGTTGACCCAGCCCCAGTGTTCCGGTTGGCTGCCACGTTGTGTGAGAGTAGGGATGGTGCAGTTCCTACTACTAGAGCAGAGGTGGTTGGTAGTGGAGCTGACTTGGTTGAGGAGCATGGGATCCGTTCAGCGACCAGTGGGTTGTGGCAGGCAGCAGCGGCTAGACTGGAGGAGTTGCCAGCTAGACCGGCCTTTGAGAGAGCGCGGTTTACACCTGGTGTTGTCCTATTGGATAACCAGAGGGGGATCTTTTGTTTAGTGGGACCTTTAGGGAAGGTCTATACACCACAGAGAGTCTTGTTAGACTCTGGTATGTAGCCCCTTATGTTGGGGAAGGCTGCAGTTGTTGGTCTGGAGTTACGGAAGACCGATGTGGAGAGGTGTCCATTTCTGATCCAGACATCTCTAGGTGGTGGTTCGACACAAGTACATCACACGTGGAGAGCTTGTTGTCCACGTTCAGCCTGGTCATCCGACTGATAGCTCGGTGGTGAGAGCTCAGGCTATTGCGACGATAGCTGAGTCCTATGATGTGCTAGTTGGGGGAGCAATGTTATACCCTATGGGTTTCAGTATTGACTATTGGGAGGAGACAGCCTCTTATAGACCTGGTTGGCAGTCTGGTGAGGGACAAGTATGTCGTCTACCAGTACGTTTCAGTAGTGGCAGTCTTGGCTCACTACAGTCCGGGACCATGGCAGCATCAGTTTTGGCTTTCAGCGGTGCAGTCACTTGGCCTGGTGACTTGTTGGAGGGGAACGCCCATGCAGAGGATACTCTAGTACCAGAGGAGATCACTCGGCTATGGAGTACGAGTGGGATTGTTCCATCCACCTTGGATGTTCCATTGTGGAGTTCAGAGGAGGCATTGCAACAGCATGCAGATCAGTTGGTGCAGCAGGCTTGGAGTGGAGCCTTCGTACCATCAGGGGATGAGTGTGAGGATGAGCCTCCAGAGGCGATTGCTTTGACACCTCTGGATACCACACTCATTGCTTGGCAGTACCCAGTAGAGGGGATATGCCTATTGGAGTTGTTTGGTGGGATCAGCACCGGACTAGCTGCGGTGTTACAGGCGGGTATCCGAGTCCAGAGGTACTTGTATGTAGAGAGAGATGAGACTGCTAGGCGAGTCTCTCTACATCATGTGGCACACTTGGCCTATCGGTATCCGGAGTTATTACCGATGTCAGCAGTTAGAGGTTACCAGAAGGCCTTACCAGGAGACATTTCCTTACTGGGGGCGCATGACCTAGAGAGACATGGGCCTATCCACTTGGTGATTTTTGGATGGCCATGTCAGGGACATACACGTGCGGGCCGCGGTTTGGGTCTTCAGGATCCTCATTCTGGTGTGTTTTGGGAGATGTTATGGATACTACGACATCTCCAGGTTCATCGGTCTGTTTCTCCAGCTTACCTTTTGGAGAACGTTCCATTGATGGGTGATTCTCGCACTAGAGTGGTGGCGAGTACACATCAGGTCCATTCATGGATGGGACCTACTGTATTGTTAGATGCAGCCAGAGTGGGATCATGGGCTCATCGTCTTTGTCTTTGGTGGACAAACCTCTTATCCAGAGAGGTTCTACAGCGTGCTTATGATGGGATTCAACGACTGGACCACATTCTTGTTGATGATATCTTGGATGTTGGGCGTCAGTCTCAGACAGTGGTAGTGGCTGATAGGTCACCCATGGCAGTGGTGAACCTAGTTGGACAGCCTAGAGCTGCATTTCCCACACTCATGAGTTTCCCAAGCTCTCATGCTTTTCGAGAGAGAGGACCTGGACTTGTTTGGGACTCACAGTTATAGCAGTTGGTGGAGCCCAATGCTGATGACAGAGAGAGTGGGCGATGGGTTTTCGCACCGGTATTACCGCTGTTCCAGTAGTGTCAGAGGCATCCAGGCGTCAGGTGTTAGGTCAGGCTATGGACCTGAACTGTTTGACCTGGATTGTGAGCCTTGGTTTGGCAGAGCAGCGTAGGATGCGCTTGATAGACATCACCACTCGGACGCTTGTGAGCCCTGTGCCTATCAAGACGATTCAGGCACATGCTGGGGGCGATGGACCGAGTGGACATGGTATTCTTGGGACACATCCAATAGCTACTAGGGAGAGTGGTCTACTTGGAGTCCATCCAGGTGAGCGTGGGCTACTTGGATTACACCCTTGGTCCACATGGGATGCAGCCAGAGTGGAGGGAGTTTTTCACACAGAGGTTGGGACCTCTAGTGGTCAGGAGCATGAACCATTGCTCCCAAGGGCCCAGTATAGCAGCCAGTCAGTACGTCTTCCACTCCTACTACAGTTACAGAGGATACTTGGGAGCCAGATCTTGGACCCAAGCTTACTGGAGAGGAAAGACGGAGGGTTTGGAGGTTCTTGAGGAGTCACACGAGTTGTTTTGCCTTCAGTATGAAGGATTTGGGTGCTCTGAAGGGACCTGGTATACGGATTGAGCTGACTAGCGACACACCTGTTTTCTGACGTCCTTATCGATATAGTGAGATGGAGAGGACATTGATTCAGAGCCGGAGTAGTGACCTTTTTGAGGCTAGTTTGGTGGAGATTTCACATGGAGAGTATGCATCAGCGACAGTGATGCCAGCCAAGAAGGATATGCATGGCAACTATACAGATAGGCGGATGTGTGGAGATTACCGTCTTATCAACCGACAGACTAGGGCTGATCGGTATGCCATGCCTACACCGGAGGAGATTTTTGATGCGATTGGGCATGCAAAGGTCTTCACTACTTTGGATCTTCGAGCGGGATATCATCAGTTGCCGATCAGGGAGGAGGATAAGTCCAAGATAGCATTTTGGGCTATTGATCCTCATGGCAAGGATGTGTTATATCAGTGGAGGATCTTACCATTTGGGTTAAAGAACGCTCCTGCTGAGTTCCAGAGGGTCATGGATAGGATCCTAGCTGGACTGGATTTTGCTCGGTGCTATATTGATGACATTTTGGTGTATAGCACTACTATGGAGGAGCATGAGCGACAGTTGTTGGAGGTGTTTGAGAGGTTGAGATCTCATGGACTCAAACTACATCCTGGGAAGTGTAGGTTCTTCCATGAGCAGGTTGAGTATTTGGGTCACACTATCTACCCCGGAGGACTTGGTGTTCAGCAGACCAAGGTGGAGGCTATTGCACGTATTCCTCGGCCTACGGATGTGAGCAGAGTGCGAGCATTCCTTGGGTTGGCGAACTTCTATCGCCACTATGTTAGAGGATTTAGTGCCATTGCCAAGGCCTTGACGAAGCTGACCAAGCTTACACAGGAGTGGTGTTGGGGAGATGAGCAGGAGAGAGCTTTTGTAGAGCTCAAGGAGAGGTTGACATCTGCTCCTATTTTGAGGAGACCGATCAAGGGACGACCATTTCAGGTTCATACTGATTGGAGTATGTTGGGGCTTGGAGCGGTGCTCACCCAACATGATGATGAGGAGAAGGAGTTTGTGGTGGCCTATGCTAGTCGCTCCAACAATTCAGCAGAGGCGAAGTATAGTTCATATGAGGGAGAGTGCTTGGCAGCAGTTTGGGCTGTAGCACATTTCCGATGTTACCTATTTGGTAACCCCTTCACTCTCATCACTGATCATCAGCCACTGAAGTGGTTGATGGAGTCCAACAAGCTTTCAGGGAAGCTTGCACGATGGGCTCTGATTTTACAGGAGTATGATTTCACGGTTGTTCACAGACCTGGAGTGGTGAACCGTGATGCAGATGGGTTGAGTAGAAACCCATGTCCCAGCCAGCAGGATCAGACCGGAGCACGTTGGCATGGTGAGACAGATGAGGAGATGGTGCCAGGTTGGCATGCATCAGCCTTTCTGTGTATATTTGCAGAGACATTGGTGGTATCTCTCTCAGCGCATACAGGAGGAGTTATTGAGGTCACAGATCCAGAGAGTGAAGATATTGGTACAGTTCAGCGAGACATTCATGATGATGTCTTAGTGATGGACTATCTTCGCACTGGTGTTGTGGGTGGCACAGTTGGGGCCAAGGAGAGAGACCGTGTTCTTCAGCGAGCCAGACGGTTCAGATTGGAGGGTAGACACCTTTTGCGTGTATGGGAGGATGGTAGAGTGCGAGTAGTACCACTTCCATCACAAAGACCACAGTTGGTCCGTCATGCTCATGAGGAGCTAGGACATTTTGGAGTAAAGCGTACATAAAGCTTACTCCAGAGTCATTATTGGTGGCGCGGTATGCAGACCAAGGTACAGCAGTTTGTTGCCAGATGTATGGTTTGTGACCGAGTTAGAGCATCATTCAATGCTCCTACGCCACAGTTACACCCATTACCTATCCTGGGATTGGGTTACCGTTGGAGTTTGGACTTTGCCGGACCTTTACCGCTGACTGTGAGACATCATCGGTATGTTTTGGTGATGGTGGAGCACTTCTCCAAGTGGATTGAGTTGGTGGCACTTCCTGACAAGTCTAGTGAAGGGACAGCTTACTCGTTCCTGGATCGAGTTCTTAGTCATTTTGGTGCACCAGCTGAGGTTTTGACTGATCAGGGTACAGAGTTCTTGGGAGAGTTTCAGGTCTTGTGTGACAAGGCTTTGATTGATCATCGTACTACATCCTGAGATCACCCTGAGGCAGATGGCTTAGCAGAGAGAGTGGTTCAGACGGTGAAGAGAGGATTGCGAAAGTATGGTTTGCAGAGAGGCCACTTGGGAGATTGGGATCTCCAATTACCTTGGTTGGCCATGGGCTATCGGTTCAGCCGGCAAGCCTCCTTAGCATCCTTCTCTCCATACTTCCTACTCTATGGACGAGATCCAGATTTACCTGCAGCCATTCGTCGAGATGCTACTATAGTTTTGGACTTGGATGACCCCGATGTATGGATGAGCACATGTTCTCAGCGGGCAGAGATCTTTCGGAGAGTGATGCCAATGGCCTTTGAGAACTTGGCGATTGCTCAGCATAGAGATACTTTACGCTATGCTACCATTCAAGGAGGAGGTTATAGACCCTCGATCCATCGATTTCATCCAGGCGACTATGTATATCTACAGCAGATAGCACCGACGACACTTGATGTTTCTACGGGCCGCACTATCTTGAGAGTGCGTGAGGTTTTGCCATCTGGAGTCCTTGTGTTAGAAGGACGTGATGGTGTTGTTTGGAAGGATCATGTGCGCAATTGTGCGCCATGCCACCTTCCAAACATTGATGGTACTATGGACCCAAGCTTGGCACTTGTACGTGCAGGCTTGAGGTGTATGTTATGTGGCTCTTCTGGTGGAGCTGCTACTATGTTAGTGTGTGATAGCTGTTCGAGAGGATGGCATATGGCATGTATGACTCCTCCCCTCACGGTGGTTCCTCAGGGACAGTGGTTATGTCCTAGATGTACTTGACCTATAGCTAGTTCATTCTTTATATGGTATAGATTGCAGACAGGCGACTAACAATGGGGCTCCATAGCACCCGGCCTCCTGATCTTTGCCCATTAGAGGGTATACCATATACTTAGAGTAGATGGCTATCTGGAATTAGAGGGACCTAACCGCCAGCTAGGGGGGCAATTGTGGCACTTTAGAGTCTATGTATGACTTATGTGTGAGTTGTGCTTTTATAGTGTATGATGTTGACAGCGATGTATGTTGTGTAGCAATGTATATACGCATGACAGCTGTCACGCCATTTGTAGTTCCGCATCTAGATGCTCGGACATTGGAGTTCCAGTGATGGTAGTTAGAGTTATTCTAGCAGTTTCTCAGGGACTACTTTTTGATGGTTAGATTTCGTGTTCGGGGTGCTGACTTCACGGTGGGGCCCACCGTCACTTTGTACCGTTTGCACCGTCAAGTGTGCCGTCAGCGGGACCGTTAGGGTTTCAGGGCTAGCTCGAGTCCAGGGGGTATAGTTTCGAAGTGAGCTCCAGAGAGCTCACTTCTCTGATGTTGAGCCTTCGAGTTCCTGGCTATGGTGGACAGAGGCCGGCGAGCGTCACCTAGATTCTCTATGCTTGAGTGGGTGTGGCTTGACTGTAATCAGTGTCCAGTTGTTGGCAGTTTATAGAGTGACAGATCAAGTACTGATCTGAGTTGAGTTGAGTTGAAACTGTTAAGCAATCTGATTATTGTGGCACTTTAGAGTCTATGTATGACTTATGTGTGAGTTGTGCTTTTATAGTGTATGATGTTGACAGCGATGTATGTTGTGTAGCGATGTATATACGCACGACACAATAGTCTTTGGTTTGGCTGAGCGTATTGAGCTCAACATGGTGGAGGAGAGAGTGGTGACATCTGGATTTGGTAGAGAGACCTCATCCACGGTTGTGACTTCTTCTAGAGTGCAACAGAGTGCACCACGCCCAATTGGTTTTCAAGGACAGGGTGGACAGCCCAGATCCTATGGAGCGAGTGGAGGGCCTAGTGGAGTTAGACCCTTACCCTCATTTTCGGGTCAGGAGTAGCCAGTGAGTGGTGGTGTTCCTTGTTGGACTTGTGGTGGACCTCACCATAGGAGAGAGTGTACTCAGGGCAGCGGACTTGATACCTCTAGTGCATCACAGCCAGCACAGAGGCAGTGTGAGCACTGCCACAGATTTGGTCACACTAGTGACCGGTGTTTCGACCTACACCCAGAGTTACGGAGTGGTAGGGCTGCTATGGTAGGTAGTAGAGGAGCTCCAGTTCATGGAGGACGAGGTGGTAGAGGTGGTGGTAGAGGATCTACACCTAGTAGGGGAGCAGTACTTGCCCTTACTTCTGACACAGCTATGGCTACTCGGATTGAGCAGTTGGAGCAGAGATTGGCTAGTATGGCTATTGCTCAAAGGAGATCAGATTCGGGTGCTGAGGCTTCCACCTCATATGCTGGTGATAGAGATGCTTTGGACTTCATGTGCGGAGCAGCACAGGTGGATGCATCTGCAGCAGTGCTTAGGAGTGCAGTACGTGCTCCAGGGCCTAGAGGAGCATCAGTGGAGTTGGACCCACAGAGAGGAGAGGTTGGGAGACAGGTCAGACTTCCCCAGTCTTTCACGCTATCTAAGGCATAACAGACAACATCCATGGTTCCTAGACGTCCTAGTGCAGGTGTGGTAGGTGGTGATGGAGTACTTGATGGAGTACCTGCTAGTCAGCCACCTGCTACTACACAGACTGAGTCTAGCATGATGTTGGGGGCGGCTCAGCTGATTATGCGGCATCCTTTATTTTCAGCCAGTGACATGTTTACATTGGGAGTTGACCCAGCCCCAGTATTCCGATTGGCTGCCACGTTGTGTGAGAGTAGGGATGGTGCAGTTCCTACTACTAGAGCAAAGGTGGTTGGTAGTGGAGCTGACTTGGTTGAGGAGCATGGGATCCGTTCAGCGACCAGTGGTTTATGGCAGGCAGCAACGGCTAGACTGGAGGAGTTGCCAGCTAGACCGGCCTTTGAGAGAGCGCGGTTTACACCTGGTGTTGTCTTATTGGATAACCAAAGGGGGATCTTTCGTTTGGTGGGACCTTTAGGGAAGGTCTATACACCACAGAGAGTCTTGTTAGACTCTGGTGCATAGCCCCTTATGTTGGGGAAGGCTGCAGTTGTTGGTCTGGAGTTACGGAAGACCAATGTGGAGAGGTGTCCATCTCAGATCCAGACATCTCTTGGTGGTGGTTTGACACAGTACATCACACGTGGAGAGCTTGTTGTCCAGGTTCAGCCTGGTCATCCGACTGATAGCTTGGTGGTGAGAGCTCAGGCTATTGCGACGATAGCTGAGTCATATGATGTGCTAGTTGGAGGAGCAGTGTTATACCTATGGGTTTCAGCATTGACTATTGGGAGGAGACAGCCTCTTATAGACCTGGTTGGCAGTCTCGTGAGGGACGGGTATGTTGCCTACCAGTATGCTTCAGTAGTGGCAGTCTTGGCTCACTACAGTTCGGGACCATGGCAGCATCAGTTTTGGCTTTCAGCGGTGCAGTTACTTGGCCTGGTGACTTGTTGGAGGGGAACGCCCATGCAGAGGATACTCCAGTACCAAAGGAGATCACTCAGATTTGGAGTACGAGTGGGATTGTTCCATCCACCTTGGATGTTCCATTGTGGAGTTCAGAGGAGGCATTGCAGCAGCATGCAGACCAGTTGGTGCAGCAGGCTTGGAGTGGAGCCTTCGTACCATCAGGGGATGAGTGTGAGGTTGAGCCTCCAGAGGCGATTGCTTTGACATCTCTGGATACTACACTCATTGCTTGGCAGTATCCAATAGAGGGGATATGACTATTGGAGTTGTTTGGTGGGATCAGCACCGGACTAGCTGCGGTGTTACAGGCGGGTATATGAGTACAGAGGTACTTGTATGTAGAGAGAGATGAGACTGCTAGGCGAGTCTCTCTACATCATGTGGCACACTTGGCTTATCGGTATCCGGAGTTATTACCAATGTCAGCAGTCAGAGGTTACTAGAAGGCCTTACCAGGAGACATTACCTTACTCGGGGCGCATGACCTAGAGAGACATGGGCCTATTCACTTGGTGATTTTTGGATGGCCATGTCAAGGACATACACGTGCGGGCCGCGGTTTGGGTCTTAAGGATCCTCGTTCTGGTGTGTTTTGGGAGATGTTACAAATACTACAACATCTCCAGGTTCATCAGTCTATTTCTCCAGCTTACCTTTTGGAGAACGTTCCTTTGATGGGTGATTCTTGCACTAGAGTGGTGGCGAGTACACATCAGGTCCATTCTTGGATGGGACCTGCTGTATTGTTTGATGCAGCCAGAGTGGGATGCAGCCAGAACGGGCTCATTGTCTTCGTCTTTGGTGGACGAACCTCTTACCCAAAGAGGTTCTACAGCGTAGTTATGATGGGATTCAACGACTAGACCACATTCTTGTTGATGATATCTTGGATGCTAGACATCAGTCTCAGATAGTGGTAGTGGCTGATAGGTCACCTATGGCAGTGGTGAACCTAGTTGGACAGCCTAGAGCTACATTTCCCACACTCATGAGTTTCCCAAGCTCTCATGCTTTTCGAGAGGGAGGACCTGGACTTGTTTGGGACTCACAGTTATAGCAGTTGGTGGAGCCCAATGCTGATGAGAGAGAGCGGGCAATGGGTTTTTGCACCGGTATTACCGCTGTTCTAGCAGTGTCAGAGGCATCTAGGCGTCAGGTGTTAGGTCAGGCTATGGACCTGAATTGTTTGACCTGGATTGTGAGCCTTGGCTTGGCAGAGCAGCGTAGGATGCGCTTGATAGGCATCACCACTCGGACACTTGTGAGCCCTGTGCCTATCGAGACGATTCAGGCACATGTTGGGGGCGATGGACCGAGTGGACATGGTATTCTTGGGACACATCCAGTAGCTACTAGGGAGAGTGGTCTACTTGGAGACCATCCAGGTGAGCGTGGGCTACTTGGATTACACCCTTGGTCCACATGGGATGCAACTAGAGGACGTATGGAGCTTGCAGCCAGAGTGGAGTGAGTTTTTCACACAGAGGTTGGGACCTCTAGTGGTCGGAGCATGACACTATTGCTCCCAAGGGCCCAGTGTAGCAGCCAGTCAATACATCTTCCACTCCTACTACAGTTACAGAGGATACTTGGGAGCCAGATATTGGACCCAAGCTTACTGGAGAGGAAAGACGGAGGGTTTGGAGGTTCTTGAGGAGTCACACGAGTTGTTTTGCCTTTAGTATGAAGGATTTGGGTGCTCTGAAGGGACCTGGTATACGGATTGAGCTGACTAGCAACACACCAGTTTTCCGACGTCCTTATCGATATAGTGATATGGAGGGGACATTGATTTAGAGCCGGAGTAGTGACCTTTTTGAGGATGGTTTGGTAGAGATTTCACATGGAGAGTATGCATCAGCGACAGTGATGCCAGCCAAGAAGGATATGCATGGCAACTATACAGATAGGCGGATGTGTGGAGATTACCGTCCTATCAACCGACAGACCAGGGCTGATCGGTATGCCATGCCTACACCGGAGGAGATTTTTGATGCGATTGGGCATGCAAAGGTCTTCAATACTTTGGATCTTCAAGCGGGATATCATTAGTTGCCAATCAGGGAGGAAGATAAGTCCAAGATAGCATTTTGGGCTATTGATCCTCACGGCAAGGATGTGTTATATCAGTGGAGGTTCTTACCATTTGGGTTGAAGAACGCTCCCGTTGAGTTCCAGAGGGTCATGGATAGGATCCTAGCTGGATTGGATTTTGCTTGGTGCTATATTGATGACATTTTGGTTTATAACACTACTGTGGAGGAGCATGAGAGATAGTTGTTGGAGGTGTTTGAGAAGTTGAGATCTCATGGACTCAAATTACATCTTGGGAAGTGTAGGTTCTTCCATGAGTAGGTTGAGTATTTGGGTCACACTATCTACCCCGGAGGACTTGGTGTCCAGCAGACCAAGGTGGAGGCTATTGCATATATTCCTTGGCCTACGGATGTGAGCAGAGTGCAAGCATTTCTTGGGTTGGCAGACTTCTATCGCCGCTATGTTAGAGGATTTAGTGCCATTGCCAAGGCCTTGACGAAGCTGACCAAGCTTACACAAGAGTGGTGTTGGGGAGATGAGCAGGAGAGAGCTTTTGTAGAGCTCAAGGAGAGGTTGACATCTGTTCCTATTGTGAGGAGACCGATCAAGGGACGACCATTTCAGGTTCACATTGATTGGAGTATGTTGGGGCTTGGAGCGGTGCTCACCTAGCATGATGATGAGGAGAAGGAGTTTGTGGTGGCCTATGCTAGTCACTCCAACAATTCAGCGGAGGTGAAGTATAGTGCTTGGCAGCAGTTTGGGTAGTAGCACATTTCTGATGTTACCTATTTGGTAACCTCTTCACTCTCATCACTGATCATCAGCCACTGAAGTGGTTGATGGAGTCCAACAAGCTTTCAGGGAAGCTTGCACGATGGGCTCTGATTTTACAAGAGTATGATTTTACGGTTGTTCATAGACCTAGAGTGGTGAACCGTGATGCAGATGGGTTGAGTAGAAACCCATGTCCCAGCCAGCAGGATTAGACCAGAGCACGTTGGCATGGTGAGACAGATGAGGAGATGGTGCCAGGTTGGCATGCATTGGCCTTTCTATGTATATTTGCAGAGACTTTGGTGGTATCTCTCTCAGCGCATACAGGAGGAGTTATTGAGGTCACAGATCCAGAGAGTGAAGATATTGGTACAGTTCAGCAAGACATTCATGATGATGTCTTAGTGATGGACTATCTTTGCACTGGTGTTGTGGGTGGCACAGTTGGGGCCAAGGAGAGAGACCGTGTTCTTCAGCGAGCCAGACGGTTCAGATTGGAGGGTAGACACCTTTTGCGTGTATGGGAGGATGGTAGAGTGCGAGTAGTACCACTTCCATCACAAAGACCATAGTTGGTCCGTCATGCTCATGAGGAGCTAGGACATTTTGGAGTAAAGCGTACATAAAGCTTACTTTAGAGTCATTATTGGTGGCACGGTATGCAGACCAAGGTGCAGCAGTTTGTTGCCAGATGTGTGGTTTGTGACCAAGTTAGAGCATCATTCAATGCTCCTACGCCACAGTTACACCCATTACCTATCCTGGGATTGGGTTACCGTTGGAGTTTGGACTTTGCCGGACCTTTACCGCTGACTGTGAGACATCATCGGTATGTTTTGGTGATGGTGGAGCACTTCTCCAAGTAGATTGAGTTGGTGGTACTTCCTGACAAGTCTAGTGAAGGGACAGCTTACTCGTTCCTGGATCGAGTTCTTAGTCATTTTGGTGCACCAGCTGAGGTTTTGATTGATCAGGGTATAGAGTTCTTGGGAGAGTTTCAAGTCTTGTGTGACAAGGCTTTGATTGATCATCGTACTACATCCCGAGATCACCCTGAGGCAGATGGCTTAGCAGAGAGAGTGGTTCAGACGGTGAAGAGAGGATTGCGAAAGTATGGTTTGCAGAGAGGCCACTTGGGAGATTGGGATCTCTAGTTACCTTGGTTGGCCATGGGCTATCGGTTCAGCCGGCAAGCCTCCTTAGCATCCTTCTCTCCATACTTTCTACTCTATGGACAAGATCCAGATTTACCAATAGCCATTCGTCGAGATGCCACTGTAGTTTTGGACTTGGATGACCCCGATGTATGGATGAGCGCATGTTCTCAACGGGCAGAGATCTTTCGGAGAGTGATGCCGATGGCCTTTGAGAACTTGGCGATTGCTCAGCATAGAGATACTTTATGTTATGCTACCATTCAAGGAGGAGGTTATAGAACCTCGATCCATCGATTTCATCCAGGCAACTATGTATATCTACAGCAGACAGCACCGATGACACTTGATGTTTCTACAGGCCGCACTATCTTGAGAGTGCACGAGGTTTTGCCATCTAGAATCCTTGTGTTAGAAGGACATGATGGTGTTGTTTGGAAGGATCATGTGCACAATTGTGCACCATGCCACCTCCCAAACATTGATGGTACTATGGACCCAAGCTTTGCACTTGTACGTGCAGGCTTGAGGTGTATGTTATGTGGCTCTTCTGGTGGAGTTGCTTCTATGTTAGTGTGTGATAGTTGTTCGAGAGGATGGCATATGGCCCAGTGATAGTAGTTAGAGTTATTCTAGTAGTTTCTCAGGGACTACTTTCCAACAGTCTGATTTGGTGTTCAGGGTATTAACTTCACGGTAGGGCCCACCGTCACTTTGCACCGTTTGCACCGTCGAGTGTGCCATCAGCGGGACCGTTAGGGTTCCAGTGCTAGCTCGAGTCCAGGGGGTATAGTTTCGAAGTGAGCTCCAGACAGCTTACTTCTCTGATGTTGAGCCTTCGAGTTCCTGGCTATGGTGGACAGAGGCCGGCAAGCATCACCTGGATTCCTATGCTTGAGTGGGTGTGGCTTGACTGTAATCAGTGCCCAGTTGTTGGCAGTTTATAGAGTGATAGATCAAGTACTGATCTGAGTTGAGATGAGTTGAAAGTGTTAAGCAATCTGATTAATTGTGGCACTTTAGAGTCTATGTATGACTTATGTGTGAGTTGTGCTTCTATAGTGTATGATGTTGATAGCGATGTATGTTGTGTAGCAATGTGTATACGCACGACAACATCCTTCCACAATCAAAATCATTCCATGTCCAGCTAGAGCAACCCTAACACAAATCTACCCATGTCACTGGCTACTGCTCAGGGAAGCCAACCTTCAAAATCTCTCCCATCTTGTGCAAGGCAAAGTCAGACTCTCAAATTTCTTCTCCTACTCCCGCCCTAGTTCAGTCCTTCCTGCAGATTTCAACTCCTCTTCTCCAATGTTCCAAATCAATGACCAAGCAAACCTTGAAAATATCTTGCTCCTGCAACAGCCATAGGCCTCCACTCTCAAAATTTCCCCTCCTCCTGTCACAGCCCTAAGGCATCTCAAAAGTTTCCTCTGGCTCTGCAACACTCTCACTCAACCTTCGAATTTCTTCCCTTGGCCCTGTCACAGCCCTAAGGCATCTCAAAAATTCCTCAGCCTTCAAGACTCTCACTCAACTTGCAAAAATCATCTCCTGGCCCTGTCACATCCCTAAGGCATTTTGAAATTCCTCCCTGGCCTGCAGCACTCTCACTCAACTTTCCAACTTTCCTTTCCTGTCACAGCCCTAAGGCATTTCAAAATTCCTTTTTGGCCTGCAACACTCTCACTCAACTTTCCAACTTTCCTTTCCTTTCATAGCACTAAGGCATTTTGAAATTCCTCCCTGGCCTGCAGCACTCTCACTCAACTTTCCAACTTTCCTTTCTTGTCTCAGCCTTAAGGCATTTCAAAAATTCATCTCTGGCCCTCCAAGATTCTCACTCAACTCCCGAAAACTTTCTCCTCCTGTCACAACCCTAAGGCATTTCAAAAATTCATCTTTGGCCCTACAAGATTCTCACTCAACTCTTAAAAACTTTCTTCTCATGTCACAACCCTAGGGCATTTCAAAACTTCATCTTTGGCCATGCAAGATTCTCACTCAACTCCCAAAAAATTTCTTCTCCTGTCATAGCCCTAAGGCATTTCGAAAATTCATCTCTTGCCCTGCAAGATTCGCACTCAAAAAGTCCTCCCCCCCTTCCTCCTCAAACCTTGCTCTTCCTCTCAATACCTCTCTCTCTCACATTGGTCCTCCAAAAAAACCCCTCAGTCCCTTCCAGAATTCAACCTCTTTTCCAAGCCAACCTATTTCTCGGTATCTCTCTCTTCTTGTCCCAAAAACCCTTCATCCAGATCTGTAACACCCATTTGTGTGTGTGTGTGTGTGTGTGTGTGTGTGGTATTGTGATATTTAGCTTGGTATTACAAGTACTTAAGAGATATTATTTATATAGAGATAAAGGATGGTTCTATATTAGTCATGGTTAGCTAAAGTTAGTTATAGCTAAGATAGAGGGGACCTTACTTTAGAGGAAGTAGAAAAGATGAGCACCACTATTTTGGATTTTAGTGTGTTGACTTGGTATTATTCTTAAGTGTTTGGCTTTGAGGAAAGAGTTGAGAACTCTTGGGCCCGCAAGCCTTTTTGTTTTGGATTCTTTTATAGTCCAAGGATAGCCCATGTGAAGGAATCCTTGACTTAGTGGTTGGGTCAAGATAAGACCACATGCTTAGGGAGATATGCCCATGTGAATGGATATTCCTTTCTACTTTTTGACTTTACTTGACTTTTAGTCTAGTAACTTGAGTTACTACGGCAATTAGTAACTTTGGTACGTAACTATTTCACAAGTATATAAACAAGGGGTGAGGAGGTACTCATCATCCTTTCATTTGCAACTATCTCTCTCTCATTGAGTTCTCTAGTGAGCAATGTCTTGAGTCTTGGAGTGTTAGCCTCGGAGGAGTATGATGGAGTTTGGATTCCTTGTCTTCTTAGTCCATGGTGCACTACCATAATAGCCATTAGAGGTTCATCTTGAGTGAGAGACAGGCCGGCTCACATTTTTGGTTCAGTTTCCGGGACCTCTCTAGAAGGCAAGATAATGTTCCGTGTTCAATTCTATATTAGGCAAAAGGAGGCTATGAGAGCTCACTTGGAGAGAACATTAGGAGAGGAGAGTGCTGAACTTATGTTAGAGAACCAAGATCCATTTGTATACCCTATAGTTCATTATGATGTCTTTGAGGTGATTTTGTACATCTTGTACACATGAGAGGAATTGGAGATATTGTGTGAGGTGGATTGCAGATTTTGGGGATTAAGGTGATTTTTGGGCAAAATCTTAAGTTTGAGATCTGGACTTGGAATTTCTATACATGATAGATTGGGTTATCTTTCAGTTAGCACACTTGAAATTATTGTGAGAGCTACTATGTGCACTAGGCTAGAATTTTTGAAAGTTGATAAGATAAAGTGCTCCCGCAACTGCATGCTCTTTGGAAAATTGTACAGAGTCTGCCATTTCTTCAATTTTCACTGAATTGTCCTGAAAATTTCCAAGAAAATTCAGTGCATTGTATCCTATCTGCTGCCATACAAATTAGAGAGAGATCATTCTTGTACAAGGAATTATGAGTTTTTAAAGTGAGGGGGGTGGTTTTGAGACCAAATCTGAAATATATGTGCTGAATAGAAAGGTGTCTAGGCCACATAACTTGGTGAAAAGATATGCAATTTTGCAGGGAGGGACGCCCTAGAGTTGTGATCAAGTGTGCAAACTTTCAGAGGACTGTGACATACTGGTTGGGAGATTTGAGTGACATTGTGAGGAAGGGTCAATTCTGTAGAGTGGAGATCTCATGCATGAGGAGTTTGAGATCAACAAAAAGCATGTTTGAGTGTTTAGATTCATCTTGGGAACATGGAGGGTCATCAAGAGTGGAAATTGAGATTATGCAAGGTTCCCCAAGGGTTTGAGGTGATTGTAGGGGTGGATTTGAGGAAAAGAGAGTTTACAATAGAATTTGAAGAGAGTGTTGAGTGGATCCAAAAACCTACACCACTTGGAGGAAAGAGTGAGTCTAAGTGCTTTCTATGTGGAGAGAAGGGACATAAGGCAAGTTCATGTCCATTGACCTTTGAGAGCAAGAGATTGAGGGAAAGGAGAGGCTTACTTGACTTGGGTTTGCATGTTGGACCTTCTTCACCAAGATTAGGAGGGAGAAGATCTAAGACCAATGAGTTGTGTGAGGTTTGTGGAGTGGAAGGACTTCCAAAAGGACATGAGTGTAGTGGAGTAAAAGCACTTTTGGAGACTTTGGTGAAGGATCTTAGAGAGAGTCTTAGTACAGCTACAGAAATACTACCACCTTCATCAGCTAGTTCTCAAGATTAGTGATGGAGATAATCTTTCAACTTATGGATAAACTATCCATGAGAGTTAGATTAATATGCACTCTAGGATTTGATGTTGCTATAGAAATCTTGGAGTAACCTAAACCTTTTGTGTTCCCTAGAGTGGATTATTCTCAGATGGTGTTAGTCATGTATATACTCCATTAGTAATAGAGTGAGAGAAAAGAAAAGAGACAAAAAATTGAGAGAAAGAAAGATAGTGAGAGGTTAAGATGGGGAAACTTTCGGTTTTCTTTGGCAAGGATGGAGAAGATGTGGAGGCCTTTGTGAGAGACTTCAAGAGAGCTTGCATAGGAAACAATGAGAGGAGGAAGAATGAGTGGGCTATTATTACCTGATTTCTTTGAGGATGCAGCACTTACATGGTATGAGTCAGAATACCAAATGAGAGAGAGGAGAGATGGGGAAGAGGAGTCTTGGGAGACTTTGACTTCAGCACTCATTGAGAATTTTCTTCTTGATGAGAGTTATGAGAGATTGATGAGTGAGGTTACATTTCTCAAGCAAGGAGAAGGAGAGAAAGTGAGAGTCTATGTGGAAAGAGTGGAAAAGTTAGAGTCCAGATTTCGCATAGTGTTAAGGAAGGGTGGGGATGATGTGGAGACTACAATGATTGGCATAGGGGCCATGCTCACCAAGAATTTTGTGAGAGGGTTGAGACCACAAATGAGAAGCAAGGTGAGATATGAGAAACCTTCTTCCAAGGTTGAAGCTATCAAGATCGCAATTTGTATGGAGGAGAGTTTGGAAGGAGATGAGAGTGATTTGGTGGTGAAGAAGGTTGTGCATCCTCCTCAAAGCTACAAGTATGGTGGAATTTCTGATACTTTGGTGGCAAGGGTTGCACCACAAGTAGTGGTTGCTCCAGTTCTTGCACCTCTACCAAAAGATCCACTTCAAACCATCACAAAACAACTTGCGGATCTCAAGATCAATGTGGTGCAACTATGGGAGAAGAGAGAGGTGGATCAGAATGTAGGGAGAGGTCCTAGGCTTTATGGAAACTATCCATATAGAGGAGGCCAACCAGCCAAAAATTTCAATGATAGAAATTGTTTTGGTTGTGGAGGAAGAGGCCATATCTAAAGGAATTGCCCAAATTCCACTTACCATGGAGGAAGGGGTTATGAGGGAGCCAATAGAGGGAAAGAGGGAGGTAGTGAAACCCAAGTGGCTCCCAATCCCAACAAAGGTAAGGAGATAGCATCCATAGATGTGGTTGAGAGCAAGTATGAGAAGGGAGAGTGCTCAAACTCCAAGAGTGTTAATTTGGAGCTTTTGGCACAAGAGAAGAAGAGAGCTCATTTTGTAGAGGATGTTCACTTTTCTCAAGGATTCACTCCAAGCAAGGATACTCCTATGTCTACTAGGAGCACTTGCACCTCAACAATATCAACAACAAAGACTCCAAGGAAGAAGTTGGGGATGGAGGATTCATTGATCTCAAAGCAACAATGGAACTACAATGTGTTGGAGGATGTTGGTAGTCACAACGCTAACATCACAATGGGCCAATTAATTGCTTGAACCCTACCTTGAGAAAGGAGCTTAGAGGTGGTTTGAGTTCTACAAGGAGCAAGAAGAAGAAGAAGGCAAAAGTTCCAGTATCAATGGGGGTGGTGGATGCCAAGCCAGCACCATGGGAGGCTTGTGAATATGCCTCCAAGATTGATGTGAGAGTGAATGGTCACAACATCAAGGATGCATTGGTTGATGGAGGATCAGCAGTGAATGCCATATCAAAAAGGTTGATGAAGAAGTTGGGTATGATACCCTCAAGACCTTCAATATTTGTGGTGAGCATGGCAAACAAGCAACAAGTTCGACCAGTAGGGGTGATGGAAAAGGTAGTAGTTTCAGTTATGGGAGTTCAAAATCTCATGACTTTCCAAGTCTTGAAGGATTCAAGCTATGACTTACTTCTTGGGAGGCCATGGTTGAGAGCAGCACACAAAACTTATCGATGGCACAAAGGTGTGGTGCCCACATTTTTTGTTTTTTTCAAAATAAAGAAGAAGAAGTGTATAGAGAAGTCGGATTGCGCCTATATGGCCAAAGAAGGCAAAGAAAAGAGTCTTTGGGATGCAACTCAAAGTAACATGACTTTGGGTCATAAGGCAAAGTACTCGGAAATGCCTTGTCAGCATACAACCCAAAGTAAATTGTCTTCGTATCGGGGAGAGCTCAACCCGAGGCGAAGACAGTCTAACAACCTTTCGTCAAGGCGAGAAATTCAAGAAGGGACCGTTCAAAAACCGGCAGCCCATATGCAAAGGTTGATTGACAGTGATAGGTGCATGCAGGAGGTAAGATTTCTTGGTAGAAACTCGAAGTGAAGAAAGACAAAAAAGCGTAACTCTGAAAAAATCAAACTCGCAACGACAAAAGGTCAAGTAATTTTCCTTTGCCATTGAGAAGTCGTCTTGCAGGTGATTGTGGGAAGGGAAATAGAGTTGGAATTGCGTTAGTGCGTAAGGGAGAAGTCGTGAGAGTGAAATCAAGAGATAGTGAGAAGGCAGAAGAGATGGGAGGAGGAAAGAAGAACTCTGAATTCGCAGTGAGAAATCATGCAATTCGGAGGTTAGATATGATCGCTAGGATCAAAGTCTTGAGCCGACTTTGGATCACTTTCTTGGCATGGAACTAGAATGTGAGCTTTCCAAGTTTCATGACAGAAATCATCGAGAGCAAGTGTCTTGATGGACCCGAGGAGGAAGGGAAGAGAGGAAATCCGGCTCGCTGGACAGAGTTGGATTGGAGACTTGTACTCAGGAAGGAAGCATGCTCGGAGCAGGGGGCCATGTTCTTGGGGAAGGGAGAGATAGCTCAAGAAACCCAGGAAGTGAGAGATGCATTCTTGTCAAAGCGGACAAAGAATGGGTACAAAGTTGAGAGCTACAAAGACCCTGTGAAGAGAGGAATTGTGAGAGCATTGATGGCCATCTTGAAGCCGGAGAGAACCACTTATGTGATGAAACACCGAGCGGTGTTCTTTCACAAGCTATTTGCAAGAGAACCAATCAATTGGGCGAGGTGTTTCCACGGAAGAACGAGGCAGATGGTGTGGAATTTGCGGGATAAATCGCCTCCACACTACATCGTCCCGTTTGCAGCGCATTTTTACCTCGGGCTAAATTGCTGAACTCGGCGGAGTGAACTCGGATGGTGTCACACTTCTATCCTGATTTGTGAAAGGAGGTCAATGTCAAGGAGCAGCAATACATCTTGCAAATCAGGAGCACCGACAACTACTACACAAAGATAGGGAAGAATGTGGAGGTCGCACTGAGTACCCCAAATACAAAGAAGAGAATTCGGCAGGGCAAAGCCGAAGACACGAAGAAACCTCAGAAGACACGGAGAGGCAATCTGAGGCGAGGTATGGTGGTGATTGAGTCAGAGGATGAAGACTCGGAAGGTGATGCCGAGCTTAAGACTGAAGACTCGGAACACAAGGAGGAGCCTGAGCTAACACTGTAGAGTGGAGATACGAGTAGTGATAGTGATGAAGGAGGAGAAATGACATCGGCGCCGGTGGCTACAGAAGAAGAAGAAGAAGTGCAGGTAGAAATTGAAGCCGAGGACACCACATAGTTGGAAGACAAAGTAACTGTGCCCAAAGAGAAGAAGATCGGAGTACAGAGAGGAGTTCACTTGAGATGTAAGGCAAAGTATGAAGTGGGTCCAAGTATGGTGAAGGAAGAAGCACCTAAAAGCTCGGGAAGTGAAGCGTCTATTCTGATACGACAACTACAGTGAAGAAGGCGAGTATTGGGAGAAGAAGAGGTAAAGAAGGAGATCACTCCGCAGGTTGAAGTAATTGCCAATGATGGAGTGGAGTACCTGCAAGAAGTAGTGTGTCCCTTGTTAGTAAAGCTAGAGTACAAGAAGAAAAAGATGTAGTCGACTTGTCCAGAGGTGAAGACTATGTTGCAGGTATTAGCAAGACTGGAAGAAGAAAACTCAGAGTTGAAGAAGAGTATAACCCGAGGTGAGGAGGAAAGAGAAGTACTGCAAGCGGAGGTAGTAGTGAGAAGTCAGGTAATTGAAGACCTGAAAAGAGAAGTGAATTATCAAGAGGATCCTGTGAAGAAGAGTGATATAGCAAGGGAGAGACAAGTAGCTGAGTATGAGATTGAAGCAGCAGTTTGCTGATTCAAGAGTAGAGGTAATCCATGCTATGGCGAGAGAAGTTGCAAAGGATTAAGAGCTCGATAGGGTGATGGAGAGTGTCAAGGAGAAGAAGCAACTCTTGCAACGAGAGTTGGCGGCACGATATAGAGAAGAAGAAAGATTACGAGAGTTACTTCGTAATAAGGAGGAGAGAGTTGTACAGAAGGAGAAAGAGAAGGAGATGGTGAAAGCCGAGTTCAAGGCAGAGTTGGCAATGTACCAAGAGGATTGGCTTGCAGATCAGGAACGTGAAAGAAAGATGAGATTGGAGCCATTGAAGGAGATTGTCCTCAAGATGAATGCAATGTTAAGTACAAAGGCCAGCATTCGGATTGAAGGAGACGAGGCTGCACGAGTTGAAGTTGTTGGTGCAGGAGACGAGGCGAAGACAAGCAAAGGATAAAGATTTGAATGCCTTGTTAATTAGTCTCAGAACTTGTGTAGACAGAAAGATCTTAGAGGTAGAGGATAACATTTCGATTAGATTAGACTTAGTGAAAATAGAGATAGAAAAACTTTGGAAAGATGTTAGAGCAAAACCCGAAGTACATAACATAGGAGTACAAATGTCTTTGGAATTACCGGTGGAGACATTAGAGAAGAGTGGGTTGAGATATGAAGAGTTAGATAGATTACCCACTAGTGCAATTTCAGATCAGGAAAGAGAATTGTTGGATCTGGTAGAAGAAGTAGAAGATATGAAACCCGAGGAAAGAATAGTAGCAAGTAAATTTACTTCGGGTTCAGGTTGGAAAGCCGAGGACAAAGTAGACATCGGATCGGATTAGTAACAATTTTGAGATTTGAAGAGGCAGATATGAAGAGTTGCATTGTCATTTTGGATCTACAGGTTAGAAGAGTTGTTGTAGAACGGTATAGTTGTTAGAACTATCGATTGCTTCACTATTTAAGAGTGGCATTCATAGAGAAATGTTGTTCAGTGCTCATAATTTCTGAGAATAGATAAAGCAAAGTGATGTGAAGCATTGCTCGTTGCTTGAGCTTGATTACGAGTATTAACGTTGTACTTGTGTTTGTGAGTGTGTGAAGAAATTTGAAGTGCAAGTCAGTGTGCTTGTTGGATATTGGATTCCGCAGCCTTGATCTTCATTCTGTGTGTTTGATCCTGAGTGAAGTGCAATCAAAGCAATGCCTTGATAGATCTGAGAGGAATTGTAGTGTTGGTAGTATTCTGCATTTGTGAGTGCAGTGCGAAGTTGATGTGAAGCAATTTCAATCAAGGAAGTTGTGCCTTCAGTGGAGGGGTGGAACACAATTTTGAGGCGAAATCGTTTTGCAGTGAAGTGCCATTTTTGAGAGAGCCTGAATCATCACAATCAAGATTTGTTGGAAAGATTTGTTGGAAAGATTTGTTGGAGTTGTGATTAAGAAGTGTTACTTTGTGACAAGACTGCAAGTCAGTGCTTGTTACTCTCTTCTGGGTGTGGTTTCTACCTGAGAGATTAAAGACGCAACCAAGAAGAACTAAAATTGTAACTTTACTTTGTATTTGACCAATTTTGACTCGTATCTCTACGGGAACAAACTTTACTTACCTGATTACCTCAAAAGTGATATTTGCCGGGTTGTCACAAAAGGGTACTTGAGGATTGGGCCATCAAACCATAGAGTCATAGTTCTTGTGACTAACACCACCAACACTTCACATTCAGCTACACCATCTTCTGATTATTGGGAATCAGATTTGAAGAAGGAGCTTCAGGTGTGGACACAAGCATGAAAGAGGAGACTTCCACAAAGGAGGATGAATCTGAATCTCATTCAAATGTGTATCCTTTGTGTGCTATGGATTTTTCACCTAAGCCAAAGGTTTTGAAGGACCCAGATAAATCACCATTGACACTTGAGGAGGTAGAGAGAAGGTTATCTACCCTCAAGTATGGCCCAAATGTTACCAAGGAGGAGAAGGTGAGATTTGAGGAGATTTTCCGCAAGTCCATCCATGTTTTTGCTTTCAGCTACAAGGATTTGAAGGAAGTCACCTTGGAGGAGCACAAGATAGAGGTGGAGTCACATGCAAGACCAATCTGCCAAAAAAAACGTCGCATTAGCCCACCAATATCTTTGGTTGTGAAAGAGGAGATTGATAAGCTCAAGGAGGCTGGATTTATCTTTGAGGTAGAGAATTCAAAATGGGTGTCTCCAATTGTCATTGTGAAGAAAAAGAATGGCAAGCTTTGGGTATGTGTGGATTACAAGAAGCTCAATGTTGTTACCAAGAAGGACTACTACCCATTGCCATTCATTGATGAGATCTTGGAGGAGGTTGCAGGTCATGAGAGGTACAGTTTTGGAGATGGTTATAGTGGATATAACCAAATCAAGATTGCACCAAAGCATCAACAACTCACCACATTCACCACACCTTGGGGAACTTATGCTTTCAAGGTCATGCCTTTTGGGCTTTGCAATGCTCAAGCCACATTCCAACGGTTCATGAACAAGGTATTTGAACCTTTCATTGGGAAATTTGTGAGAGACTTCATTTATGACTTTTGTGTCTATGGGTGCAAGGAAGAGCACTTTGAGCACCTAATCAAGGTCTTGCAATGCTTGGGTGAGGCAAATGCATTACTCAACCCAGAGAAGTGCATTTTTTGATGTGAAGAAGGTCTACTTTTGGGCCACATCATCTCCAAGGATGGAATAGCAGTTGATCCTAAGAAGGTGAGGAAAATCTAAAACCTTCCATTCCCTTCAAGCTTGACAAAGTAACGCCAATTTTGGAGATGGTTGGATACTATAGAAGGTTCATGTTCTCATTTTCCTACAAGGCTTATGCATTGACCATCTACATGAAGAAGGGTGTAGATTACATGGTGATTTTGGAAGACAAGGAGGCTCTCAAAGCTTTTGAGGAGCTCAAGCAATCCCTTGTTGTAGCTCCAATTCTTGCTAAACCTGATTGGAGTAAGCCTTTCATCCTCTACACTAATGCTTCTAATGTAGCTATAGGATGCATTCTTAGTCAATTAGACCAAGATGGGCATGATCATCCAATAGCTTATGCTAGAAGGCAGATGGTTTCAGTAGAGAAGAACTACTCTGTCACACAAAGAAGGGTTGGCAATGATCCTTGGTCTCAAGAAGTTTAGACACTACTTGATTGGAGGGAAAGCCACCATTGTAACGGATCACAAGGCTTTGAAGTACATCTTCAACAAGCCTAATGTTGGAGGGAGACTAGCAAGGTGGATGATACTCTTGTCTGAGTATGACTACACCATTGAGGATAGGCCAGCAAAGAAACATGCAAATGCTGATTTGTTATTTAGAGCCTATGATCATGATGGAGATGAGCTAGTGGATGATTCCTTCTTGGATGAGGAGCTCATGACAATCTCAGTCACTCAAGAGGTTCCAATGGAATACAAGGAGATTGTGGATTATGTGACAAGAGGTAACTATCTAGAAGGGATGTATGCTAGGAAGAGGAAGGCCCTTGCAGCAAGATCTAGACCTAACACAATGGTGGAGGATATTCTTTTTCACCAAGGATCAGATGGTCTACTTTGAAGAGCAGTGGGTAAGAAAGAGTCTATCCTCCTCATAAAGGAGTTTCATGAAGGTTTAGTATGTGGAGGACACTTTGTAGGAAAGGTGATTGCTTTCAAGATTCTAGATGCAGGTTACCATTTGAGAGGGATTTTCAAGGATTTTCTTGATTATTGCAAAACTTGTCATGTTTGTCAAGCTTTTGCTAGAAAGTCTACATCCACTCCACCACTTAGATCAATTCCATTGCTAGGACTTTTTGAGAAGTGGGGAATTGATTTTGTAGGTCCTCTCAATAAAACCCAAGGAACAATTGGTACATTGTGGTAGTTACTAATTACCTTACCAAGTGGGTTGAGGCTAGACCATTGTGGGACAAGAATGAAGATGAACTGGGTAGATTTCTTTATGAACGCATTATCACTAGGTTTGGATGCCCTTTGGAGTTGGTTTCTGATAGAGGAGGAGAGTTTACAGGAAGCATTACTATAGCCATGCTACGACATTTCTCTATCACACATAGAGTAACTACATCCTATAAGCCAAATTCTAATGGCTTGGCAGAGAGAACCAATCAGACCTTGTGCATGATGTTGGCCAAAGATGCAAAAATGGAGGGGGCTAAACATCATTGGGACAAGAGGATTCATGCAGTTTTGTGGGAGTATAGGACAACCATGAAGACATCCACCGGATATTCACCATTTCAATTGGTATATAGTATTGAGTCTACCCTACCTATTCACTTTGATCTTCCTAGCTTCCAAAGCATTCATAGGAGATTGAAGAAAGCACAAGGAGGTGATGTAGAGAAGTCAAGGAAGGAACAACTCATGGAGTTGGAAGAGGCAAGAGCAGTTGCTATGGTTTGAGTGGACCAAGCCCAAAGGAAACAAAAAGAGAGCTATGACAAGAGGCAAGGCAAGAAGAAGGTGGAGCCTTTCAAGGAAGGTGATTGGGTAATGTTGTTTGACTCCATTCGATTCAAGAGAGTGCAAAAGAAGTTTTTTCCTAAGTAAAGAAGGTGTGGGGCAATTACACCTATGATCTCAAGGAGTTGGAAGGAAGACACTTTGATAGGATTAACCTTGATAAGTTGAAGATGTACCATAGAAGGTAGAGAGACCTTCACTTTGAGGACTGTGACAACCCGGCAAATATCACTTTTGAGGTAATCAAGTAAGTAACGTTTGTTCCCGTAGAGATACTAGTCAGAATTAGTCAAATACAAAGTCAAAGTAACAATGGCAGTTCTTCTTGGTTGCATCTTTAATCTCTCAGGTAGAAACCACACCCAAAAGAGAGTAACAAGCACTAACTTGCAGTCTTGTCACAAATTAGCACTCCTTAATCAGAACTCCATCAATTCTTTCCATACAATCTTGATTGTGATGATTCAGACTCTTCTGAAAATGGCACTTCACTACAAAATGACTTTGCCTCAGAATTGTGTTCCACCCCTCCACTGAAGGCACAACTTCCTTAATTGAAATTGCTTCACATCAACTTCACACTGCACTCACAAATGCAGAATACTACCAACAGTACAATTCCTCTCAGACCTATCAAGGCATTGCTCCAATGCACTTCACTCAAGATCAAACACACAGAATGAAGATCAAAGCTGCAGAATCCAACATCCACAGACACACTGACTTGCACTTCGGAATTCTCCACACACTCACAAACTCAAACACAGAATTGACAATCAGAATTAAGCTCAAGCAACAAGCACTGCTTCATAGCACTTTGCTTTATCTATTCTCAGAAATAATGAGCACTGAACAACATAGTATTGTGAATGCTCCCCTTAAATATTGAAGCAAACGGCAGTTCTTCCTACTAATGTACCGCTCCCTAAGATCTCTTCCTACCTACAGATTCAAACTGACAATCCATCTCTTCATATCTGCCTTTTCCTATCTCAAAATTGGTACTTACACCGATATGATGTCTACCTAATCATTGGCTTCCAAACCCGATGATCTTCCTACTACTTCTCCTTCTTTGGGTATAGCTAATTCTACCAATTCCTGCACTAATTCTACTACTTCTACACTGGGTACTACAATTGAGCTTAGGGTTACTCCATCTACTTCTTTATCTCTTGACCCACTCTTCTCTAATGTGTCAAATAACAAGTCCAATGACACCTGAATTCCTACTTCTACAACATCGGGTCTAGCTACTATCAATTCCTTTGCTAATTCTACTATATTCTCATCAAGAATTGTAATTGAAAACATGGGTACACTATCTATGCCTTCAATTTGTAACCCACGTTCCCATAATCTCTCATGTTACTGACCCAAAGAGCCTTACAGTCTGATCTTGCACTTTGGGTTTATTCACTATAACTATTTCTCTTCTAATTCTATCATATCTTCAATTAGAACTAAAATTGAAGTCATGGGTATTCTAAATATCTTCTTTCCTTACTCTAACTCCCTCTAACGCCTCTCGCAAGATTCTTGAAGTCATCTTCATTGCACTCCAAGGTCCGACTATCTCAGATATAGTCATCTTGGTCTTGAGGCAAAGAAGCTTCTAACCCGAAGTTGTGTAAACCTGAAGTCCAAAGTCTCAAGTCCGAAGTCCAAAGACATCAACCCAAAGACACTCACTTACTATGTACATCTACTCCCAAAACTTCAAATACTTGTAACTTCTTCTATAGACCTCCAAACTTTGCAATTTTGGTTGCAACGGAAAGCCCTGAACAAGATGCTTCCAACGAAATATAGCATGTTTTATTTGGACTTGTGAACATTGAGATATAGCTCCCGCAAGAATCTTGACCTGTAACTTCCATTCCTCCTTTGGGTCTGCACTCCTTCAACCTTGGTTGAGTCCATCTTCATCTGACACAAAGTCAACTTCCTCGGGCTTGATCAAAAGACAAATTTCCTCTCATTTCTTCTCCATTTGGTTTCAATTTGGTTTCAGCAAGGCACTTCTTCTTCAAAACTCGTCCAAAATGAAAAATGTGGGTACCACAAGGACAAAGTGAAAACTTAGTCCGGGGGTAAATATAATACCCATTTGTGCATGTGTGTGGTATTTTGATATTTAGCTTGGTATTACAAGTATTTAAGAGATATTATTTATATAGAGATAAAGGATGGTTCTATATTAGTCATAGCTAAGATAGAGAGGACCTTACTTTAGAGGAAGTAGAAAAGATGAGCACCACTATTTTGGATTTTAGTGTGTTGACTTGGTATTATTCTTAAGTGTTTGGCTTTGAGGAAAGAGTTGAGAACTCTTGGGCCCGCAAGCTTTTTTGTTTTGGATTCTTCTTTAGTCCAAGGATAGCACATCTGAAGGAATCCTTGACTTAGTGGTTGGGTCAAGATAAGACCACTTGCTTAGGGGAATATGCCCATGTGAATGGATATTCCTTTCTACTTTTTGACTTTACTTGACTTTTAGTCTAGTAACTTGAGTTACTATAGTAATTAGTAACTTTGGTACGTAACTATTTCACAAGTATATAAACAAGGGGTGAGGAGGTACTCATCATCCTTTCATTTGCAACTATCTCTCTCTCATTGAGTTCTCTAGTGAGCAATGTCTTGAGTCTTGGAGTGTTAGCCTTGGAGGAGTATGATGGAGTTGGGGTTCCTTGCCTTCTTAGTCCATGGTGCACTACCATAATAGCCATCAGAGGTTCATCCTGAGTGAGAGATAGGCCGGCTCACAGTACTTGGTGGTGTTCTTGGATGATGTCTTAATCTATAGCAAGACAGAGGTATAACATGTGAATCATGTGTGAGAACTCCTAAGATGACTACAATAGTGGAAGTTTTATTGCAAGAAGTTAAGTGTGCCTTTTGGCAAAACAAAGTTACCTTCTTGAGTCACAAGATCTCATCAGAGGGGATCAAGATGGAAGAGGAAAAAATCAAGGCCATCATTGATTGGCCTACTCCAAAAGATGTTACTTAAGTATGGGTATTTAATAGATTGGCTAGTTTTTATTGACGGTTAATCCATTACTATGACAACCCGGAAAATATCATTTTTACGGTAATCAGGTAAGTAAAGTTTGTTCCCGCAGAGATACAAATCAGAATTGGTCAAATATGAAGTCAAATAGTAACATGTAGTTCTTCTTGAGTTCTTCTTTAATCTCTTAGGTAGCAACTACACCCAGAAGAGAGTAACAAGCTCACAATCTTGACAACTTGTCACAAATGCACACTCCCATAATCACAACATAGCAAATTCTGTCCAAACAAATGTTGATTGTCATGATTCAGATTCTCCCAAAGACGGCACTTCACTACAAAAACAACTTTACCTCAAAATTGTGTTCCACCCCTCTACTGAAGGCACAACTTCCTTGATCAAAATTGCTTCACATCAACTTTGCACTGCACTCACAAATTCAAAATACTACCAACACTACAATTCCTCTCGGATCTGTCAAGGCATTGCTCCAATTGCACTTCACTCAAGATCAAACACACAGAATAAAGATCAAGGCTGTGGAATCCAACATCCAACAAGCACACTAAGTTGCACTTCAAAATTCCCCCAACACTCACAAACACACACAAAAAGTTGACACTCGGAATCAAGCTCAAGCGACAAGCACTAAAAACTGCGCTTCACTTTATCTATCTTCAGAATTATGAATACTGAACAACATATGATTGTGAATGCCAACTTTAAATAGTGAAACAAATGACAATTACTAAAAAAAGTACCGTTCTACAACAACTCTTCCAACTTGTAGATCAGAATTGACAATCATATCTACCTCTTCAAATCTCAAATTTGTTTCTACCCCAATCCTATGTCAACCTCCTCATCGGCTTCCAAACCCGATGATCTTCCTATTACTTCTCCTTCTTCGGGTATATCTACCACTACCAAGTCCTTCACTATTTCTAGTACTTCTACACTAAGAACTACAATTGAGTTCATGGGTAACTTTTCTATCTCCTTATCTCCCGACCCACTCTTCTCTAATGTGTCAAATAACAAGTCCAAATACACCTAAATTCCTACTTTTGCAACATCAGACTTTCTCTCCTCTGTCACTACCACTCCTCTCATGTCTCCTCTCCTACCTGTCACTCTCCTACCTCCTCTCCTACCTGTCATTGTCTCCTCTCCTACCACTACCAAGTCCTTCACTATTTCTAGTACTTCTACACTAAGAACTACAATTGAGTTCATGGGTAACTTTTCTATCTCCTTATCTCCCGACCCACTCTTCTCTAATGTGTCAAATAACAAGTCTGATTACACCTAAATTCCTACTTTTGCAACATCAGACTTTCTCTCCTCTGTCACACTACTCCTAATTCTTTCTAACTCTGACTTGACTAAATCTCATCTGAGACTGACATTGTCTCCTACTTCTAACATCTTCCAATCTACTTGCTCCCTTAACCGGATTAATAAAGTGTTCATATCCACATCCTTGGCTTTCCTCTTCCAAGTTTTCTACACAAGCAACTTTAAATCTTGTAGACGTGCTTCTTCCAACCTTCCTTCAGCCTCTGTGCTCAAGATTTCTTGCAACTTTCCTGCAACTTCTCCTACTGATTCCGACTTATAACCTCAAGATCACTTTGCCTTCAACTCTTCACGGTACATCTTCAACTCATCTTTGTACTCAGCAGCAAGCATCTTCTTCTCCTCCACATACTGAGAACTCTGTAACTCAGCACTTCATACCAGCTCGTGCAATCTTTCTTCTTCTCAATGCCTGACTGCCAACTCTCTCTGCCATGCTTGATCCTCCCTGGCTGCACTCTTTCTCAAGCTTTCTTACTTCTGCTCCATTATTGCGGCCATCACCTTCACATGAATACTCTCAATGCGCACATCATTGACCTCCTCTTTCATCTTGGTCAGCAACATTGCCTACTCCTTCAACTCTTAGACTTGCTTCTGCATTTCCTTACCTCTTGACTCAAAACTCTCTTGCAACTTCTTGAAAGTCTTCTTCATCAAGACTGCATCCACCCGAAGTTCTTCAACTTCCTCGTCTCTTCGGGTTACACGCTCTTGCAAACCCTTCACTTCAACAAGTAGATACTTCACCACCTGCAACTCATTTGTCACCTTCATACGATCTTGGGGAATTACCTTTTGGTGCTCCTTCAACAGTTCCAACAATGGAGCAACAACCTTTGATAGATACTATATTCCGCCAAATTTCTCTTCGTCTTTGGCCCCATCTTTGTACTTTACCTCTTCTCTTGGCTCCTTCTGCTGAAGTTGTGATCTTTGTATCTTCAAAGACATTGCTTTTGAGCTTCCTTCTTCCTTACCTATTGAACTCGGCCCCGCAGGGTGCTCCTTTATCTTTCAGCCCCCTTCTCTTCCACAACCAAGGCTACGTAATGATTTGTCTTTCTTGGTACACTGTCAATCATCACATGACAAGCTTCATCCACTCCAACCGATTGATGAATCTCATGTCAATCATCACATGACAAGCTTCATCCACTCCAACCGATTGATGAATCTCATGTTCACCCTCACTCTTGCTTCTGTATTCCTCACTTTGTAAAGTGAGTTTGTCTTCTTCTGAGTCCTCTCCTTGAGACTCTGTCTCCCCTTCAGACTCGGTTTCCGATTGTGCTTCTTTCACCATCTTCTTACTTTGCAGAACCAGTCTTTGGGTCTTCCTTTGTGTTGGAGGTGACTTTGCTTCTTTGGGTTTATTGCGCTTCTTCTTCTTTGGGCTTGTGACTTCTTCCATCTTCTGTTGTCCCGTCCTCAAGAAGTGATCATCACCGGCTTGTAGGTGTGCCATGTATTGTTGCTCTTCTTCATCCGCTTCCCATCTCAAATCAAGATGGAAATGTGACACCATGCAACGCCTCTCCTCTGCTGTCAACAAGTTCAACCCGAAGTAGAAGTGTGCTCCAAACTTTGCAAAATAATGTGGAGGCAAACTTGTCCTCCAATTGACCACCATCTGCCTCATTTGTTGGTGAAAACACTTTGCCCAGTTCACCTTCACTCCTGCAAACATCTGGTGGAAAAAGACCACTTGCTGCATGTTCAAGTAAGTTGTTCATTTTAGTTTGAACATGGCCATTATCGTCTCCACAATAATTTGTTTAATTGGGTCCCAATAGGACTCCACCTTGTAACCATTTGTTGTGCATGGAGCAAAGAATAAATTTTGTATGTCCGCCGTCTCCTCTGCAGCATCACACTTCTGATAGAAGGTGACTCCTATCGGTTCTCTTGCTTCCTTCCCCAACACTAACCTCCAATCCAACTCAATCCATTGAGCAGGATTTCCTCTCTTCCCCTCGACTTAAGGGCCTTCCTTGCAATTACAAGCAGTTATCTCTACCATGACTCCTAGGAAATTGAAATTCCAGTTCCATGCAAAGAAAGTAATACAAAGTCTATTCAAGACTTCAATCCTTGCTACAATGTCCAACCTACAAATTGCAAAAATTTGCACTACCAGAGCGTTCGTGACCTTCTTTGTCATGATCTTCTCTCTTGTTCTTCGTCATTGGAAGACTATTCCTTCTCTTGGACAAGACAATCTAACCCCTTCTAGATTTTGGAAAATTTCACCCTCAATTGGCTTCTTGGCACACATTACTGCAAGACGACTACTCAGAGGGATAGGAAATCTACTTGACATATTCAACTTGCCCTTGCGCAATTGCAATTTTATATTACCCCAAATTGCAATCATTCTTCAATTGATTTCAAAATCAACTTCCCCTTCTTCTGCGTGTTGCTGTCTTGTCACTGTTAAGACATGCTTCTTCTGCCTCCACCGTTTCTTGAAGTGTACTTTCTTGCCACGTACTAAGGTTGTTAGATGGTTTTTGTATTGGCCTTTGATTCCCGATCCAAAGATGATGCTCTTTGGACTTCTTTCTTTGTACTCCTCTCTTGAGTACCTCCATCATCGGATCCAAAGTCGACTTCTTTGGATTTCCTCCAAAGACACTCTCATCCTTCTTTCTTTTGCAATTCATCTTTCTTGCTTACTTCTTCTCCAAATGCTAATAAATAGAAAAATAAACAAAAATGTGGGCACCACAGCTACTATGCTCATGTGGCCGTACCATTGACCAATCTTGTGGGGAAGAACTTGAGTTTTCAATGGACCAACAAACATGAAGAAGCATTCCAAAATTTGAAACATATGGTGTCTTCAAGACCAATTCTTCAACCATATGATCCTCAACTACCAAGTGTGGTTGATTTTGATGCTTCTAACTTTGCAATTGGAGTTGTGTTGCAATAGGAATTCACAAATGGATTACATGCTATTGCCTTTGTGTCTTGCAAACTAAATGCAACAAAAAGGAATTACTCTACTCAAGATCAAGAAGAACTAGCAATGGTATATCTCCACCAAGGTATGGAGGCATTATCTCTTGGGGAAACAAGTGGTCATGCAAATTGATCACAAGCCCCTGTTGCAAACATTACATTTGGAACACATGAAGAGTTGACATCATTGATGGGAGGAACAACTACAGTTGTTTGACATCAAACTTGACTATAAACCCGGTTGGTTCCATGTCATCTCTAATACCCTATCACAATTTGAAGTCCCTGATTTGAAGTCTCTTCCTCTCATCACGGTGGCAATTACGGCAGTGTGAGTCAACTCCAAAGTCCAAACCAAGTTTAGGACAGCTCTACAACAAGATCCATTCTTTCAAGTGGTACAAGGTCATTTTGCAGCATGCAACAAGGAATACAATACCTTCTCCTTCAAGGAAGGCCTTTTATTCCATGAGGACCGGATCTATGTTCCAACCAAAGGTGATCTTTGACTTGTGCGCCTTCAAGAAGCCCATAATTTACCAATTGTTGGTCACATGGGTGTGGACAAGACCTTGGGTACCCTCCAACACCAATGGTGGTGGCCAAACATGGCATAAGATGTTTGTAAGTCTGTTTGATCATGTAAGATCTGCCAACGCAACAAGGCCAATAACTAGAAATCAAGTGGACTCCTTCAACCACTTCCCATTCCATCAACTCATTGGGAACATGTGAGCTTAGATCTTATCACCTCCTTGGCCAAGACAAAGCAAGGTCACATAATAATTGTGGTGTTTGTGGATAAGCTTAGTAAGCAAATCTATTTGGCACCAATAGTTGATACTATGGATGCTCCAACCTTGGTGCAAATCTACTTTGACAATGTATTCAAACATCATGGGATGTCGTGTGTACTCATCTTTGATTGTGATCCTTGATTCACTGGGAAATTTTAGCAAGCACTCTTCCAGATACTTGGCACTAAGCTTTCTTTGTCCATTGCCTATCATTCTCAAATTGATGGACAAATTGAATTTTAATAGTGCACCTTGGAGGATATGCTTCATGCCTTTGTCAACATTCACCACACCAATTGGGATGAATGTCTTGTAGTTGTGGAGTTTGCATACAATAACTCCAAACATGCAAGCATCAAATTCTCTCCTTTCTTTCTCAATTTTGGCCAAGATCTACTTGTTCTAGAGTCCCTTCTTTCTCCTCCTCCATCTCATGTCCCTCATACTTCAACCTTCTTGACCACCATATCTCAATCTCTCCAGCAAGCCAAGTCTCATCTCCTTGTTGCTCAAAATCATCAAAAACAATATGTGGACTACCATCACTGTGATCTCACTTTTCAAGTTGGTGAAAACATCATGCTCTCCTCTAGTACCTACTCCTCCCACTTGATACCTAAGTTTCTGAACTTGCCCCTAATTGGATTGGACACTTTGATGTCACCCAAATCATCTCTCTTGTTGCTTATTGACTTGACTTGCCTTGCCTTGTCATATGCGCATCTGCCCTATCTTTCATGTGTCCAAGTTAAATTTCTTTGTTCCTAATCCATCTTATTTTTCCTCTTGTGTCCAACCTCCTCCTTCTCCTCCCATCCCTATCCATGACCATGAGGAGTACAAAGTTCATTGAATACTTGCACGTCACCACATCCAAGGCGACCGCCAACAACATATGGAGTAAAAGGTCCTTCGGAAGGGCTGTCCCTTTCATGATGCCACTTGGGGGCCTCTTTCTCATCTCTAGAATGCACAAATGGCCATCTAGGAATTTGAAGCTTCAATGGCAACGAGGATGTCACCAACTAGCAGTAGGGGAATATGTAACAATATGGAGTTTAGCAATGAAGTTAGTCAAAGCTAATGAAGAAGTAAATAGGCCTAATTAGCCTAGAATATTATAGAAGCATCTAAGAAGCTTCTTGGGAAGCTTCCTACTAGCTTAGCTTGCACCCCAAGTAGGTAGTTTCTAGAAGGAAGCTTTTAGAAGCTTCCAACCAACTTAGCTTGCACACCAAGTAGGCGGCTTCAAGATAGAAGCTTCTTTAGAATCTTCCTAGTTAACTTAGCTTGCAATCCAAGAAAGCGGCTCAAGGAAGTTTCTTGAGAAGCTTCTCAAGGACCTTGTATGCTCCTTATAAATACAAGACCCAAAGCTCATGCTAGGCATTTGGAATTTTTCCCGCATTCAAGTGTCCCAATGTGATCTTCCATTCTCTTATTTCTCTCCTTGGTCTTGGTATATTACAATATGCTTCAATTTCTAGAATGCTTCTTTGTGCTTGGTGGTCCATTGAAAGCTTAAGGTCTTCTCCAAGAGATTTTTCAATGATACATATGATCACTTGAGCATAGTAGTGGATGAACCATTGATAAAAACTTGCCAATTCATTAAATGCTTGCACTTTTGTGGCATCCTTTGGAGTATGCTCATCAATAATGGCCTGTAACACCCATTTGTGCATGTGTGTGGTATTGTGATATTTAGCTTAGTATTACAAGTACTTAAGAGATATTATTTATATAGAGATAAAGGATGGTTCTATATTAGTCATGGTTAGCTAAAAGTTAGTCATAGCTAAGATAGATGGGACCTTACTTTAGAGGAAGTAGAAAAGATGAGCACCACTATTTTGGATTTTAGTGTGTTGACTTGGTATTATTCCTAGGTGTTTGGCTTTGGGGAAAGAGTTGAGAACTCTTGGGCCCGCAAGCCTTTTTGTTTTGGATTCTTATTTAGTCCAAGGATAGCCCATGTGAAGGAATCCTTGCTTTAGTGGTTGGGTCAAGATAAGGGGAATATGCCCATGTGAATGGATATTCCTTTCTACTTTTTGACTTTACTTGACTTTTAGTCTAGTAACTTGAGTTACTACGGTAATTAGTAACTTTGGTACGTAACTATTTCACAAGTATATAAACAAGGTGTGAGGAGGTACTCATCATCCTTTCATTTGCAATTATCTCTCTCTCATTGAGTTCTCTAGTGAGCAATGTCTTGAGTCTTGGAGTGTTAGCCTTGGAGGAGTATGATGGAGTTGGGGTTCCTTGCCTTCTTAGTCCATGGTGCGCTACCATAATAGCCATCAGAGGTTCATCCTGAGTGAGAGACAGGCCGGCTCACAGGCCTTGATTTTCTCCTCTTCCATCTTGACCCCTTTGATGAGAACTTATGACCCAAGAAGGTAACTTCCCTCTACCAAAAGGCACACTTTGATTTCTTGCAGAAAACTTTCGTTGACATAGTTGTCTTAGACTTCTTGCACATGATTTGTATGTTCTACCTCCATCTTGCTATAAATTGGAATATAATCCAAAAACACCACCACGTACCAATCCAACAGCCCATCTAACACACAATGCATCTAATCCATGAAGACTATTGGAATTAGTGAGCCCAAAAGGTAGAATTCTACATTCAAAATGCCCATACCTTGTATAAAAGGTAATCTTTTGCACATCTTCCTTATTAATAAGAATTTGCCAATAGTAGCTTCTAAAATCAAACTTGGAGAAGTATTATGTTCCACTCAATTGATCTAGCAAGTCATCAATTTGAGACAAGGGATAGGCATTCTTCATGGTTTTTTCATTAACTGCCACAATAGTCAATACGAAATTGAGGTCCTCCATCCTTCTTTGGTACAAAGAGTATTGATGTTCCCCATGGAGATGTATTATATTGTATAAAATCTTTCTCTAACAACTTGGTCAATGTTATTTGATTAGAGAGTAATCCTTTGGCAAATTATCCAAAAAAAGTTTTGCAAACTTGTGAAATTTTTGATCAACCATTTTTTGATGAGGTTTCAAGTCCTCATCAGCTTCTCCTTGTGCAAATTGCACAAATGGCTTGATCCACACTGCAAAAATAAGAATATCTTCCTCCAAATCTTGCTCTAGGGCTAGTTTATTGACAAACTTCTCATTTTGGGACTGACTATTCTTAGTTGTCTTACTTAGAGATGCTATACAACCTAATTGGTAGTTCTTACTTTGGTGTTGTACTTGAATTTATTTTTGGGTTCAATAAAATTAACCTTATGACATTCAAGCCAAGGCAGACTTAGAATGACATCATAGTGTAGATGCGCTACTACATATCTCATTTTTTCTTCTCAATCTTGAGTGTAACAAGATGTGATGTACAAAATGCAGAACCCTTTGTCATCTGTCATCATCAATCTACTTCCAAATACTAGCTTGATGGGAATACATATCTTCCTTTGTTAATTGCATGGACATATAATTCTATAAACTTCCAAAATCAACCAAAATCTTACAATCACAATCAAATATCATACCTTACAAGTGAATCAAACTTGCACAGGTCAAGCTTTCAACCCCATTAGAACTAATCTGGTTTCTAACAAGTGGCTCAATATCTTTTACTAGGATTCTTCATTTCATTGATCTGTATGCTCCACAAACTCCATTTGGACAATTTATGAGTGTCATTCACTCTTGATGGATATTCAATGATGCAATGTCTAATTGAGTAACAGTAAAAGCAACCACTATTTTGTCATAATCTCTCCTTATCTTTAGTGTCAAGTGGTCTTTGTTAGATGGCATCAATCTCCATTGGTACCGGCTCCTCCACCCGTGTGTACTATTAGAAGGTTTTATGAAGGTCAAGATTGAGACCAAGTTGTGGCAACCAAGGCATCTAAGCACTCAATTGAGTGCATGGCTTCCCCCAAGTGTTTAGACTCTTGTGTGATCTCTTCCAATTTAGTATGTGACTTCAAGCCCCTCACAAATTGATCTAGACCTTCACCTTCTAATATCTTTGGAATTTGCATTATGGTGTTCTAGAATAGAGTGCTATAGCTTCTCATCAAATCAATATGCTTCAATTTTGCAAATCTATCTTGTACAGGTTATGCAACATTTATAGTTTGGAATCTCCTAATCATTATGCTCGTGAATTCTTCCCATGTCTAGATTAACACAAAAAACTACCATGCAACTTGCTCCACTCAAAATTGGCATTGTAGTTTTGCCACTCCATCCAATTGGCTTGGAGCTAAGAGAATTTATCTCCATTCACTCTTGAAGATTTTTGATTTCAAAATAGTATTCATAATCAAACACAAAGTTCTCCACTACACCTGAGAGATTCTTGCCTTCAAGTACCATGGGATTCAAAATTTAGACTTGTTCTTCTCCTTCTCAACATGATGCTCTCTTTACGTGCTCTTGTTGTTGATGGTCTTTTTCTTCCAAAAACCCAATAAGGTGCTTGATTTATTATTGCATAGCAATGATAACTTTAGACATTGTCACCATGGCTACTACTCTATCCAACTACCTACAATTATCTAAGTTAATGCATAGATGAAACACTTCCACTAATTTTTTTAAGTTACAATAAGAAGTATCAATGGTTCATCAGACAAGGTGATTGTATCCAAAAAATTTAGCCAAAGCATGAAATTATGAACTACATGAAATGATACTTGTGTAGTACATGGATATAGAAATCTCAATGGTTTGGAGGAAATGGATTTGGTGGTCCATAAATGTTAGGACTCTTGAATGAAGGAAACTCCAAATTTCTAGCATGTTTTAGCTTTGGTATTTATAAGGAACATACAAGGCTGTTGGGAATCTTCTTAGAAGATACCTTCTTAGAATGCAAGCTAAGCTAAACAAGAAGTTTCTCAAGAAATTTCTTGCTGGAAGCTACCAACTTGGCATGCAAGCTAAGCTAACCGAGAAGCTTCCCAAGAAGTTTTCTTCTAGAAACCATCTACTTGATATGAAAACTAAACTAGTTGGGAAGCTTCTTCCTAGAAGCCGCCTACTTGGCATACACATTGTTTAATACTTGGAAAGTACCAAGAAGTTTCCTAGTTGCTACTAGAGCATTCTTGGGCTGATTTGGCCTATTTGCTAACTCATTAGCCTCTACTAACTTGTTTTCTAACTCCATATAGTTACATAATTGATGGTAGATTTTAAGGTATATTTTAAGATATCCATAGAAAATTAATCGGCATCATCACCAATCAAGTTGCTCTAGATTAAAACTTTGCTCTAGGCAATAATGAGTTCCTACAAAAACTCACCATTAATTCATGAGAGGGTCATTTTTTAGTGTGTTTGCAAGATTTATCAAACTCATAGAATAACCTCCTTTCATATATAAAATATTCATCTTTTGATGCAATTTTAATATCTATTTAGGGACTATATGTACAATATTATTGAATCCTTAAATGTTGTGGCATCCTTAGGAGTAGGCTAGATGGTAATGGTTGTGGTTTTCTACTCTTCCATCTTTATCCCCTTTGCTAAAACCTTCCGGCCCAAGAAGATACCTTCCTTTTGCCAAAAGGCACACATGGACTTTTTATAATAGAACTTCCATTGTTGTAGCCATCTCAAAACTTCTCTTATAAGTTTTGTGTATTCTACCTCAATCTTATTGTAAATAAGAATATCATTCAAGAACATTACCATATGTTGATCCAATAGTGCATCTAACACCCAATGCATTTGATCCATAAAGATTGTTGGTACATTGGTGCCTAAAAGGTAAAACTCTACATTCAAAATACCCATACCTTGTACAAAATGTAGTCTTCTGCACATCTTTGCCATCAATTGGAATTTGCTAGTAGTTGCTTTGAATATCTAACTTTTAGAAATATCCAGCTCTACTTAATTGATTGAACAAGTCATCAATTCAAGGCAAGGAATATGAATTCTTCATGGTTTATTTATTGAGATTATAAAAGTCAATACAAATCAAATTCCTCCATCTTTCTTTGCTACAAAGGTACCAAAGGTGCTCCCTAAGAGGATGTACTATGTTGTGTGAAATCTTTCTCCAACAACTAGATCAATGTTGTTTTCAATCCTTCTAACACTTTTGATAAGAGCTAATAGATTGGTTTACTCATTTGAGTAGTACTTGACAATAGATAAATCTTGAAGTGCATACTTCATTCAAAGTGTAATCTCTTTGGTCATCTAGAAATATATCTGCAAACTCTTGAACTATTTGATCAACCACTACTTGTGAGGTTTCTTATCCTCATGAGATTCTCCTTGTACAATCTTCTTGATTCACATGGCAAAAATAAGAATATCTTCCTCCAAAGCATATTTTATAGCCACTATACTAATAAACTTCTCATCTTGGGATTATTTACTCTTAGATGTCTTCCTCAAAAGGTGCAAAATAAGATAATCAATCATTCTTACCTAGGTGTTGTACTTGAATTTATCGTCAAAAAAAATCAAATTGAACCTTATGGAATTCAAGCCAAGGAAGACCTAGAATAAAATCTTATAGTAGGACAATTACTACAAATCCCATGCACTTTGAATACTCCTTTCCAATCTTGAATGCAATAAGATGTGAGGTATGGAATAGATTGTATGGTACAATCTACCATCAACAATTTGCTACCAAATACTAGTTTGATAAGAATATATGATTCTTTTGCTAATTTCATGGACTTGCAATTCTCATAACTCCCACAATCAACCAAAATCATGTAACCATAATTGGATATCACACCTTCCAAGTATATCAAACTTGTATAAGTTGAGATTTCAATCTCATTGGAACAAATTATGTTCCCAATAAGTGACTTGATATCTCCTACTAGGGCTCTTTCTTTCTCTAATCCTCATCATCCAACAACTCCATTTAGACAATAGGTCAAGCCTTCACATTCTTAGTTGGACATTTAGCAATATGACTTTCAATTTGGTGAAAATAGAAGCAATTATTATTATTTTGCAATCTTTCTTTATCTGCAATGTGAAGTAGTCTCCATTGCATGGCATCAATCTCCATCAATGCCAACTCCTCTATCCATATATGGTGTGTTTGTAGGTTTTATGAAGATCTAAGTCAAGACCAAGTTGTGGCAACCAATAAATCAAAGTGCTTGGCCAATTACATGACTTCTTTCACATGTTTGGGCTTGTGCATGGTAATTTCCAATTTAGTTGGTAATTTCAAGCCTCTCACAAACCAATCCAAAACTTTGCTTTCCAATATCTTTGAAATTTATAATATTGTGTTTTTTAATTGAGTGGTATAGCTCCTCACATAACCACTCTGCTTCAATTATACTAATCTTCTTATACGGCTTGTACAACATCCATTGCTTGGAATCTCTCAATTATTACACTTCTAAATTCCTTTCATGTTGAGATTAGAGAAAAAAATTTCATTGAGCTTGCTCTATCTAGAATTTCCACCATAGTTTCTCCACTCCATTTAATTGGCTCAAAACTAAGAGAATTTATCTCCATTCATCTAGGAGATTTATAGCTTCAAAATAACATTTGCTATTAAACATAAAATTCTATATTTCATTTGATAAAACATGCCTCAAAATACCTTTGTCTTTGGAAATCAAACTCAATCTTCTCCTTCTCAAAACGCTACTCTCTCTACTTGCTCTTGTCATTTACTATCACAATATCTCTCTCTCTCTATCTTCCAACAATCAAGTAAGATGTTCAATTTGTTGCTACATAGCAATGATAAATCTTGCCATTGCCATCATGAATAGTACTCTACCATGCTACCTACTTGCAAGACATACATTGTCTAAGTTAAGATGTAGATGCAACACATCCACTGCTCTTTGTCAATTACAATCAAAAGGATCAATGGTTCATCAGACAAGGTGATTGTGTTTGTAAAATTCTACCAAAGCATGAAATGATGAACTACATGAAACAATACTTTGGTTTTGAAGAAATGGATTGTAGATTGGTGGTTTATAGATTCCATCCACCCTAATCTTGTTTTGATACCAGTGTAAAATATTCAGGAGAAAAATAAGAGAATAGAATATCAAAGTGAAAGACCACATTGGAAATCTCAAGTTAATGAAACTCCAAATGCCTAGCATGAGCTTGGACTTTGGTATTTATAGGCAAATTGTGTACAAGAATCCCAAGAAGCTTCTAAGAATAGTTTCTTCTAGAAGTTGCCTTACTTGGAGTGCAAGCTAAGTTAGCCATTTACTTGGCATACAATCTAAGCTAACCATCAACTTGGTGTATAAGTTACTCAACCTTTGGAAAGATATTAAAAGCTTTTCACCAAGAAGTTTCTTGGATGCTTCTAGAACATTCTTAAAGTTACCTAACTATATGTTAATTCTACTACATCCTAAGTATCTTTAGCTTGTGCTAACTCCATATTATTACATAGTCTTTCTATATTCTCCTTTTTCTCTTTATAGCTAACATGGCTTCTTACAATATGTAGTTATTATTCTTTAGTCAACCATATATGAAAAATGAAAAAAGGCGACTGCATAGGAAAAACAAAGGATGGGAACACCCCATCAATAGGGAGATCAATGCATGATAGGGAGATCCTTTAAGAAGAATTTATTTACTATGCCTTATTTTTTGCTGTCTTATCTACTACTTTCACCATGCTAGGTGGTATCCTGCTTCCTGGAAAAAATACAAAATCATGAGCCTTGTAGAGTATATTAATCAAACCTTGGACCACTTGACTACCAAAGTTCATCTTGTAGGCTAGAGAGTCAAGTTGTTGAATTTTCAAGCATTTCTCCTTGAGGTATTCCTCTTCACCTCTAGCCTTTGAAGTGGTCTATCATATCTACACATGGCTTGCATATTCTTGGAGTACTAATAAAGTCCAAGGATTTTGTTACACGTTTTAGATGTCATCTTGCAAAGGACGTCCTTTGTATGGATGACCTTCCTCTACTAGTAAGATAGATAAGTGGCATTTGGTATATTCTTCTCTAGTATTGCTCATCAATCAACCTTACATGGATCTCCACTTCTTTGACCTTCATATCAAGTTTAAGAGTTTTTTATATGAGGATCATGAAATTCTTTAGGAATATCATTAAACCAAGTATCTTTGAGTGTTTGACACAAGATTTAGCACATAGATATACATCTCTACCAATCTCAAACAGAGAGATAGGCCTATTTCCTATTGAGGAGACAACATTTCTATGGTTTTTGAGTATTTAGGCATTCTTGGTACTTCTATTTTCCTCTTATTTTGTGGTTATTGATAGATGATTTGTGGAGATATATGTGATTGAGGTGAATAGGGATCTTTTTTTCTCCAAGTACTAGTATAGTAGACAAGAGATGGCTTGTCCTAAAAGCAAAAAATGGCCTTCTATGCCTTTTTTCTTTTTGATTGGACCAAAAGTTTATAATCTTCCTTGATTAACCAATAGTTTCAAGAAGCTCTATGTTCTCTCTTTGTTGATGCATCCATTCCTCTTGCTATTAAGGTATGTCTTTGCTCTTGCTAGCAAGGATGTGGCTCTTGGATCATAGCTCAACCTTGCATTAATTCATTTTGACTTGTTCTATAACAATGAGGTAGTTCATCTATTTGCATTGCTCACTTATGAGTTTCATGTACAAACTTAGATGCAATAGTGATCCATATGACTTGATATCCTTTTTGGAGGACAAAGGATAACTATTTATGATATCCTTTTATATTTATATATATAGTGTCTGGCATTGTAAAAGACCAAAACCAAGGAGAGAAATAGGAGAATGGGAACTCACATTGGGACACTTGAATGAGGGAAAACTCCGAATGCCTAGCATGAGCTTCGGCCTTGGTATTTATAGGTAGCATACAAGACTCTTGAAGCTTCTCAAGAAGCTTCCTTGAGCCGCTTTCTTGGAGTGCAAGCCAAGTTAACTAGGAAGCTTCTCAAGAAGCTTCCTTCTAGAAGCCGCCTACTTAGCATGCAAGCTAAGCTAGTTAGAAGCTTCTAGAAGCTTCCTTCTAGAAGCTACCTGCTTAGGGCACAAGTTAACTAGTTGGGAAGCTTCCCAAGAAGCTTCTTAGATGCTTCTAGAATATTCTAGGCTATTTTGTCTCATTCTCTACTTCGTAAGCCCGACTAACTTTGTCTCTAAACTCCATATTGTTACAAGCATGGAATGGAAAGGACAATGCAAGTTAGAGCATACCTGTATCTAATCCAAGATGATCAAATGATAATAGCACATGTTGTTGTTATAGATCCAAAATGAGATACAATTTTGGAGGATTAATTCCATATCCTCTTGGATGAGAAGCATCAACAAAGATCTCTAAATATAAGGGTATAAAATTAGTTTATCTCTTTGTTCCTCTAGCTTCGGAACAATGGATATGGTATTAAACATGTTAGTCAAGGAGTGCACAATAACTTATAATAGTACATTATAGTGTTATCACAAGCACTGTCCTCCTTCATTGTTTACTTTAGACAGTGTGTGTTTATTGCTCTATAGAGAGCAATTGCTAGTACAATCCATAAAAGAGCAAGCACACTAAGTGATGCTTCTTCAATACTCAAGTGGTGTGTAGATTATTTGATTTACAATGCTCTTATGTTCTAGGTGTAGTAGGATATATTTCTCATACCAATGTTATGATTGCTTAGTACCACTTTACCTCATTGCTTTTATACTTGTATGGCATGATGGTGTCTTCACATCCTTCTTATTAATACATGATGATATGCAACATTTATAAAATAACTAGCTTCTTGTGTGTTTAAGTGTGATTAGTTGACATAAATAGAGAGAATTATGCTCTCATGGAGACAAGTATATCTTCATCTTCATGGTGTAGAATTATCTATCCACTTTATTAGTTATTTCACACTTTATGTTTTATTGATGTTTAAGGAATTTTGAAATTTTGAATAAGAATTTTGAAATTTTAATAAAAAACTAGAAGGATAAATGCTTACTTAACTAAAAAAGATGTATGAAAGAAAAGTCTAATTTTACATCATAAAATCTAACCTAGTGTAAATTCATATTTTTGATTTATATTATAAAATGCATGTGTGCAAAAAAGATATATTTCCGACATGACAACCAGATTTTAATAGACTATATTTACTTATCACCATAACCGACTGGATTGAGATCCTTATTAACAATATAAAATCTTTTGGATTTGAAAATTAGAGCTAATTATTAATCGGATCATTAAGTTGTCCGAAAAGATTTTGCAAAAGGAGCAACAATACTCCCTTTCTGTGTTTTATAAATTCCCAAGATTGGTATATGATTGGATTTCAAGCGATTGAAAGCAAAGAAACCCGCGGGAAAGTGTTCAGAGTTCATTCTACACATAGTTTACACCAGTTGGATGCATGCTTTGTATATAATAATCACGAAACAACTCAATATTTAGCTGATTTCCATGGGGTAATGACGAGACTAATTTTAAATTTTGAAATTGTGAAAACCAAGTTAGTTAGATAAGGTAGTCCAAAATTTTATTACTTTATTTGCTAAATTCATGTCATAGGTATAAATCTATGTTTGGTCCATTACTCCTTTTTTAAAACCTTGTTATATATTTATATAAATTTTATTTTATTATCAATTTACCATCATTTATTTGTATATTGTGGAAAAAGCTGAAATTAAATTGAATTTAGTAGAATTAGAATTCGAATCTATCGGTTTATACAGTAACAACCACCTTTGAATTTAGCAAGCATAAATCTAATATGAGTGTAGCAAACATGACATTAAGATTCTAGATCATCTTTTCTAACTAATTTTCTTTCATATTTTCCATCATTTTAAATTGGTACTGGCATCAAACATCATAGCATACATGGACATTGGATCACCTTCTGAATAATTTTGTCATTATACATGCAGGGGTATCCGATAAGTACAACTAACTATAACTAGTAGCTAAGCGTTAGAATATAGTTTCCGCATTCTTTCGAGTCAAATGCATGCAGAAAGTATTCATGCCATCATCTCATAGTTTTGTTTGTGCATGTTCTCCTCTCACTGGCTTATTTACCTTAATATCTTATGAAAGACAAGTCGAAAGGGTGACAAGCTGCCGTAGGCCAAGAAGTTAAAAAATGAAATCAAATACACCTATGTTGATTCAAGAAAGCATCATCTATAAACAGTATTCACGGTCTTTGTTGCTTGAATAATTATCAACAATAATGCTTCATTTCCTCACATGTCATAATACTAGAGTCTTCCCAGAACAAACAACAACAGATATCATGTCATTTTCACTTTGTCAAATATAACCTTCCCTCGTACATAAATAGGTTGAATAATGGGGTATAGTAGTATAACCGATATAGAAATGTACATATTTTCTGAAAAAATGTAGAAGTTCACAAAACCAACTAATATTAAAATAATATCATATTTTTTTTTATTCAAAAAATCTTTCACCCACATATCTATCTTTATATTCTCAAAATCTATAAATATACCCCTATATTACACAGTCCTCATTAACAATTAGCGTCCTCATGTTAGTGCATTACGTTATTTTATTGACTTACTATTCTACACTTCCATATTAGCAAACGTGCCGTGTTTGGTACGCTTGATGTTGTCTGCGTGAAACACACACGAAACTCGTTCGTTATCTTTCACAAGTTCTCGAAGCCGCATCGGTTACATGCAATGAAGATAACAAGTGTAAGATATTGGTAAATCCAAGAAGTATGCTTCTAGACCAAATTTGAACATTCGTCTTTTAATGTAAAGCATCTGCAAAGTTTATTTGTTGAAAGAATGAGTGATAAATTTGACACTGCATCTTAAAGGACTTTGAGTTTGACCTACTTATTAGAAAATTGCATTGATGAGGTCTTCTTCCCATCCATCATGTGTTCTACGTTGTCGCCTTTTTCTCCTATTAGAACATATAGTGAAAGATAAAACTCTCAGATTTTGTACTAAAGTCTCCTCTCAAATGTCGCCTTTTTCTCCTATTAGAAAATATAGTGAAAGATAAAACTCACAGATTTTGTACTAAAGTCTCCTCTCAAAAGTACTATACAGGAAAGCAATGGTTTTGTACAAGCTAATGAAAGTTTGACAAAAACATTTGGTTTGAGTTGGTTTCATCAACAAAATATTCTTATACTTTCTATGTAAGGATATACTTATATCTAGCCTTTATTTTTTCTAGTAACCACAAAATATTATAAAAAAAAATTAGAGGAGAATATGTTTACCCTATAGCTCTAAGTGATACCTTTTAAATTTTCAAAATATTTGAGGTAAATGCTTTGTATATAATTCTAGAAGATGATATGAAGATACGGTTACATTATTATTATTAATGAAGATTTTTTTTATTTATTATTAATAATAATATATCTGAACATTAAAATCAACATTATAGTGTTATGCCTTAAGGAAGTTTATGTATGAATCTAATAAATTCATCGTGAGTTTAATAAATTTATTTAGTTTGTGATATCTATAAAATTGTATCAGATATTGGAATATCTAGATTCTATTTCTATTTCTATTTCTATTTCTAGAAGATATCTTTCAAAACTTTGTCTAACACAGAAATGATAATATGGAAGCAATTGTTTCAAAATTATACTATATTGGCTTTCATTATTTATAATAATTGATATTAGATGAAAAATTGTATTTAATATCTAGTTTTAGATATAAGAAACTAGATAAAAGTACATTTTCATATTTTTTTATCATATATTGTATCTTGTATTATCTCCAAAAATTTACCTCCATTTATACATGATGATACTTATATTATGTATTCAAATAGCTTATTTTTAATTATTAATTTATTTTGATTTTAATTATAAATATATTTAATTTATCTTATGATAAGAAGAGTTGTAATAAATCATAAAGGTTTAAGAAAATCTATCATGGTAGACCAATCACTTCTTAAGCTAATATAAAGGTGAGATACTTACTATGATTAGTGATTATATGATAAGTTCTTTAATGCCATCTGTTTTTAAGGCAAGTTCATTATAAACTACACCAAAGATAAAGATATAATTATAAACTGAAAATAAATTGCTCATTGATTATATCTCCATTAATAAATAGAAATTTTTATTATATTTAAGCTTTACCTACAAGATAAAAGGAGACCACATAGAACACATGAACAGCTTTATCTACTTGCTTTATGTGAAAAAATCTGCTATACATTCAAAGAATTTCCATTTATTTATCTGATATAAATAATTCTGAATAATTAAATTTGTTACCGCTCTATCATTCTCGACTCTTTACAACCATTCGCACTCAATTAAAAATAAATCTAGTCATTAATTCTCCACCATTCTTAAACCATAATCAAGTCATGGATATTACGATGATTTATAGTTTATATAATTGAACTTATGAATGATTCAAACACGTAGTTTCCATGAATTTTGTAAAATTATAATTTTGACAAAATTTTATACAAAAATAATATATTGATATATAATATTTTAACCTTTGGTATATAATATTAAAATCATGGATCAAACATCTATTCTTAGAGATTAAGACAATTCCATCCTAAATTAAGAGCAATTAACATTTTTTCTTATAAAGTCATATGCTACTCTTAAGTTTTTACTTGTTGTCATTCTATTACTATCATATAACATACTCTTCTAACTCCAAATCAAATCATATCATTTCTTTATGTTATCATGAAATATACACCAAAACTAAAATTGTAACAACTTACTTAAGATCAAATATTATTTTTATTATATATATAGCTAAACTTAAATCTTGCACACACATAAGCTCAATCTCAATCAACACTAATCAACCATGAATTGAAGATTTATTAAGGTTTGATAATCTTCACCTCTTGTTTACTTTATCCTTAATTAACAAAGTAGAATTATAGAAGGTAATTAGATTTCATTCTATATGGTAACTAGTACATTTCAAAAATTACATAAGAGGAACTTATCTTGATGATCTTTGTCTTAGCAATACAAATACAAATTAATGTTTTAGTAGCTTAACTTAATCAAGAAAAATATCCAATACCTCTTGGAGTGATCTTTTTCCAATCAAGTATATTTTACAAGATCTAATAATCTTCAAAGGTTTTTCTTTTCTTTTTCTAACTCATTTTCATTCACATACTCAATCACGGTCATATTTCTCTCTCTCTCTCTCTCTCTTTACTAGCACTTGATTAAAAATTATGATCTTGAGCTCTTGAATAACACTCTTCACAATTTCAAGATCTTATTTTGTCCTTCCATTATACATAACTAATGAATGATCTCACTGGTTAGTTTCTTTTTAGTGAGCAATAGTACAAAGCTGAAAATGCAAAAAAATATTATTTAATAACTAGCATTAAAAATTATTATTTTAATTAATTAAAAGTACTCTTCACTTCAAGTACTTTTACTATTGTAGAATCATAAGTCAAGCTTAATCTAAGCTCTTCTTTGTTGAGGAGCTTAATTTAAACTTTTCTTGGTTGAGGTGGAGGATCTAGAGCCACTTAATAAACTTGCTCTTGTATCCAAGAGATTCTAATAGGTTAAACTTTTCTATCATATTGTAATGTTTTCCAAGCTCCTATATGATAATACATACAAGCTTGGCGATAGGAATTTAGCAATAAGCAAAGCTTGAAATTCAGCTTTGAATTGGAATCCACATTCAACTAAGATCTTATAATTCAACTTTAAACTATAATTAAAAATATACTTGATTATGATAATGTGAAGTCTATTCTCTTTTCAAAACAATATTCAAAGTAGATTTAGTTCTTCAAACTTTATATTCTCAATGATTATAGAAAGAATGGAGAAATAATTATAATCAAGTTCTTCTTAGAGGTAAAATAATTTTAAAGTTCAAATTCTTCTAGTTCAAAATCCTCAAGGTAAAATTCTTCTTATCTAGGAATCAATTATTCTTAAGAGGCTAAATATCACTCTTTGAAATAGCTTAATAACATCAAAGGAAATCCTCTCCATAACAAGTTAAAAATTTTCAAAAAATTTAAAACTCACTAAGATTTTGAATTCTCTTTGTTTTACTAAATCTCTCTTAGACTTAAATCTCTTATGATTTATACAAGAAAGTAACAAAGGAGAAGAACATGATAAGGTCCACCAAATAAAAGAAAGGATCTATGTAGTGTCAATGTAAAAGACCAAAACAGAGGAGAGAAATAGGAGAATGGAAACTCACATTGGGACACTTGAATGAGGGAAAACTCCGAATGCCTAGCATGAGCTTCGGCCTTGGTATTTATAGGTAGCATACAAGACTCTTGAAGCTTCTCAAGAAGCTTCCTTGAGTCGCTTTCTTGGAGTGCAAGCCAAGTTAACTAGGAAGCTTCTCAAGAAGCTTCCTTCTAGAAGCCACCTACTTGGCGTGCAAGCTAAGCTAGTTAAAAGCTTCTAGAAGCTTCCTTCTAGAAGTTATCTGCTTAGGGCGCAAGTTAACTAGTTAGGAAGCTTCCCAAGAAGCTTCTTAGATGCTTCTAGAATATTCTAGGCTATTTTATCTTATTCTCTACTTTGTAAGCCCAACTAACTTTGTCTCTAAACTCCATATTGTTACATATTACCCCGCCGCTAGTTGGTGACGTCCTCGTTGCCAGTAAAGCTTCGAAGTCCTTGATGGCCATCTGTGCATTCTTGAGGTGAGAAAGAGGTTCCCATGTGGCATCATGAAGGGGATACCCTTTCCAAAGGACCTTGTACTCCATATGTTGGCGACGGCCTTGTTGAATATGGCGACGTGCAAGGATACGATCAACTTTGTACTCCTCATGATCATTGATAGGGATAGGAAGAGGGGGAGGTTGGACTCAAGAGGAAAAGGAAGAAGGGTTAGGAACAAAGGGTTTTAACTTGGAAACATGAAAGACAGGATGGATACACATGTGACAAGGTAAGGCAAGTCAATAAGCAACAAGAGAGATAATGTGGGTGATATCAAAGGGTCCTATCCAATTAGGAGCAAGTTTACAAATTTGGGTATCAAGTGGGAGAGGGAGGTTACTAGAGGATACCATGACTTTATCACCAACTTCAAAGGTGAGATCACGACGATGATGGTCCGCATATTGTTTTTGGCAATTTTGAGCAACAAGGAGGTGAGATTTGGCTTGTTGGAGAGATTGGGATATATTGGTCAAGAATATAGAAGTATGAGGAACCTGAGAGGTAGGAGGAGCAAGAAGAGAATCTGGAACAATCGGATCTTGGCCAAAATTGAGAAAGAAGGGAGAAAATCAGGTGCTTGCTTGTTTGGAATTGTTGTAGGCAAATTCTACAGTTGCAAGACATTCATCCCAATTGGTATGGTAGACATTGACAAAGGCCCGCAACATATCCTCCAATGTACGATTGGCGCGTTCGGTTTGTCCATCAGTTTGAGGATGATAAGCCGTGGATAAAGCAAGCTTGGTGCCGAGTATCTGGAAGAGTGCTTGCTAAAACTTCCCGGTAAATCGAGGATCTCGGTCGGAGATGAGTACATGTGGCATCCCATGATGCTTGAAGACATTGTTGAAGTAGATTTGCGCTAAGGTTGGAGCATCCACGGTATCACAGGTTGGTGCCAAGTGGATTTGCTTACTAAGCTTATCCACAAACACCACAATTGCGGTGTGTCCTTGTTTTGTCTTTGGCAAGGATGTGATGAGATCCAAGCTCACATGCTCCCAACGAGCGGATGGAATGGCGAGTGGTTGAAGGAGTCCACTCGGCTTCTGGTTGCTGGTCTTGTTCCGTTGGCAACTTTCACATGATCGAACAAAGTCTCAAACATCTCGTGTCATGTTGGGCCACCACCATTGGCGTTGGAGGGTGCCCAAGGTCTTGTCCACTCCCATGTGACCAGCTATTGGTAAATCATGGGCTTCTTGAAGGTGCACAAGTCGAAGATCACCTTTGGCTGGAACATAGATCTGGCCTGTATGGAATAAAAGGCCTTCCTTGAAAGAGAAGGTGTTGTACTCCTTGTCGCGTGCTGTCAGACGACCGTGTACCATTTGGAAGAAGGGATCTTGTTGTAGAGCTGATTGAAACTCATTATGGACCTTAGAGTCAATGGACACCGTTGTAATTGCCACCGTGATGAGAGGAAGATCCTTCAAATCAGGTCGTCGTGATAGAGCATCGGGGATGACATGGAACCGACCTGGTTTGTACTCAAGTTTGATGTCAAACAATTGGAGTTGCTCTTCCCATCGATGATGCCGACTCTTCATGTGCTCCAAGTGTAAGGTCTCCAACAATGGCTTGTGATCAGTTTGCATGATCACTTGTTTCCCCAAGAGATAATGCCTCCATACCTTGGTGGCATATACCATTGCAAGTTGTTCCCAATCTCAAGTAGAGTAATTTCTTTCAGCTGTATTTAGTCAGCGAGACACAAAGGCAATAGGATGTAGTCCATCTGGAAATTCCTGTTCCAACAAAGCTCCAATTGCAAAGTTAGAAGCATCAAAATCAACCACACAAGGTAGTTGAGGATCATATGGTTGAAGAATAGGTCTTGAAGACACCATATGCTTTAACTTCTGGAATGCTTCTTCATGCTTGGTGGTCCATTGGAAGCTCAAGTTCTTTCCCAAGAGGTCAGTCAATGGTGCAGCCACGTGAGCATAATAGTGGATGAACCGTTGGTAAAAACTGGCCAATCCATTGAATGCTCGTACTTCTGTAGCATCCTTTGGGGTAGGCCAATCAGTAATGGCCTTGATCTTCTCTTCTTCCATCTTGATCCCCTCTGATGAGATCTTATGACCCAAGAAGGTAACCTCCTTCTGCCAAAAAGCACACTTTGACTTCTACAGTAAAATTTCCAGTGTCGTAGTCGTCTTAGGACTTCTCGCACATGAGTCCTGTGTTCTACCTCTATCCTACTATAGATTAAGATATCATCTAAAAACACTACCACGGACTGATCCAATAGTCCCTCCAACACCCAATGCATCTGATCCATAAAGATTGCTGGAGCATTAGTGAGTCCGAATGGTAGAACTCTCCACTCAAAATGTCCATACCTTGTGCGAAAAGCAGTCTTTTGCACGTCCTCTCCTTCAATAGGAATTTGCCAATAGCCCGCTACAAAGATCCAGCTTGGAAAAGTAGCGTGCTCCACTTAATTGGTCAAGCAGGTTGTCGATCCAAGGCAAGGGATATGCATTCTTCATAGTTTGCTTATTAAGCCCACGGTAATCAATACAGAAATGAAGTCCTCTATCCTTCTTTGGATCAAATAGTACCGGTGCTCCCCACGGAGAGGTACTATGTTGTATGAAATCCTTCTCCAACAACTCTGTAAGTGTTGTTTGCAACTCCTCCAACTCCTTTGGTGAGAGCCGATAGATTGGTCTACTCACTGGAGTACTCCTTGGCAATAACTCAATCTTGAAGAGCATACCTCGATCAGAGGGTAATCCCTTTGGCAGATCATCCGGAAACACATCTGCAAACTCCTGAACTATCCAATCAACCATTGCTTGATGCGACACCTGGCCCTCCTCAGATTGTTCTTGTGCAATTGGCTTGATCCACACCGCAAATACAGACTTATCTTCCTCCAAAGCTTGCTCTATGGCTGCTTCATTAACAAACTTCCCTTCTAGGGACTCATCTCTCTTCCAAGCTTGCTCCATGGTTGCCTTCTTGGCAAACTTCCCATCTTGGGACTCATCTCCCTTCCAAATTTGCTCTATGGCTAGCTTCTCAACAAACTTCCCATCTTGGGACTGACTATTCTTAGGTGTCTTACTCAGAGGTGCCAAACAACCTAATCGGAAATTCCTACCGTTGTACTTGAATTTGACGTTGGGTCCAATCAAATTGAACCTTATGACGTTCAAGCCAAGGTAGACCCAGAATGATATCATAATGTAGAGGTGCCACTACAAACCTCATACACTCCAAATTCTCCTTCCCAATCTTGAAGGTAACAGGATGTGAGGTGCGGAATGCAGAACCTTTTCTACCATCCGCCATCATCAAACTACTTCCAATCACTGGCTTGATAGGAATACCCAATTCCTTTGCTACTTGCATAGATATGCAATTCTTTGAACTTCCAGAATCAACCAAAATCCTACAACCCCGATTAGATATCGTACCTTGCAAGTGAAGCAAACTTGCATAGGTCGAGCCTTCAATCCCCTTGGAACTAATCAAGCTCTTAGTAGGCGGCTCAAAATCTCCTACTGGGATGCTTCTTTTCCCTGATCATTCTGTTCCACAAACTCCATCTAGGCAACTTGTCAAAGTCGCCCATTCCTAAGTGGACATTCAGCAATGCAATGTCCAACTTGGCAACAATAAAAGCAACCTCCATTTTGTTGTAATCTTTCTCTATCTGCTGTGCCAAGTGGTCTTCGTTGGATAGCATCAATCTCCATTGGTACCGGTTCTTCCACTCGTGGTAATGGTAGGTTTTGTGTAGGTCGAGGTCGAGACCAAGTTGTCGCAACTAAGGAATCAAAACGCTCAGCCAATTGCATGGCTTCTTCTACGTTATGTGGCTCTTGCATGGTCACCTCCAATCTGGTTCATGACTTCAATCCTCGCACAAATCGATCCAGAACTTCACCTTCTTAGATATCTGGAATTTGCATGATGATATTCTAAAATTGTGTGATGTAGCTTCTCACTGAGCCAATCTGCCTCAACTCCGCCAATTTATCTCGTGCAGCTCGGGTGGCATTTATAGTTTGAAATCGACCAAGTATTGCATCCTTGAATTCTGCCCATGTCAAAATTGGTGTAACAATTTGTTGTTCAGCTCTTTCTACTCAAAATTGCCACCAAAGTTTTGCCACGCCATCCAATTGGCTAGAAGCCAAGAGAATTTGTTTCCGCTGGTCTTGAAGATTGGTGGCTTCAAAGTAATGTTCACAGTCAAACACAAAATTCTCCAGTGTGCCCGGAAGATTCTTGCCTTCAAACACCTTGGGTTTTGGAAATCAAATGCAATCTTCTCCATCTCGAACTGGTGCTCTGTCTATCTGTTCTTGTTGTTGCTGGTCTCGTTCATCCAACAATCAAGTAAGATGCTCAATTTGTTGTTGCATTGCAAGGATAACATCCGGTATTTCCGCTGTCACTACTACTCTATTCCACTACCCTCAATTTATCTAGTTGATTAACACATAGAGATAACACGTCCATCGTTCTCCATAAGTTACAACTGGAAGTATCAAGGGTTCCTCTGACACGGTGATCATATGTAGAAAATCCTGCCCAAAGCGTGAGGTGATTAATTGTGTGAAACGATGCTTTGGTAATATCTGGACATGAAAGTCCCAATGGTTTGGTGGAAGTGGATTTGGTGGTCCATAAATTCCATCCATCCCATTCCTGCTCTGATACCAATGTAAAAGACCAAAACAGAGGAGAGAAATAGGAGAATGGAAACTCACATTGGGACACTTGAATGAGGGAAAACTCCGAATGCCTAGCATGAGCTTCGGCCTTGGTATTTATAGGTAGCATACAAGACTCTTGAAGCTTCTCAAGAAGCTTCCTTGAGCCGCTTTCTTGGAGTGCAAGCCAAGTTAACTAGGAAGCTTCTCAAGAAGCTTCCTTCTAGAAACCGCCTACTTGGCGTGCAAGCTAAGCTAGTTAGAAGCTTCTAGAAGCTTCCTTCTAGAAGCTACCTACTTAGGGCGCAAGTTAACTAGTTGGGAAGTTTCACAAGAAGCTTCTTAGATGCTTCTAGAATATTCTAGGCTATTTTGTCTTATTCTCTACTTCGTAAGCCCCACTAAATTTCGCCTCTAAACTCCATATTGTTACAATCAACATGAAATACTTAAAATTTAACATAATTTAAAAATACAAAAATCTAGCAAGACTTAATATAAAAAAGAAACTAACAACATTTGAAGTAAATATAATGTACTAAATAAAAAAGCTTAAATTGAATAAAATTTAACTGTAGTTGAATTTAATAATTACAAAAATGATATAATTCTTTTTTATTAAAATCATACAATCTTCCAAAATTTTCTATTAAAAACCATATTTAATTTATTTAAGCTTCTCTCACCAATTATGTTTAAGTTCAAAACAATTTAAAACACTAAAGATACAAAATGATATACAATAATCCGTATGTGATTCTATAACTTTAAGCTATAATCTTTATCTCCCGTAATCCATATCTTTATATGATATGATTGTTTATAAGGATATATTAGATGATCTTTAATATATATCATTCACTTTAAACGATCTACTCCAAACTATAACGTAGAGATGTCTTGAAGACATCTCCTTCCTTTTATTTCCGCGTTGATGAGTATGTACTTGCAGTCAAATCCAAGACCCCATGCATATCTAAATAATACAATAATCCGTACGAGATTCTATAACTTTAAGCTATAATCTTTATCTCCCGTAATCCATATCTTTATATGATATGATTGTTTATAAGGATATATTAGATGATCTTTAATATATATCATTCACTTTAAACGATCTACTCCAAACTATAACGTAGAGATGTCTTGAAGACATCTCCTTCCTTTTATTTCCGTGTTGATGAGTATGTACTTGCAGTCAAATCCAAGACCCCATGCATATCTAAACATACCTGATATAAGAGTTAACAATGAAGTATTTAGTTCAGAATATTTTGAAAAACTAACAAAAATTAAGGCATCCAAGGATTGAGAGTGATCTTCAGAAAGTTTTAAAATGTAAAAAAATAAAAATTATACTTCTATCTACCTTCATGAAAGCTTAGCTCTTTTTAAGATATCAATCCCTTTAAAATTCTTTACGTTTTGCTTTCTCTTTGAAAATACAATCAACGTAAAATTTACCACTTATTGTATTCACTTTGAAGATACAATCAACCTAAAATTTACCACTTATCATATCCGGCCATTGATATCAATGGAGTAATTCAAAGATTGCTTTAATTCATTTTGAAGTCAATCTCCAAGTCTATGGTACTCATCTAATATGCAGAGATTATTTCTCATCATTCATGTCTTTCAAATACCAAAACTTTAACTATTCTTTATGTCAAATGTATGGTTCATTGTTTCTATTTGTAATCATTACAAATCTATCTCTATAATTTCTAGACAATTCTTAATTTTATTTACTATGGATCATTATAGCAAAAACTCCAGTCCAAGTTTGTCCAAATAAATCCAAATTTTCATCCACAACCAAGGTTTCAAAGAAATTTTATCTTCAACTCATATTTCCATACTTTTCTACTTTATTATTGAACTCATCTCCATTTTAGATATCGTGAAGATAATATCTGTTAGGAGATTAATGATTCAAGAAAATTTTAAACTAATTTTAGTTTTATACAAATATTTGGATTATTATAAAGGAAAGAGATCATCTACAATCAAAAATATTTCAACAACTCTTTGCAGAAATTTTGTATGTACATGCACTATAAAAATATTAAATATTTCCCTGTATAAGATATGACTTATATTCAGTTATTTTTTAGTCCTTCATGTTATAGGTAGTAAATATTATGGTAAGATGATCCACCTTTATATCAAATTTAATTCATAATTACAAACTAACCAATGAGAAAACTGTATTGTATAACTAGCCAAATTTGACTCAAATTAAAATTGAATGGCGTTGTGCTACAAGATCTAGCTACATTTGATTATACTAAAAATCAAAATTAATTTACTTAGATAAAGTCTTCCAGTAAAACTTCATGTTAATTGATCAAGATCTGAACCTTTTTGGCAAAATTAACATGACTTTAGCAAAGTCTCCATAGGCTACATGTGATGTGACGTAAAATTTTGTGGTCATGACAAAGTTACTTGGTAGAAGTTTACTATTACGTGTTTGAAGAAGTATGTAAAGAATAATATTTATAACCTGTGAAATAGACGTCACTTGGTCTAATTTTAGCTTTTTTCTCAGTCAAATTTACCATCCTAGCTACGAAAGACATCTTAAAATATATTCAATTGGTATTTGAAAGGTTCAGGCACAAGAATTTTTAGATTAAACCAGAGTAACAAATAACCTTTCATCTGAATGCAACTAAAATCTAATTAAAGACTGGATTCTAAATTTCGGACTAAATTTTGGGATCTGCGATTTAAGAACATACTTGAAGAATTCGTTTAATAGCTTTGGGATGGGCATGAATCTTTATACATCCAATTTCTCTCACCAATTCAAAAATATATTTGATTACTTGATATAACCAAAACTTGAGTCAGGATCGAAAGCTGGTCAGTACTGTTGGACGCACGTAGTCTTTTTCTAAAAGTGTCAGGATTCTGCGATTTCCAGAATTCTATATGATTCTTAAAAAGTAGTTATATAGAAACTTCAATAGCCTGCCTCGACAAAAGTATATAATTAGTTTGAAGAGCCACGGGAGCTTTGAAAGCCTTGAATTAGGGAACCCAAAGCCAGCAGGCTTGACCTTAACGCGCAGGGTAATGCAACTAAGATGATAGAAGTAGACAGAACATCGTAAACGTACAAGATCCCGAGTTCCATTCCTTGAGGGCTATCGTATCTGCGTCACTATGTTGAGAACTCCTAGTCCATCCAACTTCCAAGAAATATAGCACAGTCGTATTAGTGTGATACTTCACTGGTTCTGTAAGTTTAGACATTCAAGAATAAATTCCGGAGATGTGAAGGAAGAGATAACATTCAAAACCTCGGTATATCCTGCATCTGATCCAAGTGAAACGGAGATGTGAGACGGGATGAACATGGAAAACCCTGTGATGGGGTTCATCTCTAAAAAGTCTACCTTAGCCTAGGAGTGATCTTCTTAACGTCTTAAGTAACACTCGAGTATTAGCTATTATTGACATCTCTATACTTCAATTAACTTCTATAGAGACGGCAACATTTGCTCGCAAGGAGAAAAACCTTGACACAAACTGTTCACCAACTCGGACCATGAAGGTAACATCTGATTCATTTGTATTAATATTGGATGGCCGTTATATGCGCACCATTCCTGGTTGGAACAAGGAGATGGAGATGTCCTAGTTCTCATGAGATATAAACAAGCAACGTTTCCTGTAAAACCTGTAAAACTTGAAATGTACGATGTCGAAAATCAATGCCTGAACTACCTAGCTCTTCCTTACGGGATATCAGATTTGCTGTGTCTTGTGGAGTGAGGAGAGGGTTTACAGAATAAGAAAACTCACAGGTACAGCACGGATAGGCTGATCTACCAAAAAATAAGTCCTTTAATCTAAGCTCTCTGTTGTTCACTAGCCATTGAAGACCGCATTTTCGCCTGTAATACCAACGATACTTGCTCTGCAGTATTCCTCTTGTCACCTGCCACCTGTACACAGAACAGGTCGATGCTTGGATAAGCATCTCACTAGCCATCAAGATGTGTAGAATGTACGATACAAATTGCTGGATAACGTCCTGACAAAGCCAAAAGCAGCCAAAAGCAACTTCGATCACGTTACCAATGTACATAGTGTAACTCGGTGATTTCCAAGGTTAAGGTACAGTCGTTTTAAAAATAGTAGTATAGGACTTTGACAATAAAGAGTGAACAGAGGAACAGAAGAAGCCATCGACATCGTCGCCCACTGAGTCCTAAAACTGAGAATCCTGTTCATTTTCTGAGCATATGTGCATTACTAATTAGGGAGACAAGAATTTTTGCTTGACCCAATTACGGACACCTCCCTGTCTGTTCTTCGGGGAAAGTTGGAACGATGGAGCTTCTCTGACATCTCAAATGGAGCTAAATTCTGGGCAGAGGTTCTTTCAACTGTGATCCTTAAACATCCAGCTCCTCCTTCGTTGGCTCTCACAGTTCAGCGATATTAAAACTCTTACCAGTGCAAAGATCAGCGCAAAACACAGTATCTCAACTATAGCCAGCCTATATTCAACATAGTCGCCTTGATGGTCAACTGATCGATGGCTCAGCACGAAGTCTTGATTCTTTCACTAGACTCCACTGTGGGTTGAATTGATAAACAGGCTAATTTGAGCATCTCCCTTCTAAACCATATTGGAAACCGCATATAATTCTTTTCTATCAATTTCTGGATATAGCACCATCCAACCGGGGAGGGAAACTATATGGACGTATGACAAACAGTACATAGACTGATCCTCAAGTCAAATGAATGGCAACCAAACAAATATAGGAAATGAGAGCAGAAGCCGTTCCAAGAACGAGGGATGCAAACATATAGTCCGATATCATTGTCCATTAGTGCTTAAAATGCGTATTTTCTAAATCCCAAATGCAACATTGAAAGCGAACATCATCAAACGATCTTGACGGTCACTGGAGTTGAATAGGACGCAGACCCCCGTAAGAAGCAAAGAGAAAAGGATCCAGAAACGAATGTCGATGGACAGGGAAACTCGGAAGTTAAAGCCTATCCTGACGGGAATGAGACTAAAATAAAGGGTCGATGGTCACGGCCGTTACACTGAATTAGATATGTGACTACGTAACAGAGAAGTTAGGAACGCCATTATCAAGAAACTCATCATGACGTTCGGGTCCAACGAACCTCAACCAGCTTGTCGTGATTGGCCTTCAAAAATTTAATTTTCCGATCGCAGTAGTCTTTTCCTTCGGGCAAAGATTTCTGAAATGGACAAGAGGCGACTTTTCCGTTCGTTAATACCATAAAGATCCAATTGGTCATGAGATTATTACTTGATCGTGGGAGATAAAACTCACGAAGTGTAGAGATAATGCATACCTCTATATAGTATCCAGTCCCCACATCTACAAGAACATTGTCGATGTTATCTAAGAGACCAGGTACGTACAGGGAGGCTGTTAAAGGAACCAGCATTTGTTGACCTGTCAAATCAGAGTCCAGCTCTAGTGTCAACATATGTGAACAAATCTCCATCTGCCAGGAGTCATGGCTTCCACTCAAAATGGCACTGGAGGAGCTAATACGAAGACTCGTGGATAGAAACGACGATCTGACTGTCCACTATGCGGCAACTTTGCCTTCGCCGAGGACAGGGATTTAGTTCTAGGTAATGAAGGAAAGAAAAATCAATCAGGAATGCAACGCACCTTCTGCTTGTAACGATAAGTTATTCAGAGCGGATGCTGCCATTTCAAAGCGGTTGGCCGCTGTGCGGATGCTGGTCACACTGTCTTGCAAAACAGACAACTCATTATCGATCTGTTCTTTCACAGCCTGCAGCTGCTCCACACTCAATTTCGAAACCTCTTCGACCACGCCACCACTTCTTGAAGCCGCGGCCATTACAAATTCCCGTCTCCCGAACGAGTTCAAGCTCCACTCTTGGAATTAACCCCTCAAAACCTCGTCGAGAACCGCAATAAAAATCAACTCAAATTGGACGTCCTTGTCCCTACGATGATTACGAGATGCACTGGCGAAACCCTCGAGATTCGGACTTCTGCTTCCTCTCGTGGGGTCGATGGAGAAGTTGGAGGAGCATTTCCTGCACTACCTTGGTGCCGGAAGATTTCAGCTGAGCGACGGCAGAAAGGCACATGCGAGTTTCACAGCTCCCGACGGGAGGGCTACGGTAGTCAGAAGAGTGTCCGATTGTCTCTCCCGGCCTTGTACTAGCTCCCGCCGGGAGAACTACGATAGTCTCAAAGGCTTTGCACCTGCTCCGTTCAAACAACGGCGAGAACGGCGAGAGAAAACGCAACAAGAGAAAGAGGGAAAAGGGCGACCGCGTAGAAAGCACGAAGGATGAGAAGACCCCATCAAGCCGTACAAGAGAAACAAGAGAGAGTACAACATCCGATATATTTCCATTCGTGTGAACTAAATAGTTGGAAGGATACCCGGAAGAACAACTTTGCTGATTCACTATACTATAACTACAGTATTTTGTTATCGGGAGAACTACGTAGTAGTCAATTTCAACTTGGTGAATTATTAAACTATCTGGTTGCAATACTTCAGATATATCAAGGAACAAATTACTGCAAGGACAAGAAAATCCTTGATTCTCTTTAATTTGTCTGTTGCTTCACAGATGAGTTCAATTTTGAACCGTGGTTGTCCAGTTCACAGTGGATCTTTAGGTAGAAACCCAGGGCTCCATAACGGGATACCGGCTCCAGCTTTTATATTTAAAATGATGAGGTAAGAGTGGAAGTCTATTGTCCACAACACAGCGATTAGATAATAACGCTCAAACTTAACTGCATTATATAAATGATCTTGGTTTTGAATAAATGATTTAAGGAACAGGCAATAGTGTTAAGTTATTACTTCTTCTTGGTTCAAAAAAAGAGTTGATCTGGAACAATGGTAAAGGAACGTAAAATATTCCGTAAGAAAAGATTAAGAAAGAGAAATAAGGAAATGTTAATTTCTATACGGATTGTTACAAATAAGCAATGAGGTAATGATTCTCCTTTTGAGAAAAAGTCCTAGGAAGAGAAAAGAATGTGGTAATTTTTGGATAAATTTACCAATGGAATTGGTACTTGAATTGGAAAATTTACGGTTTTCCTAGCTATTTTATCTCAAATTCCTCACTAAATCAAGTTGATATTCATATAAACATTTTGTAATCTTCATAAACCTTTTAAGATGATGAATAAGGCCTTTCTAAAATGCAGAAAATGAAGTTAGTAGTTTTAAGTGGAAATAAGGTGCATTTTAAATGACTTAAATGCGCTATACAAAGTGGAAAATTTTTGATATAGAAATTAGAGCAAATCATGGTTGAACTGAATAATCATGTATTTTTCTGACTTATTCTAGGAGAAATTATTGTTGAGGATAAGATTCTGCATGTCTGAGAAAGCTCTCTTGAGTCTATGTTAACAAGAGGGACATGGATCCATGTTGCAAAAGGGGTTTGCTTCTCTAGCTAATTGACAAACCAACCATAGTGGGAGTTCTTGTGGAGAATGTTTTTGAGGCACTCTAGATGACCTCTAGTTAAGATCATCTTAACCTTGTTAATCAAATAGACTTGCTCTTTTATTAAAAATTCCTTGAGTTTAACGTTGAGTGATGATCACCGGCAAGGATTCATATTTCTGCATTGTCTGGAGCTCCATGTTGAAGGATTGATTGGTGATTAGCCTTGTAGTATGAGAAATGTCAAGAGACTTCTTGTGGAGATGGGAAATCAATTCCTCCAACTTGATGAACTTTATATTCAAATACATAATGACATCATTAATTGATGTACCCATCAAATGATGATAGTCTGAGGTAGCGGTATGCTTTTCATGATGCTTTTGAACTAGTCTCACCAATGAAAGGATTTGGAAAATAATTTTTACATAAAACTAATGAATTGATTGAGGAGTGGCATCTCGAGTCTAATAGTTTCAAAAATGTTGTGCAAACCATGTGCTAGGTAGAATGTGTGCTCTTGTGATCCATTCATGCCTTCTTCAAATATGGCGCTTAATATGATACCAAGAATACAAAATGAGAGTACTTTTCATTCACTCGGCCACCAAAAAGGACTATATCTTGGACAAATTGTACTATATGTATCAAATTGCACTTGTCCACATGAGTCACAAACCAAAGCAGTGGCTTTTGGTAAAAATCCTTGAGAGAGAAGAAGAGGATAGCTACAACCTAGTTGTTGAGAAAGTAGTTTGCTTGGCTGATAATGATGCAGATCTTATTTGTTCCAATGATGGTCATAATGCATTATCTAACGGCATGATAGATATGATTGGTATATTTGTAAGAGTTTTTCCTTGACTAAACTTGCTTCTTGGTCCATTGTTCAATGAAATCCTTGAACTTTAAATGCCTAAGGATCTAGAGGGAGACAATAAGTTTGACTAATTGTGTGATAATTTTGAGGTTGAAGTAGTCAATATTTGCTCCCTATTGTCATTGAATGATTAATCAACATTCCATCCCTAAAGATCTTGAGATGGATGTTGAGCTCAACTAAATGTGTGTTTGGTTACCTTGAGGTTGAAATGGTTGAAGTTTGCTTCTTATTGTTATTCAAATGACTATTTGAGTTTGGATTGAGTTTCCTTATAAGAGACCATGCGGAAGTGAAGATCAGATTTTAAATGTTGATTCATGTTATCTAGTTTATGTGATATGGTAGCTCCATTCTTGGAAATGGGTTTGGGATGTTTAGTATATGTTAGGTATGATTCAGTGATGAAGAAGGTTTCAAGAGCGGAATTATTCATCTTCCTCAAGATTAGGTCTGATTGTTTCAAGAGCTGAATTATTCATCTTCCTCAAGATTAGGTCTGATTCAGTGATGAAGAAGATTTCAAGAGCTGAATTATTTATCTTCCACTTGAGGAGCAATCCCTCAAGTGATGATTTGGATTTTGGAACTTTCAACATTTCACAAAAACTGATTAGAGTAAAATAATAATTAAATATTGACTAAAAAAAACCAAGAGAAATGAAATTACATTACATGGCACACTAGACAATGCACTAAAACAAAGGATGATTGAATAACCACAATAACAACAAATTCAAATTTTTCTTTTGTTCAAGTTATAGTTACTTACATATAACTTAAAACAAAGGAACATCTTGAATTCTATAATAAATCATGAATCTTCATATGATTATTTATTCAAATGAAAAATTCCACACTTTAGAAGGCCTTAGAAGGTTAACACTTATTTATCATGCAACAAGGTCAACCTAAACCTTGGATTTTTCTGTGAGAAATAACCATCTTTATGAAGGAATTTGAAAGTGAAAATTTGGGCAAAATATCCTATTATGTGTCTATATACCTCTGAATCTTATCTTTAGTTTTGAATACACTAAAATTTCAATTTATATTTTCATCTCACTACTTTATATACTTCACTTAAATAAATTAACTTGTGAATTTAATACCCAATGATATATAAGACAGATCCACTCCTACATAATCCTGAATGTTAGTATATTTCCTACTTTTATATACTTGCTTCTTTCATTTTGATTCAATCTTTTTGACTTATTGTATGATTGTCAATAATATTAAACATAAATCTAAAAGGTTTGTCTTAGAATGTTCAAGGAGATTTTTTGTTTTCTTTGGGAATTTTCAAAATACATGTTCTTTCCAAATCTCTCATTTATTATGTTTGATATGTCCAATTATAATAATTTCAGATTTATTAGAAAACGTAATATAATTTTTATAATTCATTGTCAATAATTAAGCATGATAGGATGATGTTTATATAAAAAGGTATTTTTGTAGTAATTACTAATAACTTGCTGAAAAATCTCATAAAAGTAAATCCTAAACACTCAACACTCAACCTTCATTCCATACCTCAAAATTAATTATTGTCCAAATGGTCTTCAGATCTCTCTCTCAAGATTTTCTCATACTTTTATAGTTTCCAATAAAACTTTACTTGGATCCCAACTCAAAGAGTTACTTATAATATCTATGGAAGAGGTTATTATTTTATACTCACTATCACATGCTTCATAGTTTATAAAGCTCTAGAGAATGTCTCTCTCTTGTTTATTAATATTAATATAAGGATTATGATTTGTACCATAAAGCAACATCAAAGAATAAATTTCTATAAGTTTCTTATGGTATAAGAAGAAAATCAAATTGGTATAATCTCAAGCTTCTTGATTTATTCTTTGATCATAGTTATTTCTAAGAAACTATAGAATCTAAAGACTTCTAGACAATGGAACAAGATCATAATTCCTTGCTAGAAAAATCAAGTCACCTTCTTTTCAAATTATTCATTATTTACCTTGTAGAACAAAATCTCCAAATCAATTTATAAGTGAGTGTTGAGTAATTAATTTATGTGCATTATGAATATATCCCAAATAGTTATTTATTCAAGATGTTTGGACTTTGCAATTGTACGCCTCCTTGGTGCATACCTAACTAGAAAATTTTGTTTGCATAAGGTCTTGTGGAGGCATTTTCAAAGATCAATTACCTGGTTGATCTTGCTACTAATCATATGCTTGTCCCAAAGATTAAGCCATGCATGTGTAAGTATTAACACTTTTGTATTGTGAAATTAAAATTTGCTCATTAAATCAGTTGTAGTTTCTTTGCCAATACCTTGCTACTTGGATAACCATAATAACTCTAGAGCTAATATGTGCACCAATTATTGACTTATGGAAGGAAAGTATTTATTAATTAAAAGACCAATGTGTGCTTGCCCAATGTTTTGGTGATTTAAGATATTTCACGATATGGAAGTTATCAAGCTTTTCAATCTTCTTCACACAAGTTCTCACTTCAAACAATAACAAATATACTTAATTTATGTCTTGTCATTGAATTATGCTCAATCATTTCTCCAAGGAAATTATATACTTGTGTATAATATATACATCTATAATAGAATTGGATTCTAATGTGGTCCTTGGTAGTGCCACCTATCCTTAGTAGTTGTTGGATTTTGGTGTTATGGCAAACATATGGATGAGCAATGTGCATTTGACAACGGAGAGACTTTAGCAATTGACATGAATACCTTTTTGTCCTTAGTAGTTGACAAAATCCAATGATTGGAGGGAGACTATTTTTTTGAGAGAGAGAGTACACTAGCAATGTGCATTTTGTAGCAAAAAGTTTTTAATGGTTGACAATAATATCTTTTCTCCTAAGCAACTAATGGAATCCAATAATTTGATGAGGATTTTTTTCAAGAGGGGAACCAGACATACAGTTAGGTGTTATTTCATGCTTGATGGTATCGACTTAGGCTCAAGCTTAATATTTTCCACTTATTGTGTCTAAGGGACCCGCAATAGATTAGTTGTGATGCACCTAATGGACAGAGGAGCAACAAGCATAAGGTAGTGGAGACGAGATATTAGGGAGGAAAATACATCAATTTTTATTACATTATATGAAGTCACATGTGCAAGGAACTATAAGCAATTGATGAGAATGTGTAATACTCCGAGGGCAAGAGAACTCTTCAAGAGAGATACAAGAGAGAAATAGAGATTTCACACACAATGCTCCGATGCCCCAAAGGAGGACCTTCTCTTTTTTATATAGCTAAGGAGGATCTCATCCAAGGAAGCTCCACCATAGGATTAGGTACATGGATAGGTGATTTGTCAGCAACCCTTAGATTATTTGCTTGGATGGGTGACATGTCGGTCCTAGTTCCATCTGGTTGGTCAAACAGGCTTTGACTAGATGGAATCTTTTAAGGAATATTCCTATAGGAATCTCAAAATCACGTGGGTGAGGTACTATTGAAAAGCTCTTGGTAAGAAAAACTAGGGAGAGGGAAGGCAAACCTTTCCTCCATTGTGTGCAGCAAGGGAGGGGGGGTGCAAATGTACACATTTTTTAGGCCTAATTCATCCGTGTAGGCCCCTGAAATTGCCTTTGAAGTTTTCAGGCCTATTTTGGCTTCTTACTTTTGGGTAGAAGTGCTCTTTTGGTGATACCTCTATTTGATCTATGTTTCCATCATGTGTAACATCCTTCCAGATGTCACCACCCCAAGTTTCACCTCTAGATCCTATGCCTAACTATTGATTCTAAAGTTTCCAAGCATGTTTTGGTTTTTGGCCTATTAGAAGAAGTACTCTTTTGGTGATATCACTAGCTTATCTAGTTAGTCCATCATGTATAACATCCTTCCAAATGTTACCAAACCAAATTTCTAGATCATCTATCTAGCTATTGGTATTACAAAATGGTACATGCAACTCCTATGTCTTAAGACTCGCAATTGTGATGTTTTCTGAATTTGAGCTCCAAGTTTGTCTTCTCAACCAAGAATAACAACTTGCATGGCTGCATAGCAAAGATTGATTTTATGCTAAATGTACAAGGTAAAAAAAAGACATGGGTTGTTGAAACAAGGTAACTTCCATGAGGTTTGATACCTCCATGGATTTAATACCTTCCAAGCTACATCTATTCCTTAAAGATTATCTCTTGGATGAGGTTTAGTGTAACCTTTGGCTTTTACCTCTTCCATTACATCACTAAATGTCATGTCACTTGTAAGATTGTTGGATATGGAGCTCAATATGTCCCACTACATGTATAAAGTAAGGTTAGTAGCAACAAGGCATGCTCAATACAAAATCTTAAATTCATGCCCTAAACTCTAGCTACTTGCAACAACAAAAGAAGTGGAAAGGACTATTACTTGAAAATTCCTTGCATTTCTTCAATTTTGTCACTTGTCTCAAGCAAGCCTTGCAAAGTGCTCATATCATGGCAAGCAAATGGATGAGCAACAAGCATGAGGCAATGGAGAGATAAGACATTGGAGAGAGAAAGACATCAATTTTTGTTGCATTATATGAAGTCACCAATGCAACAAAGTATGAGTAGTTGTTGAGAATTGTACATGCAACTCCAATTGGCACAAAATCTTGATTGTGATGTCTTCCAATTTGGGCTCCAAGTTGGCTTCTTGACCAACAATGACAACTTGCATGGCCTCATAGGTTAGAATATGTCAGAATGTTGCATTTGGTTGTAGAGTGCACCTTCTTGCCAAGTCAAAATTGTGAAAGCTATATGTTGGAGCATACATGGTTAGCTTGGTCCAATTATTGACTATTATGAATGCAATTCAAGGGTTGTGATGTCTTTCACAAGCTGGTTGATAATCTAAAAATGTTCCATGAGATGAATAAAAAGTTCTACCATGGTTTTGATACTCCTTGGTATGTAAATGATCAGCCATAGAACTTCTTCAATGGAAGAAAGTACCATGTTGACAATCATTTCCTTGGATTGTAGTGTCATTATCAAAATTCTAGTTGTAATTTTTTTAGAATTGAAGGTTGTAGACATAGCCAATAACAAAGATGTAGAAATTATCTTTTGTTTACTAACTTCTGGGAGTTCATTTATTAACTTGGATCAACATTTTGGCAAAAAGGACTGTTTCTTTACTTCTATCAAACATAAGCCCTTACTATATAGTATTTTTATAGGTAAAATTAAATACAATAGAAGATAGAAGGTTTTGATACAAGTAAAACAAGGATGTAGACATTGTCTTTTGTTTATTGACTTTACTAAGTTTATTATCTACTAACTTGGATCAACATTTTGGCCAAAGTATTGGGCCTTTTCTTCTTAAAAAATAGAAGCCTTCACCGCATGGTATTTGTACAAGAAAAATCCAATCCAATAGAAGATAGAAGGTTATGATATAAGTAAAACAAAGAGTTAGAATTTGTCTTTTATTTACTAACTTTAGGAGTTTATTTACTAAATTGGATCAATATCTTGGCCAAAAAGATGGTGCCTTTACTTCTAACCAGTAGAAGCCTTTACTTTTACTTTCTGGCTAGTTGCATTACCATGTTGTCTTTGATGGTTATCACTTTCATGGATACAAGTAATACTTTAGAGTTGACTTGGCAAAACTTACTCCATGGTCTTTTTCTCCCACAATCACTTGGTGGAAAAGTTTCTTCACAACCATGGTTTATTGCATGTGAACTTGTATAACCTTTCTACTCTGATCCATAGCCCCTAAATGTGATTTATTCTCCTCTCTTGCTCTATTCATAGATGATTTGGTGCTTTACTTCCTTGTTTCCTCAACAACTATAGGTGATGATGTCTTCTTCTCTCACAACAATGATGGGATCAAATGATTAATTTTATACTCACATACCCTCCACTCCCTCTATACCAATAAATACTTCTTCTTGATGATAATATTTTACTTGTGAAACATTTTTCCTACAACCAAGGAAAGAATGAAATACCTTTTTAAATACCTACAATACCTTGCTATTTGATTGTTGATCTTTACCACCATCAAGATTAGCTAATTTAAGCTTTGGGGTCTCTAAAAAGACATCTTGAAAACCAAGAACCCAAACCTCAGAACCTAATAGATGGTAGAAAGAAAAACAAGACTTGAATGCTACAACCACGTAAGGCGGTTATTATGTTGCCAGCCATGTGCAAGGAGTGTGCACAATAATGCTATTGCTTTGAATGAACAAATTGAACCACATCTTATAAGGGAAGCTTCTTTCCATGCCGTATTCCCTCCCAAAGAGTGTGAAGAAATTAGGAAAGTTGATGGACTTGCATGTAATGTAAAAAAAAAACAAGTGAATGTTATAACCACCTTAAATGAGAATGGTGTTCTATTTAGATAGATGGGGATGGGGCATGGGAATTTTTTTGACAAAGGAGTACCAAGAGTTCTCATAACACACTCATGTTGTAAGGAAAACTCCTTCCCATGCCATATTCTTTCCCAAAGAGTGTGAGAAAATGAGGCAAGTTGATAGACTTGCATGTACTATAGAAATAACATGTGAACAACACAATCACTTTAAGCAAGAATGGCATTCTATTTAGACAGATAAGGATGAGGCACAAAAACAATTATGGCAAGGAAATACTAACATTTCACACATCACACTCCATATTGCAAGTTGTGACTTTGATTGGAGTCAACGTGGGGTTTTGTATATCTTAGGTCCAATGACCATAGCATGTACATATTGTGGAACTCTTCATTTCAATGAATATAGGTTGGGCACACAAGAAAGTGAAATTATGTCTTTGTGTGCCCAACCTATATTCACCTTGTGTTTTATGCAAGGTAAAATTTCTCTTCCTCCCTTGGAAGCACCACTTGAACCTCTTTATCAACTTCTGGTTAGTAATGAAGCAAATGCAAAGGAGTTTAGGGTACATATCCAAGCATACAATAGTGTATTTGCTTTTATATCTCTTGGTGTAAATATTGATAGGAGGTTTGCACAAGGAAATAACTATATTTTTGGAATATGTGGTGAGCTTTATCACAAAATAGGGGGATTGTTCTTCTAAGTGAAGAGAAAATGCCAAATTTTTGAACAATTTACATCAATTATCCCCAATCCAAACTTTCTAGACATATGGAAACTTTTAGAGAGTTAAATAGAAATATAATGCAATCATTGCAAGCAATACTATGTTTTCATAACCATATGCTCTGTCACGCCATTTGTAGTTCCGCATCTAGATGCTCGGACACTGGAGTTCCAGTGATGGTAGTTAGAGTTATTCTAGCTGTTTCTCAGGGACTACTTTCCGACGGTTAGATTTCGTGTTCGGGGTACTGACTTCACGGTGGGGCCCACCGTCACTTTGCACCGTTTGCACCGTCGAGTGTGCCGTCAGCAGGACCGTTAGGGTTTCAGGGCTAGCTCGAGTTCAGGGGGTATAGTTTCGAAGTGAGCTCCAGAGAGCTCACTTCTCTGATGTTGAGCCTTCGAGTTCCTGGCTATGGTGGACAGAGGCCGGCGAGCGTCACCTGGATTCTCTATGCTTGAGTGGGTGTGGCTTGACTGTAATCAGTGCCCAGTTGTTGGCAGTTTATAGAGTGACAGATCAAGTACTGATCTGAGTTGAGTTGAGTTGAGAATGTTAAGCAATCTGATTACATCAGAGAAGTGAAGTCAGGGGGAAATCGGGTGCAGGAACGTTGAGTGTTGGTGGTATCTCCAAGCTCGGTGGATCGTGGTAGCTCGATTCAGGTTCTGTGTTTCCCTAGTGTGCAGAACTCGTGTAGTTGATGCAAATTTGGTAGTTAGGCGGACGGTGTGCGGAAGCGCTGGCCAAATTTCGAGCAAAGGAGGAGCAATTTTCGAGCAGTGTTGTGATTTTGAGCTCAGGAGGTGAAGGCAGGACCAATTTGCTGCGAGTTGGGCTCAGAAAGTGAAATTGAAGGTGGAGTTGGAAAGCTCTTCTCATGAAATTGTGATTTGGAAAAACCCGTTTTGTCAATTTGGCTCGAGTGGAAAGTTAGCGGGGGATTTGGCGGACATCCATCTTTAGGGTTTATGTCAGATTTTGGGCCAGAATTGGAGGAGTTTCGCTGTTTGGCCAGATTTGGAGAACTTTCGCTAGTTTGGAGGAGTTTCGCAGATTTGGAGAAGTTTCGCCAATTTTGGAGGAGGTTCGAAGTGGCAACAAGAAAGGCCTCATTTGGCTGAATTTTGGCGTTTCGAGGCTTCGAGGCATAGGGCTGTGGGCTATGAGAGGCTACGAAGGCCTAGAAGGGCCAGCAAGCCAACTTGCTGGCGTGAGGCTAGCTAGTTTAGTGTAGATCTTGGTCATTGGTTGGCAAAATCTGCCTTTCTTGCTAGATTGTGCGCAACAGGGTTTGACCCCTAGATCTCTTGTTCCTAGACTGGTGCCCTAGCCAACTGGTCCACCCTCACTTGTTGTCATAGTGACTGTGCCACTGTTATCTATACACATGTAGCTTTGGCTAGGAGAGGCAGTTTGATCCCATTCTTGGTGATCCTGGTAGCTTAGGACTTAGATACGAACTACTCTTATGTCAAATGCCAAATGGTGGCAGAGTCAGTCCCGTGTTGTGTTATGAGATGGAGGGTTTTCGTTTAGATTTCTTGTGATTGGATCCCCTCCATTCTCTGCTTCCTGTTTGTGCACCACGTTTGTGTGAGGTGCCTTGACTTTTGAGCGTTGGTGCTCTGGTGTGCTCTCGGTGGTGAGGCTGGAGTGATGACCAGTCAGACTACCTTTGTTTCTCTCCGGTGAGGCAGGAAGTGATGACCTGCAGACCGTGAGAGTGCGTGTTATGATGGCAGGTTACAGGTTGCCCTTCCCCTAGTGTAGTTATCTCGGTTAGAGTTACATTAGTGGGTGGTGTTTTAGTTGGTGTTGGCACGCGGTGGTGTTGGCACTTGGTGGGGCACTTGCGGTTGCGACTTGCTGTTGCAGTTGGTGGTTCGGGTTTGTTGGTGTGGTTACTTTGTCACGACGGAGTTCTTTGGAGATTCCAGAGGAGTTAGCCTTGCAGTACGCAGTGGGTTTACTCGGAGTGGTGCTCGGTATCAGCCTGTATCTCAGGTCCCAGTGAGGGAGGAGATTGACTCTGAGTTGGAGTTCGACACAGGAGCTGATTCAGTTGAGAGTGCACTTGGTGTGTCCGCACCGTTGTTGTGGGACATGGATGAGATTTATGGGGCCTCCAAAGGCCCTAGGTGTTACTCTGGTACAGTGGGTACCATTGAGTTGGATGACTTCATCCAGGAGTTCGATAGTTGGTGTGATCTGCAGCAGATGCGGAACCCGACTTTGTTCACACCCTTCATGGCATGGAAGGGGTTGTTTCAGCACTTGGAGGGTCCACCGATGGACGACTACCATGAGTTCAGGAGAGCTCATTTGGAGGAGATTGAGTTATGGAGACAGTATTGGTCTCCACACTATGTCTCCATCACTTCAGGTTTGGTGGCCAGGAGTAGGTCGGCTGTACCTACGAGTTCTAGCTCGAGTAGTGTTGGTGGAGCTAGTGGAGGTGCACTAGCTGGAGATAGTGCTACTACGAGTGGAGGTACCGCTGCAGGAGGTGGTGTGGTACCGGGGTTTAACCCCATGGTTGAGTTCTTCCTATGTTTGAGGCAGAACTACCATGGAGTGCGGACTGACAAGCTGAGGAGCTTGCAGGAGTTCCAGCGGAAGGCTGGAGAGAGCCTACGCGAGGCATACACTTGCATGAGGTGGCTGATAAGTTTCACTCAGGGAGTTACTGAGGCCCAGGCAGTCCAGTTTTGGTATGGGATACTGGACAGGGAGTTGCGACGTAGAGTTCGTGATGCTATGTTGTTGCAGGCTACTTCGCCCACTTTGGCAGTAGTCTTTGGTTTGGCTGAGCGTATTGAGCTCAACATGGTGGAGGAGAGAGTGGTGACATCTGGATTTGGTAGAGAGACCTCATCCACGGTTGTGACTTCTTCTAGAGTGCAGCAGAGTGCACCACACCCAGTTGGTTTTCGAGGACAGGATGGACAGCCCAGATCCTATGGAGCGAGTGGAGGGCCTAGTGGAGTTAGACCCTTACCCTCATTTTCGGGTCAGTAGCAGCCAGTGAGTGGTGGTGTTGCTTGTTGGACTTGTGGTGGACCTCACCATAGGAGAGAGTGTACTCAGGGCAGCGGACCTGATACCTCTGGTGCATCACAGCCAGCACAGAGGCAGTGTGAGCACTGCCATAGATTTGGTCATACTAGTGACCGGTGTTTTGACCTACACCCGGAGTTACGGAGTGGTAGGGCTGCTATGACAGGTAGTAGAGGAGCTCCAGTTCATGGAGGACGAGGTGGTAGAGGTGGTGGTAGAGGATCTACACCTAGTAGGGGTGCAGTACCTGCCCTTACTTCTGACACAGCTATGGCTACTCGGATTGAGCAGTTGGAGCAGAGATTGGCTAGTATGGCTATTGCTCATAGGAGATCAGATTCGGGTGCTGAGGCTTCCACCTCATATGCTGGTGATAGAGATGCTTTGGACTTCATGTGCGGAGCAGCACAGGTGGATGCATCTGCAGCAGTGACTAGGAGTGCAGTACGTGCTCCAGAGCCTAGAGGAGCATCAGTGGAGTTGGACCCACAGAGAGGAGAGGTTGGGAGACAGGTCAGACTTCCCCAATCTTTCACGCTATCTGAGGCATTGCAGACGACATCCATGGTTCCTAGACGTCTCAGTGCAGGTGTGGTAGGTGGTGATGGAGTACTTGATGGAGTACTTGCTAGTCAGCCACCTGCTACTACACAGACTGAGTCTAGCATGATGTTGGGGGCGGCTCAGCTGATTATGCGGCATCCTTTATTTTCAGCCAGTGACATGTTTACATTGGGAGTTGACCCAGCCCCAGTGTTCCGGTTGGCTGCCACGTTGTGTGAGAGTAGGGATGGTGCAGTTCCTACTACTAGAGCAGAGGTGGTTGGTAGTGGAGCTGACTTGTTTGAGGAGCATGGGATCCGTTCAGCGACCAGTGGTTTATGGCAGGCAGCAGCGGCTAGACTAGAGGAGTTGCCAGCTAGACCGGCCTTTGAGAGAGCGCGGTTTACACCTGGTGTTGTCCTATTGGATAACCAGAGGGGGATTTTTTGTTTGGTGGGACCTTCAGGGAAGGTCTATACACCACAGAGAGTCTTGTTAGACTCTGGTGCGCAGCCCCTTATGTTGGGGAAGGCTGCAGTTGTTGGTCTGGAGTTACGGAAGACCGATGTGGAGAGGTGTCCATTTCAGATCCAGACATCTCTTGGTGGTGGTTCGACATAGTACATCACACGTGGAGAGCTTGTTGTCCAGGTTCAGCCTGGTCATCCGACTGATAGCTCGGTGGTGAGAGCTCAGGCTATTGCGACGATAGCTGAGTCCTATGATGTGCTAGTTGGGGGAGCAGTGTTATACCCTATGGGTTTCAGTATTGACTATTGGGAGGAGACAGCCTCTTATAGACCTGGTTGGCAGTCTAGTGAGGGACGGGTATGTCGCCTACCAGTACGCTTCAGTAGTGGCAGTCTTGGCTCACTACAGTCCGGGACCATGGCAGCATCAGTTTTGGCTTTCAGCGGTGCAGTTACTTGGCCTGGTGACTTGTTGGAGGGGAACGCCCATGCAGAGGATACTCCAATACCAGAGGAGATCACTCGGCTATGGAGTACGAGTGGGATTGTTCCATCCACCTTGGATGTTCCATTGTGGAGTTCAGAGGAGGCATTGCAGCAGCATGCAGATCAGTTGGTGCAGCAGGCTTGGAGTGAAGCCTTCGTACCATCAGGGGATGAGTGTGAGGATGAGCCTCCAGAGGCGATTGCTTTGACACCTCTGGATACCACACTCATTGCTTGGCAGTATCCAGTAGAGGGGATATGCCTATTGGAGTTGTTTGGTGGGATCAGCACCGGACTAGCTGCGGTATTACAGGCGGGTATCCGAGTACAAAGGTACTTGTATGTAGAGAGAGATGAGACTGCTAGGCGAGTCTCTCTACATCATGTGGCACACTTGGCCTATCGGTATCCGGAGTTATTACCGATGTCAGCAGTCAGAGGTTACCAGAAGGCCTTACCAGGAGACATTTCCTTACTGGGGGCGCATGACCTAGAGAGACATGGGCCTGTTCACTTGGTGATTTCTAGATGGCCATGTCAGGGACATACACGTGCGGGCCGCGGTTTGGGTCTTCAGGATCCTCGTTCTGGTGTGTTTTGGGAGATGTTACGGATACTACGACATCTCCAGGTTCATCAGTCTGTTTCTCTAGCTTACCTTTTGGAGAACGTTCCATTGATGGGTGATTCTCGCACTAGAGTGGTGGCGAGTACACATCAGGTCTATTCATGGATGGGACCTGCTGTATTGTTAGATGCAGCCAGAGTGGGATCACGGGCTCATCGTCTTTGTCTTTGGTGGACAAACCTCTTACCCAGAGAGGTTCTACAGCGTGCTTATGATGGGATTCAGCGACTGGACCACATTCTTGTTGATGATATCTTGGATGTTGGGCGTCAGTCTCAGACAGTGGTAGTGGCTGATAGGTCACCCATGGCAGTGGTGAACCTAGTTGGACAGCCTAGAGCTGCATTTCCCACACTCATGAGTTTCCCAGGCTCTCATGCTTTTCGAGAGGGAGGACCTGGACTTGTTTGGGACTCACAGTTACAGTAGTTAGTGGAGCCCAATGCTGATGAGAGAGAGCGGGCAATGGGTTTTCGCACCGGTATTACCGGCTGTTCCAGCAGTGTCAGAGGCATCCAGGCGTCAGGTGTTAGGTCAGGCTATGGACCTGAACTGTTTGACCTGGATTGTGAGCCTTGGTTTGGCAGAGCAGCGTAGGATGCGCTTGATAGGCATCACCACTCGGACACTTGTGAGCCCTGTGCCTATCGAGACGATTCAGGCACATGCTGGGGGCGATGGACCGAGTGGACATGGTATTCTTGGGACACATCCAGTAGCTACTAGGGAGAGTGGTCTACTTGGAGTCCATCCAGGTGAGCGTGGGCTACTTGGATTACACCCTTGGTCCACATGGGATGCAGCCAGAGGACGTATGGAGCTTGCAGCCATAGTGGATGGAGTTTTTCACACAGAGGTTGGGACCTCTAGTGGTCGGGAGCATGACACCATTGCTCCCAAGGGCCTAGTATAGCAGCCAGTCAGTACGTCTTCCACTCCTACTACAGTTACAGAGGATACTTGGGAGCCAGATCTTGGACCCAAGCTTACTGGAGAGGAAAGACGGAGGGTTTGGAGGTTCTTGAGGAGTCACACGAGTTGTTTTGCCTTCAGTATGAAGGATTTGGGTGCTCTAAAGGGACCTGGTATACGGATTGAGCTGACTAGCGACACACCTGTTTTCCGACGTCCTTATCGATATAGTGAGATGGAGAGGACATTGATTCAGAGCCGGAGTAGTGACCTTTTTGAGGCTGGTTTGGTGGAGATTTCACATGGAGAGTATGCATCAGCGACAGTGATGCCAGCCAAGAAGGATATGCATGGCAACTATACAGATAGGCGGATGTGTGGAGATTACCGTCCTATCAACCGACAGACCAGGGCTGATCGGTATGCCATGCCTACACCGGAGGAGATTTTTGATGCGATTGGGCATGCAAAGGTCTTCAGTACTTTGGATCTTCGAGCGGGATATCATCAGTTGCCGATCAGGGAGGAAGATAAGTCCAAGACAGCATTTTGGGCTATTGATCCTCACGGCAAGGATGTGTTATATCAGTGGAGATTCTTACCATTTGGGTTGAAGAATGCTCCTGCTGAGTTCCAGAGGGTCATGGATAGGATCCTAGCTGGACTGGATTTTGCTCGGTGCTATATTGATGACATTTTGGTGTATAGCACTACTGTGGAGGAGCATGAGAGACAATTGTTGGAGGTGTTTGAGAGGTTGAGATCTCATGGACTCAAATTACATCCTGGGAAGTGTAGGTTCTTCCATGAGCAGGTTGAGTATTTGGGTCACACTATCTACCCCGGAGGACTTGGTGTTCAGCAGACCAAGGTGGAGGCTATTGCACGTATTCCTCGGCCTACGGATGTGAGCAGAGTGCGAGCATTCCTTGGGTTGGCAAACTTCTATCGCCGCTATGTTAGAGGATTTAGTGCCATTGCCAAGGCCTTGACGAAGCTGACCAAGCTTACACAGGAGTGGTGTTGGGGAGATGAGCAGGAGAGAGCTTTTGTAGAGCTCAAGGAGAGGTTGACATCTGCTCCTATTTTGAGGAGACCGATCAAGGGACGACCATTTCAGGTTCACACTGATTGGAGTATGTTGGGGCTTGGAGCGGTGCTCACCCAGCATGATGATGAGGAGAAGGAGTTTGTGGTGGCCTATGCTAGTCGCTCCAACAATTCAGCGGAGGCGAAGTATAGTTCATATGAGGGAGAGTGCTTGGCAGCAGTTTGGGCAGTAGCACATTTCCGATGTTACCTATTTGGTAACCCCTTCACTCTCATCACTGATCATCAGCCGCTGAAGTGGTTGATGGAGTCCGACAAGCTTTCAGGGAAGCTTGCACGATGGGCTCTGATTTTACAAGAGTATGATTTCACGGTTGTTCACAGACCTGGAGTGGTGAACCGTGATGCAGATGGGTTGAGTAGAAACCCATGTCCCAGCCAGTAGGATCAGACCGGAGCACGTTGGCATGGTGAGACAGATGAGGAGATGGTGCCAGGTTGGCATGCATCGGCCTTTCTGTGTATATTTGCAGAGACTTTGGTGGTATCTCTCTCAGCGCATACAGGAGGAGTTATTGAGGTCACAGATCCAGAGAGTGAAGATATTGGTACAGTTCAGCGAGACATTCATGATGATGTCTTAGTGATGGACTATCTTCGCACTGGTGTTGTGGGTGGCACAGTTGGGGCCAAGGAGAGAGACCGTGTTCTTCAGCGAGCCAGACGGTTCAGATTGGAGGGTAGACACCTTTTGCGTGTATGGGAGGATGGTAGAGTGCGAGTAGTACCACTTCCATCACAGAGACCACAGTTGGTCCGTCATGCTCATGAGGAGCTAGGACATTTTGGAGTAAAGCGTACATATAGCTTACTCCAGAGTCATTATTGGTGGCGCGGTATGCAGACTGAGGTACAGCAGTTTGTTGCCAGATGTGTGGTTTGTGACCGAGTTAGAGCATCATTCAATGCTCCTACGCCACAGTTACACCCATTACCTATCATGGGATTGGGTTACCGTTGGAGTTTGGACTTCGCCGGACCTTTACCGCTGACTGTGAGACATCATCGGTATGTTTTGGTGATGGTGGAGCACTTCTCCAAGTGGATTGAGTTGGTGGCACTTCCTGACAAGTCTAGTGAAGGGACAGCTTACTCGTTCTTGGATCGAGTTCTTAGTCATTTTGGTGCACCAGCTGAGGTTTTGACTGATCAGGGTACAGAGTTCTTGGGAGAGTTTCAGGTCTTGTGTGACAAGGCTTTGATTGATCATCGTACTACATCCCGAGATCACCCTGAGGCAGATGGCTTAGCAGAGAGAGTGGTTCAGACGGTGAAGAGAGGATTGCGAAAGTATGGTTTGCAGAGAGGCCACTTGGGAGATTGGGATCTCCAGTTACCTTGGTTGGCCATGGGCTATCGGTTCAGCCGGCAAGCCTCCTTAGCATCCTTCTCTCCATACTTTCTACTCTATGGACGAGATCCAGATTTACCTGTAGCCATTCGTCGAGATGCTACTGTAGTTTTGGACTTGGATGACCCTAATGTATGGATGAGCGCATGTTCTCAGCGGGCAGAGATCTTTCAGAGAGTGATGCCGATGGCCTTCGAGAACTTGGCGATTGCTCAGCATAGAGATACTTTACGCTATGCTACCATTCGAGGAGGAGGTTATAGACCCTCGATCCGTCGATTTCATCCAGGCGACTATGTATATCTACAGCAGACAGCACCGACGACACTTGATGTTTCTACAGGCCGCACTATCTTGAGAGTGCGCGAGGTTTTACCATCTGGAGTCCTTGTGTTAGAAGGACGTGATGGTGTTGTTTGGAAGGATCATGTGCGCAATTGTGCGCCATGCCACCTTCCAAACATTGATGGTACTATGGACCCAAGCTTGGCACTTGTACGTGCAGGCTTGAGGTGTATGTTATGTGGCTCTTCTGGTGGAGCTGCTACTATGTTAGTGTGTGATAGCTGTTCGAGAGGATGGCATATGGCATGTATGACTCCTCCCCTCACGGTGGTTCCTCAGGGACAGTGGTTATGTCCTAGATGTACTTGACCTATAGCTAGTTCATTCTTTATATGGTATAGATTGCAGACAGGCGACTAACAATGGGGCTCCATAGCACCCGGCCTCCTGATCTTTGCCCATTAGAGGGTATACCATATACTTAGAGTAGATGGCTATCTGGAGTTAGAGGGACCTAACCGCCAGCTAGGGGGGCGATTGTGGCACTTTAGAGTCTATGTATGACTTATGTGTGAGTTGTGCTTTTATAGTGTATGATGTTGACAGCGATGTATATTGTGTAGCGATGTATATACGCACGACAGCTGTCACGCCATTTGTAGTTCTGCATCTAGATGCTCGGACACTGGAGTTCCAGTGATGGTAGTTAGAGTTATTCTAGCTGTTTCTCAGGGACTACTTTCCGACGGTTAGATTTTGTGTTCGGGGTACTGACTTCATGGTGGGGCCCACCGTCACTTTGCACCGTTTGCACCGTCGAGTGTGCCGTCAGCAGGACCGTTAGGGTTTCAGGGCTAGCTCGAGTTCAGGGGGTATAGTTTCGAAGTGAGCTCCAGAGAGCTCACTTCTCTGATGTTGAGCCTTCGAGTTCCTGGCTATGGTGGACAGAGGCCGGCGAGCGTCACCTGGATTCTCTATGCTTGAGTGGGTGTGGCTTGACTGTAATCAGTGCCCAGTTGTTGGCAGTTTATAGAGTGACAGATCAAGTACTGATCTGAGTTGAGTTGAGTTGAGAATGTTAAGCAATCTGATTATTGTGGCACTTTAGAGTCTATGTATGACTTATGTGTGAGTTGTGCTTTTATAGTGTATGATGTTGACAGCGATGTATGTTGTGTAGTGATGTATATACGCACGACAGCTCACCTGATTTTTTAAATGCATATCAACTTATGCAAAGTGAAGGTGCAATATCTTTAAGTATTTACCTTATTAACAATTTTTAAACAAACTTGCATTGCTACAATGCACAAATAGTTGGTGAATTTTGTGCAATTTTAGTTGGGAGAGATGGAAAAAAAGGATATATACATGATATTTTTTTAAAATCTACTCATGATCAACTTAAATATATATCTTCTTTGCTTACTTCTTATGCACCATTACATTATTTTTTGCTATTTCCAAATAGCTAACAAGGATGGAATGAAAATAGTCCTTTAAATGGCTTTGCATGGGATGGAGATAAATTTTTCCGAGAGGACATTGATGCAATAGATGGTAGAAAATGCTCTTAATCATGTTACCATGTTGTAGTATTATGCATATTTACTACAACACCGTAACAATGAGACATCCATTTTGCAACTTGGAAGGCTTTTATAACAATTATTGTTGATGCTTACACATGTATTGAACAAAATTATCTGAAATATATCCGTAAGAATCAGTCCAAATTTCATTGCAAGTTATATAGTAAACTCCAAGATGCATTGCTTGCAAGTGACCATATCAGTGGATGCAAAGTTGAGCAAAGGGTGATTTTTCCTTCATATTTTCAAGGAGATGAACAGATCATATCTCAACTTGCCAAGACGCAATGGCTTTGGTGAGCAAGTTTGGTCAGCTTGATCTTTTCATTACATTTACTTGCAACCCAAAATGGAAAGAAATCACATATGCCATCTTCCAGGACAAGCAACAAAGGATTGTCCAAAGGTAGTAATTCAAGTGTTCCATTTGAAGCTTTATGAGCTTTTAGATGACATAAAAAAGGAGTTCTTGGTAAAGTTATGGCCAAAATTTGGGTTATCCAAAAAAGAGGATTGCCTCATGCTCATATGTTGTTGATTCTAAATGAAGCTTCTAAGATGCACACTCCTTAATAATATGACTCAATGGTATCTATCAAGATACTCAATGTAGGTTTTCATCCTAAACCATATCATTGGTTTGGTTCATGGTCCATGTGGCAAAGACAATCCAAATGCTCCCTATGTGGAGAATAGAAAATAAAAGAAGGTATTTATGTCAATTTATTGATGCAATTCATTGTAATGAAGATAGATAGCCTCTATATAAAAGATGATATATCCACAAATTTTTTGACACAAAAGGCAAGGTTGTTGATAATATGTAGATTGGGCCTCACAACATTTATCTAACTACAAAATAAAATGTGCACATTTCTGAGGAGGTCAACAATTTATTTACCAAAATTCCATCTAATATGTCTTTTTCTATCGCATCTCTTTTCTTTCTCATGTCTTCATTTTATCACAATATGATTTGATTGTATGTATATTAGTGTTAATATAACTTAATCATCCAGTACTATGCTTATATTGGACATGCTTTGCAAAAGCTATAACAAGATAGTTAAAGAGAGATAGATAGTTAAAGAGAGAAATATGGACCTTAGCTATAATTGATGATTATGTACCTAAGCTATAGCTGATGATTATGTACTTTAGCTTCATGAATTCTTCATTGAATGTAACCTTTTGTGTTGCTTTTAAAACTTTGTATCACTCTAATTATATATACCAAATATGAATTGCTTCATTGAGAGAATTTTAAAGTATAATTTTGAATGAAAAAAACACTACTAATAGCCTACTTCTTATAATTGGTCGTAGAATAGTATCTACTTTCCCTTCTCTTCCCTTCCTAAGTAGATCATTTGATCGGAAGGGTGTGATAGTGTTTCTTCATTGACATTTCACTTTTAACGCATATCTAGAGAACTACAGAGCTACAACCAAAACTTGGACTATACACATTAATTCTAAGCATGATGAGTAAGACAAACTACTAGATAGGCCACTAAAAAAAACTAGATTTGTCATTGCTTAAGCAAAACTACTAGATTAGTCATCCAACATGGTGTGTTACATGGATATGCTTGCAATATTTGTAGCAAGAAAGATGGTTAAAGAGAGAAATATGAAACTCAATGGACTCCTCAATAGTCAAACTTTTATTGCTTCTCTATGACCATGGACCTAGCCTACTATTAGGACCCAAATGAAGTTCATAAATACGTAATAGGTTTGTGGACTTGAAAATATAGTAATCCATACTTGGATATTTCTAGATTGCCAAGTTGTGTTATAAAATCATATCAGGTAAGTGAAACATTTGGAGGGAAGTTTTGTCTTTTGAATCTTGTGAGGAAGGATCAACAAGAGTAAATGAAAAATCAAGGAGTGTGGATGCCATAAAGAGATATACTTTAAGTTCTTGTCTCATTATACAAATTCTCCATCAATATGCTCTTGGCTACTGCCATTCAGATTGACAACAATAGGAAAGACATGGGTAGGACAATGTGTGCATGCAGATGCATATTAATTGGTAGTTGAACCTGATTTCTAGCTTCAATCTTAGTGATGATTAATAATTCATCTATATTTATATTTTCTCCCTATATAAGCTTGATTGACTTGAGGCATCTCTATCAGCCCATTCTATTCTTCATCATAAGTCATACATCATATCTCTCTCTATAATAGTTCTTATAGAAACAAAAGACCATCTTAGTACATCTTAAATATAAAAGCAAGAAATGTGTATTCATACGCTCAATGCAATAGATTGTTTTTACCCAAAAACTCAAGAAGTTGTTTTCCCTTAGAAAAATTCACTTTCAAATACCACTGCTGGATATAAGATGTATCAAAGAGAGAGAGAGAGATGTCAATGAGACAACAATGTATACTTAAATATCATGAGCTCAACTCTTTTCAAAACTAGATAGTGCTTAAAACCAAAGTGGTTTGTACTTTTAGTCTAATGAGAAAATGTATTTGTTTACATCAAATGCACTCTTAGTTTTAATATCCTTGACAAATACACATCTAGAGATGTGTATTTGTGTTGTTGAACAAGAACTCAGTGATTTTTGCTACCATGATAAGATGAAACTAGCGGCAAAGGAACATACCTAAAAAATCTCTACATAGATTGTCATGATGGTAGATGTTTCACTAAAATTGATTTTCCAATCTGCAACACTTGTGTATGAGCAATGCAACAATACATTTGGTCATTGAGTTTATAGAGTTTCCAAAAGAGTTATAGCTCCTATAAACCACATAGAAAGAGCTTAATTTATGGTGAATATACACTCCCATTGATTATATTGTGTCTAAATGATTCCCATTAGATAAATTCACTATCAGACAATGATGATTGGTAGCAATGATTTTAAGTCCAAATATCTCATACATGATATTGTGGAAATGAATCACTCTCCACTTGTTCACCCCAAAACTTGGGCCAGACATGAGTACTTCTGGTATGATAAATTTACCATTGTGTAGTATGAAGCACATTGGTTCAAAGAAAAACTGATGATATGAAGCTACCAAATTTTAAAAGCTCTTATGGTAAGATGTCATGAGTAGACACAAGTTGAGTAATTATTTCCAACAATATAACTATATGCAAGAGCTCTTGCTAAAAAATCTCACCTCATTGTTGCACCTCAAAAAAAAGCTTCATTGAAAATAATGTGCAGCATAAAGCTTCTTTGACCCTCTAGATTGTTTGGCAAAAGCACTTTAACATTAGTTGGTGCAATTGGTTGTGAAAAAGTGATATAGAATTGACCATGTGAAAACACATCTTTTGAAAGATGTAATCCAACATGAGAGAGAGAGAGTTTGCCCTTGAGTTGTGTTAATAGTCATGGCATAAGCAAGATGGAAGGAAATTGATGCATGGAAAGTAGAAAAGGCAATATAGTAATCTTATTAAAAATTTAATTTATGAATAAAAACAATGTTGCATGCAACCTTACATATGATAATCTTACCTTCAACCACTAATGTTGTAAAATATTGAATGATAAGATGGTCCCATTGCATAACCCAACGGATGGATCCAAATTGCACAAACATAGAATAGGAGCATCAACCTTGATAGAAATTTTATGTAGTGGCAAACCAATAATATCAAGAGGTATTCAAGTGCTCAGTAGAAATTGTCATTGTAGCTTGATCAAACTAAAGTTAGCATGACAATCACCTAGTAACAACTAAAATAGACTTATTTATGAATGAAACTTAAGCATTTAGAGTAGCCAAAATTCCTTGTTCACTCAAATATTCTTTGGTCAATGGTCCATCCCTTACTCCAAGGTTAATAGCATTAATCAAATCTTGTTTATTGCTTGATGATACAATCATCATTTTTGGGCAATGCACATGCTCTCTACCATCAACCATGGAAAAATTGTTGCTGCCAAGATGAAAGAGCCATTCTAAAAAAGTGCCATTGTCAAGATAACTATACAATGCATGCACCACCCACTTGCATGTTATATCATAGATTAAAAAAAAACAACATTCTATAATCATGATTCCTTGATGGACAAAGAGACAATGTTTGCTATGTTTGCTCTTGTTCCCTTTACTATAACAAGTAGGACTTGGAAGAAATATACCAAATATAACAAACAAAATTCCACCAAAAGCCATGTCCTTATCAGTAAGATCACGCAATGTATGGTCAAAAAACTCAAAGGCATGTTTGTTATCATTGGAGTTTTATCCAAAGGATGAGATTTGAATCATGTATAAATTCACCTAAATCACTTAGTTTTGATATTCAATGGATAGAGATATGGTGGAGCTCTATTGGTATCTAAAAATAAGTTTGGGTGGTGAGGCATCCTTCAAGTAGAGGTGCAAAAATACTAGAGGAAGCAACAAAAAGTGCAATATCTTTATATGACCTTACAATCTTCAAAATCAAATTTTGGTCTATGTCTTACTTGTTGCACTTGGTCCATCAACAAAAGAGACTTTCCTTCTCTAACTATGTATGCATCAATAATTGCATTGTACATAGAACTCCGATTGGTATTATAAGGCCCAAAATCCCAATCCTAACATCTTCTTGAAATGGTTCAATTGGGTTGTGTAAATTCAGTTGTGATATACTCTATTGATTTCTAAATGTTCAAGAGGTATGACAAGAAGGTGAAGGTTATAAGTTTCAAAAGATTTGCCAAAACTTCCAAGAGACTCACATCAAAAATGCAAACCTAGAATTTTCACTTCTTCAATAGTAGATTTTAAATATTATGTTGTTGCAAAATAGCTTTGTAATCACAAATATACACTTTATATGTATCCTTAAGAGAACATGGATCCGTTGGGATCCAAAAAGTAAATAATGTCATAAAAAGAGCATGTAACTTAGAACCCTATTGTGTTCCAACAGCTTTGTTAAACATAGACTCCACTCTTTGTTAGAATCATATAACCCAAGTACAATACATGGAACTTGGAATATGTTATAGATATGTCCTTCCATAATATAAAGATGCCTAAATGAAGTTTCACCTTTGATGTTGGTTAGTAAAGTGTGCAAAAAAATCATTCTCCAACATAAAACTGTAAAGACGTCTAACTGCAAACCCTTGTTTACTTATGATCCATTTCCTTGTATTGTTGTTCCACATTAATTTTGAGGGAAAGTCAAAATAGGTAATTTCTTTAGCTTATGACAATTCAACATTATCCTTGAAATTTTGGCTAATGTTGTTTTCTGATTCTTCTCTATAGTAACTATATTAAAAATACTGCTATTGTCATTGTACACAATTTGATGATGGTTAAATTCATGAACCACAAGCCATGTAAGGGACAATGAACCATCATGCATTTCAAATGAAAAAAGTCACCAAGATCCTTCAGATACAAAGACTTATCTTCCATCAAGATATAGTCAAACTTCATCACATTGCTCATTTTTTGACAACTAGTTCCATGATACTCAAGGAGAACAATTTCTTGATCATGCCCCTTACACACATATTTTGAAATGTACTTTAAAAAAGATATGGAAAAACATATCTACATCAGAAAAGAGGAAAATGATGAAAAAAGACCAATAATGACTGGCTAGTAATCTAGTTCTAACTAGAGGTGCTTCAAGTAAGTGGTAAAAGTACGTGTGTAATCTTAAAACCAATCAATTGAGACATCTATCTGCACAAATGCACAAAGAAGAGAAGCACACAAGAAAATCATGCAAATGACAAAGCTAATTAGTCCATTGTTGAGGTAAGTTTAAAGCCATAAAATTCATTAGCTCAAATCATTGGATTGGAAACCCAATGATCCTTGCAATTATTTATAGTTATCTAGGATAAACTTCAGTTAAAGCAATACAAATTTTAAAAAACAACATAAACGCTAACATTCAATCAACAATTCATGGAGCTAAGGTACAAAAACCTTCTAGTAAACCATATTAAATTTCCATAGTTAATCTAACTAGTCTAAATATTTGCCATCCATGAGATTCCCCTATATATTATCTAGCATGAGAATACATGTAGTACATGTGCATACCAATATAATTTGCTTCTATGTTAGTCATTTGTATGGTGGCACATTGTCCCCAAACTTTGTGGTGGTTCTGTGCTTGACCTTCAATTTAAAACTTCATTTCTTCTTTACTTAGCTATTGTAATGTTTCAAGAACAAGAGAACTCCCAAGAGAAACCCAAGATAAGAAACACAAAGCTTCAGCACTCAATATTCTAATGCCCCAAAGGAGCACCTTGTCTTTATCATATAGCAAAAAGATCCCTAAAAGGAAGCTCCACCCTTGGATCAGATACATAGACTTGTGACTTGTCAATTAGCCCTTAGATTAGTTGCACGGATGGGTGATATATTGGTCCTTTTCCTATCTATTTGGTCAAACAAGTTTCACTAAAAGGAATCTTTAGAGAATCTTCCTATAGGAAGCTCAGAATTGCATGGGCTATGTACCATTAGAAAGTTCTCGATGAGACAAGTTGGTAGGAGGGGTGGAATTTGGACATTTTTCCCAAAGTGAGGGAGAATATTTCTATTTTTTAGGCCTACTTCATTCATTTATACCTCTTAAATTGACACTGAAATTCTTAGGGTGTTTTTGGCTCTTGCCTTATTAGTGAAAGTACTCTTTTGGTGACATATATATCTGATCTACTTAGTCTATCATTTATATCATCCTTTTAGATGTGAAAAAGTAAATTTTCACCTCTAGATAATATGTATAGCTATTGATATTATGGCTACCCAAATTCAAATAATCTAAATCCATGAAATGAACATCTATTCAGCTACAATTAGGATGGTATAGAGACATGGTCTACACAATGGTGTGATTCAAGGATGTTGACCAAAGCAATGATCATTTGAATCAATGCTTTTGAAGAAATCCATGTCAATTTTCAACATGTTATTTGAAGAAGTACATAGACTATATAAAGAAGTAGTACCAACCAAGGCTATTCATGAGGGAAGAAACTTAATACAAGACTTTGTAATATAAGTTCATGTATTTTAGTGAACTTCCCACTTATAAATTTAAAGCATTGCCACAACACCATCTTTTATTGACTTTTGCTTTGGTAAGGTCTAACTTATAAATTATACAATTTACTCCTAGCCTTGGACATAGAGGGAGAATTCTTCTTTCAAATTTCCTTGATAAAATTTGCCTTGTATTTTTGGGTGTTGGTTTCACCAATGAAGCAAAGAGGTTGACCTTCTGGTTCCTATAATACTTGATAAACCCTCTTTATCTAAGTATCAAGGTATTGTGTTTCAAAGATATTGAGAGCTTTTGGTAAAGAGACCTCTAAGAGCACTAAAAGGCAAGGTGCTTGATGTTCCTCCACATTTTCTGTTTTTTGCCTCTATAGTATGAAATAATAATAAACCTCTCAAGATGTTTAATCTACATGTGATTCCATTCTTATATCTATGATGCATTTGATGCGATGATCCTAACTGGTGTGCATCTTAAAATTCTGCAAGCTAATCAATAGAAAATGCAACTCATGCTTGTATCTATTACCAATTTTTGCTAGGAGGTCTGCCATATTATGGGAGTCTTGGCAAAGTGGATTTTGTAGCCTCAACAAATAGAAAGGTATATCAAGCATCTCACCAAATATTTGGAAACATTCTTGAAGCATCCGCTCAAATTGTAATATTTTTGCTTCTCCAAGAAAAACATGCAATGGTAAGCAAAGCAATTCATGTAAATCTCTCTCATATAGATAAAGAGAAATGGTATGGACATAGTTTAATAAGTGGGATTGTACATTCACCATATATGAAGCTCTTTCTATATGGTTTGCATGAGCCTATCACCTTTTTTTGAAGTACTTTATGAACTTAGTGACTAAGGCTATTGATGATCATACGAGGTTTGTGTTGTGGACTAGAAAATAAATTTTAGTAAAACATCCTCCATCATGAAAATCTATCCATAGATATTTTAGGTAATACAAACTAGCACTTTTAGACTAAAACTACAAAAGTTCAACAAAGCTTGTAGGACTCATAGAGGGCTCAACAAAGCACTCATGACTCAAGGATTTCAAGAAGGCAATATCATGGTGGTTGGTCAAGTAACATGGTTTGCAATTTTTTTGTTGTTTAAATGATTTATAGAAGCCCTCATGTGTAGCATAGTGACATCAATTGAATTTCATTTCAAATTTCAAATTTCTTGCATACTATCATGTTAATCCATTCCTATTGAGCATGTTTCATTTGTCTGTTCACATCTTGAATTTCAATGAATCAACTAGGAAGACATTGCTAACTTAGGAGAATGGAAGAAGGAGTTGTAACAACAAAGTTTCATCCAAATTTGTAATAATTTGGTAAGAATAGGTTGGTCCAATGAGGATACAAGTTAGAAATGACTAAAACCAAGATAAAATTTCCCAATCATGACTGTCTATTGTTTTATATATTACTTTTTGGGCAAAATCATTCCCAAGAGATGTTAATGTCAGCACACTTGATGCAAGAAAAAGATCAATCAAAAGTAATCATGCTTATTATAAATCTAATCCAAATGGTTCCTGAATGTGATGGCTCATTTGTAATGAATGTCCATCCTTCCTCTTGTACAACCAGATCTGAGATTACTATTGTTGAGATAGCTGGGTATATTGAGATCCTTGTTCACATCATGAAATTCATGTTCATACAAGATCAACAATGCTACAAAGTCATACAAGCAATATCTTAGAATGAATGTACAAAGAGGGAATAGGATCTTTGTAGTGTTGTTCCAATCACCCTAACAATTATGACCATGAAGTAGCATTCTATCCTTCCTAGCAGGCACAATAGCACAAGAATTTTGAATGGATTGTGCTGCTTAATCTTTGAATCTTGTGTTACTCTATGATACTCTATGAATTGGGACGTTTGTCATTATATTGTCTTTGACTTCTATAGAGACCCTAGAGATGGATACTCTAGTTCTACATGAATGATTTCCCTCAGTCAAGTGCTTTTGCTCCTAAGTCAAGATTCCTCACTTCTACTCAATTAAGCATGCAATCATTCATACAAGGCACAAACAAATACACATACACCAACTAAATTGTCTTGATAGTATAACTTAATTTAATTGCAAAAGAAGGATGCACCAAATGAACTTGATGAACATTAGGCCAAAGCTTTTTATACTTTTTCTACTTAGCTGCCAAAGAAATCCAATGGCTACATTGTCTTGGAGATCTTCCAATTACATCTATGCCTCACTAATCCTATCTTATCTTATCTTATCTTAATCTTATCTTAAGTAGGCAAAACTCTTGTGGAATGGTCATCTCAGCCTCTTGTATTTACTAATATTTTGTCTTATAGGTGTCTACATATGATTGTGTAATTATTGAGTTCTAAAAAGTATGTATATGTATGAAGTGCCTTGAGCTAGAAACACAAAATCTATCTTATCCTAACTACAAGATGTGTTTGATTTGTTCTTCACTAAGTTACTAAATTTTTGTATTGTATGAGGTTGACTGATGGTCATCCATACAAGATCATTTCTCATTTGCTACAAGTTTGGGTGGCAATTGCAATGAACTTCATTTGCCTTTACATAGTTGGATGAGTTCTATGAGTTCCTTTGTGTAACCACCAAGTTCCCATTCAAAACTATTCTACATCTCCTAGAACTTGGAGGTGGTATGGGTATGTAGCTTGACAAATAATGCCTTGAGTTGGTCAGTGGTGTAGACCTTTCCCTCTAACACATTCATTTGCATCTTGAGGTCCTCCAACTTTGTATGTTGTGGATGCTCAGCTGTTATTTGTTCTAGTTAGTCAAGGAGTTGGGTAGTTGTGTGGCCAATGGTTATGAGTAGACTCATTCATTCATTATCCAAGTTTTTTCATTCACTTTAGAGGTCAATAGTCACTTTATCATTAACCTTTGCCTTTAGCTCATCTTCCTTCTCTCATGATGCTCTAGGCTTGTATTGAGCACTTGCATATAAAGATCTATAATCTCTTTGTAATTCTTATAATGTGCTTCCAATACAACCATCTTGGCATAGGCCTCTTTCAAATCTCTCTATATTGATGCCACTTCTTTGTCTTGTGTTTATATTTGGTCATGCTAGCTTGTTTTGTTCATTCATGAGATTGTTGATATTTGCCTTAATCTTCTACAAGAATGTCTCATTTTTCTCCTATCATGCAATCTTGTACTTCTTATATTTCTTGAGTACCTTGTCTTTCTCTTGAGAATCTTCTTGTTTGGTCTTAAGTTATTCCTTGACTTTATTCATCTCACTATGAAGTAGGGCCTTGTCTTTGGCACTTGACTGAGCCAATTAGTGGAGATGTTGTATGGGTGTTATAGGATCCTTGATCATAGGGTTAGGTTCTATGTAGAACAGCAAGAATTCCTCCAAGGCCATTGGCATAACCATGTTAATGGTGTATATTGCTATCAACTACATGAGTGAACTATTGTCATATTTTAGACATTTTAGGATGTCTTCAATTGAGTTCGTAGTCCTTGTATGTTTATCATTTTCTGGCTATTGGTCCATAGGTTGATCCTTAGGATCCCTCTCCATCTCCATGTGGAGATGGAGAGGGATTTTGGCCATATCATTGATTGTACCTACATCTTCCTTCTCACCCTTGTAGTCACCCACCTATGGAGTACTCTTCCTTCATCTTAAGTATGTTGTCTTTTGTGGGCGGTTCCAAGTAACCATTTTTATCAATTGGATTTTCTTGGGATAGCTCCACTTTATCATCTTTGGCATCTAGGATGGCATTGATGATCATGATACCTTTCTTTTTCACCTTCTTCAACTTGGCAATAAGAACTTCCTTGTCTCCTACCATTTTGTTCTCCTTAGCTAAAGAGCCACACCTATGTCTTTGTATTTGTTGTTTTGTTGGGACAACTAAACTTTGTCAAAATGCTTTCTTGTGTTCGTCTCATCCTTGTTTACTGGTTGAGATGATTGTGCTTCATTGTTCATGTATCCAATGTTCCCTTTTTCCTTCAAGATAGGTGACAAAATAAAAGTGAACAAATTGTTGCTTCCAAATTCATCATTATTCTTGGAAATGGTATACCTACACTCCTAGGCAATTTGTGATCCAAAGTGACCTGCTTTATCCCTATTTTCCTCTATTTGTTCCTCTACTTTGACTTTCACCTGATGATACATCTATAACTTGGGTGGTTTGATTCCTCTTCTTGGAGGCTTAAATCTTAGGTTATGTGACAGTTACCTTCTTATGAATGCTTGTCATATTGTATGATTTTTCTATTGGTATGAATTTTTGGAGCTTTTACACTTTGTATCTGCCAAAAGTTATTTCTCTATTTTGTACTTTGCATCTAGGTGTGTTCCAAAGTAGTATGGATGATGGAAGTGACTTGTGTATTTCCTCTTCTCCTCCTTTGTAAGGAGGTTCATACATATATAGAAAGAACTACAAATGGAAACATTGTCATAGCCACTTCTAGCTCTTGCATCTCTTGCACTAACTTGGCCACTTGTTGACAAAACATTTGTAAGCTATTTGTTTAGATTTGAACAACTTCATGAATTTTTTTGTGATCACTCAACATACATGATCTTTAAGGGATTCCACTCAATATCCTCTCTTTTTTTACTTCTTGAAAAGCATTGTCTATCTTGATCTTTAGTTTTTTACCAAGATGATCATAAGGGATATCTATAAACATCTAGCCAAATGAGGAGGTTGCATGTCCCAAAACCCACTACTAGTGATCTTCTGTCCAACAGGAAAGATTACCTCTCAAGAATTTACTACTCATGTTTTCATTGTCCCAAGTTTCCTTTTATATGGAAACATTAAATACATTCCAATTCTATAGCAAGAAATTTAGTTTTCTAATGTTGATATATTTAGCTCTAAGATGGAGTCTTCATTCAGAACTTTCAAGTGTTTTTTTGATGATCTTGTGGGCCATGACTACTCTTGGTGACAAAATACTAACGTGGGGATCTACATTGCCCAAAAACTCCTCCCACAAACTCTAAGGTTATAGCAATAACAAGCTCCTACAAAGATGAAGTGTTCAACAAGTGAAAAGTGAGAAAGCATTGACAAAGAGTAAAAATTGAAAATGAAAAATGTTTTGCATCATTGTGCAAGTTTGCAATTTATAATTAGGGCAAACCATTCCAACATTTGGTGTTCATGGTGGTTAGTGAAGGTCACATGTTTGACATGACAACATTTTGGTTGATTCATATGGCCTATATTCTTGTTCTTTGGCAGCACAATCATACCAATTGAATGTGCTTCAATTGTCCTTGGCAATTGGTAGTGCAAATGCATTATAAATAGTCATCATACCCCTTGCAAAGTCATACTTTCATTCCTTGGTTATACAAAGTCGTAGTGGTCCTTGAGATCTTGGACCTTTGTAATACCAATAGCTAGACATATTATCTAGAGGTGAAAATTGGTTTGGTAACATCTAGAAGGATGTTATATATCATGGACTAAGTAGATCAGATAAAGGTATCACCAAAAGAGTACTAGTGATAAGGCAAGAGCCGAAAATAGCTTAAAAACTACAAAGCCAATTTCAAAAGCCTAAATGGATGAATTAGGCCTCAAAGATGTGTAGATTTTCCTTTGGAAATGAAAAGGCTTGCATTCCTTCCCCCAATTTGTTTCACCTAGATCTTTTCAATGGTACCTCACCCATGCAATGCAAAGATTCCTACAATAATATTCCCTCTAATCAAAGCTTGTATGACCAACTAGATAGGACCAAAATCAACATGTCACCCATGCATGCAACTAATCTAAGGGTAGAGCTTGCTGACATGTCACCAATCCATGTATCTAATCCAAGGGTAGAGCTTCCTTTAAAGGAATACTCTTTGCTATATAATAAAGACAAGGTGCTCCTTTGGGGCATTGGAGTTTTGAGTGTGAAACCTTGTGTTTCTTCTGTTGGGTTTTCTCTTGGGGTTCTCCCATCCTTGGAATATTACAGCCTTGTATACATATGATAATTGAGATTTTTTTGCTCATACTTACAAACATCATGAGGTTCATAGTGACAAAATTGGCAAATTGTCACCAGACTATTGTAGTTATGATGACAAAATGTCTAATCTTTGTAACAAGTACAATGGTCTTTGTCTTTGTAGGATGCTTATTGTAGGAGTGGTCTTGGACCTAATGCTGCAAACCATAGGCCCATGTGGCAAAAAGCATAATCTCAATCATATTACAAGTTCAAAAAAACAAATAACAAATACTTCTTTGTTTTCACCTCCTAGTTAATACAATACCGCTTATTATCTCCTATAGAACTAACCAAACAAATGAATTCTGCCCTCATAAAGCAAAGGTTAGTCATCATGGAAGTTAGGAGATCAAAAATTTGGCTCCTTTAGAATCCATTGTAGCATAAATTCCTCTTTTTTTTTTATCAAGTGAGTTATCAAGTCGGTTGGTCATAGATTATTTTGCTTTGAACATAGTGGTGTTGCTATAGTTTCAAACCACTTTCTCTAGCCATTTGGTTTGGTCTTGATTTTATTTTGGTTTTAGTGAAATACATTACCTTGATTTGTCTTGCATTTTGGTTGCAATGAACTCAATATTATTGTTGCAGTTCCTTAGTGCTTGAGGCTAGCATATTGGCCTATTGTAAAGTATTGGCCTATGTAATATATCATATGATATTTGTGGTAATTTTTGAGAATAGTCATAAATGTACCAACTGCAACCAATGTAGTAATTCCATAATTGGTCTGACCTAGGACAAAAACTTCCATGAAAGGCAAGAATAGACCTGGACTAAAAGCAATAAGCAAGGGGCTTTCAACAAGGAAATGTCTAGATACACCAAAGGTTGACTTAGAAACATGCCAAAAATAGATGGTAGTTGAGAATACACCATTGCAATGGAGAACATGTGTGGATACAACAACGTATGAGGTTGATGTTAGAAGCTTAAAGTAATAATGAAACAAAGTATGGAAGAAGCTCACGATCATCAACAATAATTTGCAAGCTAACAAGTGAGTCAACTCCTACAATGAGGTTTGCACCAAATCTGTCTTCAAGCAAGATGGATTAATATGTCTATCTGGTGCTTGTCATAGTCCAAGACACATCAACATAGTTAAAGATTGGTCAAAATCAAGGCACTAGATTAACATCTTTAGTGCCATTGGCTAATGGCAACTAAAAGTTGATAAAAAAACAATTTACGTCCTTGTAGCCCTATGTGTTGGTTGTCAATATTAAACTAGACAAGTAGAACCGGTTCCTAGAATATTGCTTATACCTCATCACAAGGAGACCTGCTTGTATATATACTAAAGGACTACCAAGGAGACCAACATTAATCTCTTCAGTTTTGAACTTTGAATGTAGAACAAGTTCCTAGAATATTTCTTATACCTCATCACAATGGACATGCTTACATGTATACTCAAGGGCTACAAAAGAGACCAACAGTAATCTCTTCATAGTATATTCTTGATACTTGCTCAGTTTTGCTTAGCCAAATTAAGAACATATATTAGTAACAACATAAAGTATGAAAGTATACGCAAACCATTGACAAAAATGACACGCATTGATCACCTTTCATGTGATAAATTGAGAAATTGAGAAGTGATTAGTCTATTTCAACCTAGGGAAATGTGCTTCATAATCTACAATATGAGATTCTAGGTTTCTTGTTCTTAATCTTATGGATGAGTAAAATGATATTAATCACTTATTGATTTATATTTAGTTGATCTCTTTATTTTGATACAATATGTTTTAAATTTGATGCCAATATCATTGGAATTTGAAATTACGTGAAATTAAAAGAAGTTAGAATTCAAGGATATATGATTATATAGGAACATTTATATGATTGAGTTTCATTTTAGGACATGGGTCTTTCTCTCGCACATATATATATATAAGAAAATGGGTGATCTTATAGGTGAAGACAACTTAATTAACATTAGAATCCATATTTGGATTTTCCAAACCATAAGAAAATTGTAAGAAAGAGTTCATTTAAATCAAATCATAGATTTTTGTATACTACAAAAGGAGCTCTTGTAATAAAGTGATCATGCTTATTAGATTGCTTAAACCGTTTTGTGAGTTAGAAGAGGTGTGACCACTTAGGATGTAGATAATAGAGCCTATTCATATTTCATATTTAGCAATAGATTACTAATATTCCTGAATAAAAAAGCTAATTGATACCCACTATTTTGAAAGAGAACAATATTGAGTGTAAAAATTTCTCAATATATGTGCATTCTTATATATATTACATACTAAAGATTCAAAATTATTAGATATTAGCAATACAATGATGAACCCTAAAGATGTCCTTATATTGCCAAAATTTAATTACTAATTTTATTGCATGGGATCTCAAAATTTATAGCATTTTGGCATTTGTTTTTTTTATATAAAACTCATTAATTGTTCTTTACAATATGTTATTCATATGATGTTGGATGCAATATACGTAAGTTTGTCTAAATTTCTTAAATTCCACAATTAAAAAAACCAATGTTTTTTTAACTATTTCTTGTTGAATGTAAAGGCTTCAAACTTCTTTTTATTATGTAGATGAGTTGATTGTAAGGTTCATCAAAGATCAATTCAAGTTTTAAGAGATTTGCTTCTACTTATATATACAAAATTCAAGTAATTTCTATGAAATTTAACTTTTTTAATGCAATGTTTGAGTTTGCTACTTCTTTAAGAAAGTTAGAGCAAAGAACTATAGCGATTGTTGAGAAAGGTTCAACCTAAATACTATATTAAAAGTTTCTCCAACCAAATGCTTGGAATTCATCAATCTAAAATTAGAATGGGAGTTTATGAATTCTAGTTACTATTTCACCTTGTTGTTTGAATTCCTCTCTTTGATTTTGTCTTTTTGGACGCAAGTAGTAGTGACAGACTTCTTTGTCTAATTTTGAGAAAGGTTCAATACTAAGAACAAATAATTATTCCAAAAGTTAATGCTTAGAAATTCAACCATTGTAAATTGAAGAGGGAAGTTATTCCATATAATCATTTATTTTGCATCTATTTTCTTCATATTTTACACCTATTTTCTTTGCATGTTGTTTCTCATCTAGACTAAATATCAACAAGACAATGAAATATATGGACAAGTCACTATTTATGATAATAAACTTAACACATTCAATATCTTGAAATTTATGTAAAATTCACAAATAAATTGATTATGGATTGAATTAAAGATCATGAATTCTATAAAACTCACCAATATGAGAAATGAATGCAAATCAATCTTGTAATACAACTAGTTTAATTGTAAATATCAAGTCTTATTCTAATATCCATAGCAAAAGTGTTAAGCAAGTTATGAACTCTACAAACTATATTTCACTTGGATGCTAAAAATCATAGTCAAGTAGTAGCAAAAGTCTTTGGCCTACTCAGTAACTTTATTAAGAATTATAGAGATGTTAATAGAAAATTTAATGAGTTTTGTTAAATAATTTCTCTTTCACACAATTATAGTACGTATAGGTTTGACTTAAATGCCTAAAAAATAGTTTTTTATGTACAATGTGACCAATTTGTATCCAACTCATAAGCATATAAAAATTGTTTCTACCTTCCATATAGTTCACCATTCACTTAGAGAAGAGCTAAAAACTATTATAAAATTAATAATGATCACCTTTTAGGATAATATTAAAAAAACTTGGACATTATTATAAATTAAATTACTTTATTATATATATATTTAATTTAATATATTTTTTCCTTCATAATTAAAACCAATTCTTCTCAAAATTACCATACTTATCTCATATTTATTTATGAGAGTACTCAAAATAATATGCTATTAACTTAAGAAATATACTAGCTTGAATCCAATCATCAAATATCCTCATCATTGTTTAGTTAGTATTTGAAACCTAATAATGAATTATTTAAGTTCTTGCTTGGTTGGTACTAGAGACTATTTCACACTTCTTGTAATGCTCTTTTATATTATCTAATTTCACTCATGCAATATTGCATAATGAGATTAGATAATATAAAAGAGCATCCACAATTTATCTACAAACTCTAAAATTAATATATTTGGATTCTTGCAGAATCATCAATCATTCAACTTCCAACAAGACTAATATATTACTTTAAAACTTGACTATAGATTAATTTTTATGAAAATTTTATATCTAGGAATTTTATATTACTTTCCATATAATACCAAGAACAAAGTACCCAATTGTAATTCATATGTTAACTCTTTTCTTTCACTGCCTAAGATGTAGAGCCTCTCTTGCATTTTATCTCAATAAGAAGATGTAAAGAAAAATTAGATCACTTATTCTTCACTTAGGCCCCTTATTCTTCAGAAATACTCGTTAAGCATTTCCTTTCCTTTCATCTTTGTTAAGAAGATCCCAACAAAATTCAACTGTTCACTTAGACTCATTACTCTTCAGAAATTCTCATACTTTGCCTTTTGCCTTATATGAATTTGTATATTTATTTCTTAATGTTTTTTGCTTGAAAATTGCGTTATCAAAGAGCATATATAATTTATAGTATATCTATTTTATAATGACAAAAATAATTAAGGTAAATTTTAATCTTAAATCTTTCTAGATCTTCCAATGGATCATTTTTAATGCTTTTGATAGTCTTTTCAAAGAGATTTATATGTGGGTGTACAAAGGCTTTTTATTAAGTCACAAAGTGTTTCAAATTTAGAGTTAATCACATCATTTTAATAAATGTAAATTTTTCAGTCTAAAAATATATCATATCTTCAAATGCAAAAATCTATTTCAAGAGAGAATTATATCATTATTAACAAACATCAATTTTTTTAAAATTTTAAATGAACTTGTTTGTTAATCATAGCATAAAATGAGATAGATACTAACATGTCAAGTCAAAGTATAAAGATGAGCAAAATATATTAGAATCAATTTTTTAATTAGAAATAAATGTAGAAGAAGAAAAGTATGAATATAGACTTCATCATATAATAACTTGAGAAATGTATAACTTTAATTTATTTAGTCTCAATTTTTTATATTTGAAAATATGAATAGTATGAATTGAAAATATAAATAATAAATTGGATTTATATAAATATAAAAGCTATCTAAAATCATATTTTTTGTAATAATAGGATTTTATCTCCTGTAGATTTTTTATTTTAGCCATGATAGTTCATTTACATATTAACCATTTAAAATAATAAGATTTATTTTATTAATATATATTATTATTAAGGATAAAAATATGAATAAATTTTTTGTAGGATAGCCTTAACATAAAAGTAAACGGTTGTATAGGTTCCAAAGGATATTAGATATAAAGGTTTATTAGAATTATGTAACTTCTGAAATGAGATAAATTTCAAGATTATTCATAAATTATAAAAATAATATTTAAAATATTATAATTGATGGAATTATTATATATATTTTGACTTAAATAGATGATGTGAAACCTATGAGATAATAAGCCATAACCAAAATATTGCTTAGAAATCTTGTAAAGTATGAACAATTAATTATACATAAAATACATATAATACACTTTCTTTACTACGATAAGAATATAGAAAGTATAGACAAAATATCATCTTAAAACATGCAATACACACTTTATAGTTCATCAAAGATTATATAAATTAAACAAAAAATAGTAATTCCAAAAGTTCATTCTGTACAAATTTAGATTCTAAGTTCTGGAAATTAAACTATTTAGTATCCAAATTCAACAATGTGAGATACGCATCGAATTCAGGATTCAAATGTATTTGAAAATTCTTTAATATATGAATAATTTTTAGCTTTAAAATAATAATAATTTAATATAAGAAGAATATAATAAGTGTATACTAGATATAATATTTAAGATTTCCAATACACATTAAATGCTTCAGATTGAAATATCTGTAACTAAAATAACCTCTTCACTCTCCATAAGTAGGATATAAAACTCAAATCTTAATAGCCTAACCATATCTGATCATGAAGTCCAAGGTCAACAATGTCGATCTCATCAACATTAGTATAATGCAGAAAGCCACAAGTATTTACAAGGTAGATTATTCTCTCTAAGTTACGATGATAATATGATGCAGTATTTTCTAAATTGTCAACGTCTTTGGTTACCACATCAACTTTTGATTCACCGTCCTCTGATTTGTGGCCTTATCAACCTCGTAACATTTACTTCAAAATCTTTCGTCGAAGATCGAAAACCTCATCATCACAACACACTTGATTGATGAACAACTTCACCCATCTGATTCAAAATAATCGTAACTTCTACTTCAAATCTTTAGTTCCAAGTGGACGGAAGATCTAAATCCTCATCATTATCACAATACACCTGATTGATCAATATCTGATTCAAAGTAATCATAACCTTTATTTCAAAATCTTCCGTTCAATGGACGAAGATCGACAATCTCACAACCAGTTGAATACATTCAAATGGTTGCAGCTAGTTCAAAATCATTTGTTTCAAATGGATGAAGATCGACAACCCAACCACCATAATAATGCCTGATTAATCAATAGCTCCAGCTAGTGTGCTTATACAATTCTCCTCTTCCGGGAGGAGAATTGTATAAGCACACTAAGCCCGTTTTAGGGTATACAACAAGGACAAAAGTGCTTGTTAATTTAGTAGAGAAGGTGGAGATACAACAAAAGGAATATATACTAAACATAATAAGGAAAACCAAATGAAAATTAAACAACAATTTTCCCTAACATCTCTATATTATCTCAATATAAACATGTGGAAATAATGAGAATCTAGAAGTGTTCAATCGTATATACTCTATATAGATATATTTATAGAAATCAAAGTTTGCTAAAATTTAGACCTATGAATATTACCTAATGTTTTACAAAAAAATTCAAATAGTAAAATTCAATGAATCATCATTTGAATTGAGATATTGTTATGATCTTTATACATATAGAATAAATTTGACTTAGTAAACGATTTGATTTATGGGATCTGTATTATACTTTCCTTAACTTGTCTACTTAGCATCAAAGTCTCCTAATATTTTGAAACACTTAAAAATATTCTGAAGTTAATTTTACTGTTAATAATTCTACCAACTTCAATATCCACTCAAGCCCTTACAAAAGTTAAATTACATTGCAATAAAAGGCAAAAAGATATATAATTTGTCCTTATAAGATCACAAAATTATGAGAAGATATTTAAGCTAATGATAATAAATTAACTAAACCAAAGATGAAAGAGAAATAGATATGATGTATAAATAAACCATTCAATAGAATAGTGGAAGTTGTACAAGGATATGAAATACAGTTTAGTTATAAAAAATTCAATATTTTCCAAAATAAAGATATTAGAATTTATCTTTCTTAATTTAATCCAATATTGTTACAGTACTGTATTGGTGGCATTTATAATTTAAAAAGAGTTATAGATTATTCATAATAATGGAGAACATGGTCACTGAAAGCCACAAAGCAAAGCCACGAAGAAAACTGATGCAAATATGAACATAAATATAATTAATCTTGATAATGGAAAGTTAAGAATAAAAATAAGAATGCATTTTTCTCATTTTTAGGAATAAAATAAATAAAATTTCATTTCAAAAATGATTGAGATATAATGATTTTTAATTTAGAACATAATATAATATAATAATACAGATTATTCAATCCTTTGAATTATCTCATTATATAAATAAATATAATATGATCATATAAAAATTAAATGAGATCACTAAAATAGTGAACACAAATAATATTTTTTGAATAATAATTTTAAATTAATAAAATAAAATAAAAATCATTATCATTATTTTCATTATGTTTAATTTTTTCTGTCATTGAAGTCAAATAATGTAAAATTTATTTGGGGTTTTGGCTTTTTAATTAGAATTGTCGATTCTTCAATCATGGAATTTTCAGTAGTTTTGTTCTATTTCATCTAATACTTGGACAGTTTTTAAAGTGATACTACGGTAAGCTCAGTGCTCGGAGCAGAAAGACCCGTCCCCAGTTCAGTCTTCCATCCGTCCCTGAAGTAATTCCATCTGTTATCCTCGTCCTCTCCCCTCCCCGTCCTAAGGACAATTCAGTCAGTCAGTCGCCCCTATCCCTTATGTACCTACTACAGTAGACAACAATCATCTTTAAAAGGTGATTTAAAGGTAAGTAAGATTCTTCGTTTATCATTTTCTCTTTCATTTCTTTTATCATTTTCTCTTATGAAAGAGAAGAGAGGGTGAAGAAAGAGAACAGAAGGGAGGACGAAGAAGTGAAGTTGAAGAATGATTTATTAAAAGTAAAGAGTTTGTAAATCCTTTGGGATTTTATTTGATTTATAAGGGATAGGACTACTTTTATGTTGTAAAGTACCTCACAAATTAATATTTGAATTTAATAATTTTGATCTTGAAGAATTCAACTTAGAAGAATTGGGCCTATTTTGACCTAAAAGAATTGGACTTTCATAAAAAACTTGACTTTTAAGAATTTTCCTTAGAGATTTTTACCTCCATGAAGAATTTAACCTTGAAAATAATGCCTTAGGAGGAATTTGAGATTTAAAAAGGACATTGATCTTCTTGAAAACTTTAACCGCGAGAATTTCTTGTGGAGTCTTTTGACCTTCAAGAATAATTTGAACCTTGATATATTTGACTTGAAAGAACTCAATCTACCAAATTATCATTGTTGATGAAAAAGCAGACCTAAAATTCAAATAATCATTTGAACCCTTGAACAATAAGTGAGGTCGAAGGTGAATACAAGTTGTAGTGAAACTTGGATTTGAATTCTAACTTGAACTCAAAGATAAGGGTAAGTTTAAATCTTGAGGTGTAGTATCAAGCATAGACTTTGTAGTGGCTTACTTACTAATTCCTTAGAGTTTTGTTAAGGTGATCATACATGGGAGAGGTTTAAGCTATTGCAATATCTTGGATATGAGTATGCGTGATCTTTTACAGCTAATAAGCTCAAATTTATATTTATATCAAATTCATATGATTTAAGCTAATAAGCTTAAATCATGCTCTAGTTTTGAATCGCAATGTAAGGAAACGCTTATTTTAAATCCTTTAGTTTATTCATAGAAATTTACTCATTTGCTAGAAAATTTATAGTGATTTTTTGTCTCCGTTGTCTTGGTAGTATCTCTTGATAATAGCTAGGAAGGTAAGATATTAAAAGTTGGATCCAAAAGAAGAAATTTATCACACGATTCACTTGGTACTTAAATACAATGAAGAAAACAAACAAGTTATGGAATGTGTATAAAATGTTTCTTGAGAACAGTAGATTATGACGCGTAAATCAGTATCACAAAGGGAAGCGCCCGGAAGGTGAAAATATGAGTTAGAGAGGGAAGAAAGAGTAAAGTTAAAAGAAAAAGAAAGAAATCGTTGAGAATCTTAAGTTCTTACGGGCTCATATCCACGTGTCATACATATTGGATAGATTGGCTTTGAATGACCTTGATTTTATATTTCACACTGCAGATGTATTGGACCTAAGGACAACTAATGATTGAGTATGGGATCTTGGTCTAACCTCAACTGGTTCATACTTATTTGGGCCATTAATATATAACTAAATATAAGTGACAAGGTATTGTTTTTACAAAAATAAGATTGTTATGGGCTTATGTCCACGTGTCATACATAGTAGATAGATTTGCTTTGAATGACTTTGATTTTATATTTCACATTGCAGAAGTATTGGACCTAATGACAACTAATGAATTAGTATGGGACCTTAGTCTAACCTCAACTAGCTCATAATTATTTGGACCATTAATTTATAACTAAATATAAGTGACAAGGTATTATTTTTACATAAACTCAAGTTGTGACTTGGAAATATTTTAGTTTTGTGTAAATTTTCCTCAAAGAATAAATATATCTAGTTTTCACACAAGAATATTTGGTTCTCCATATGGTTTAGCAATTTCGACTAAAGTCATTTGAAGATCAAAATCTGGCTATATTAATCAATCAACATCTAATAAAAGAGTTTCTTAGTATTGAAGTGATAGTTTGATCTTGAGTTTCTACACATCAAGATTGTTATTTGTATTTAAATCCTGTTGTTTTAAAATTTATCTGAATACTCTATTGCTTGTCATCCATTAGTAAGGTAACTTCTCTTTTATAAGTGATAAATTTTATTCATAAGATTTATAGTTTATATCCTAAAGAATCATGAGTTCTAATATATAATTTATTTATTCTTCAATTATGTATATAGCTATATTGATTCAAAATTTAATTAAACATAAAAAGAGAAGGGTAGTTTGTTTTATGTCATTCATGAATTAATTTTCAAATTGACTATTTATTTTGCAATATACAAATTCATTTTTTTTCTTGTATAAATTAATTATAGATCCTCAAATATAGAAAATAATTTTTTTCTGAAGAATATGTATTCCTCCAGTAAAGGATAAAAAATATAGAAAGTTGGGATGTGGAAGGCATTACGATAGTTCCACAGAAGAAAAATGTGTTACCTACTACCTTTTGCTGCTTTTGGGGAGGTAAGAGGTTTGGGATTGAAATCCTTTGCAAACAAAATCTAAGACCACACTTTTTGTATGATATACTTGAAAGAATGAGTAGAACTTCAAGTAAATGAGTAAATAACAAGAATTTGAAATGAGTTATGTGAGTATCATGCAAAGGTTGTGTATTTCACTCCTTGGCAGATGATACACACATCGTGGGCACTGTAGATCAGATTAGGCAGGCCTTTGACTACTTGACTACCGAGCTACATCTAGTAGGCTTGAGAGTCAAGGTGTCAAAGTGTAGGGCATGGTTCCCTTTAGGTATCCCTCCCCAACTTGAGCTTCCAGAGGGGTGTATCACATCCATAGATGTACTTTGTGTTCTTGGAGTGCCAGTAGGATCGGAAGATTTTGTCACGCACTTCTTGGACGCTGCCCTTGTAGAGGATTTTCTCCATGTGGATGACCTTCCATTACTAGGAGATCCGTAGGTGGCATTTAGTATACTCTCTTTGAGTATTGCTTGTCGACCATCCTACCTCATCCGTACAGTTCCCCCCTCACCGTCCTTCCTATCACATCTGAGAGCATTTGATAGGAGGATTATGGGAGTCTTTGGTGATATTATTGGACCAGAGACTTTTGAGTGTGTGACAAGGGATTTGGCACATAGACAGACGGCTCTACCAATCTCATGTGGTGAGGTTGGCTTGCTTTCTATGGAGGAGATGGCACCTATAGCATTTTTGGGTAGTTAGGCTCTCTCGACACCCCTACTTTCCTCTCATTTTGTGGTTGCTGATAGGCCGATTTTGGAGACTTATGTGACAGAGGTGGAGGGAGGATCCTTTTCTCTCCTGGTGTTATTACGGCAAATGAGAGATAGTCTATCCCCACGAGCATGAGAGGGTTTTCTATCGTTTGCTTCACTATTGTCAGATTGGACTAGAGGTTTACAGTCTTCCTTGATGGAGCGAAAGTGTGAGCATACACTACATCTCTCTTAGTTGACTCGTCCATTCCTTAGGCTACTAGAGCACATCTACGCTCTTGCTCCGGCAAGGGTGTAGGCTCGTGGATCCTAGCTCGACTGTGCATTAGGGCTTTTTGACTCGCATCGGCTACTTTCTCTACAGCGATGAGGTTTTGCCTAGGTTTGGTCCACGCATCTGCATCTTCACTACTCACTTGCGAGTGTGGTTCTACACTAGATGCAGCAGCGGTCCACATGACATGGTGTCCTTTTGGAGGACAGAGGATAGCTACCCATGATGCCATTAGAGACATAGTGTTTGCTATGGCACAAGAGAGTGGATACTTGGCTTGGAGGGAGCGATCGTATGCTTTGCAGACGACACGTGTTAGGGCAAACTTATACTCGGTCTGAGATGATCAAGTGACAGTAGCGGATGTCGTGGTCACAGACCCTACGCGAGATACAGTTTTTGTAACAATATGGAGTTTAGTGACGAAGATAGTCGGGCTTATGAAGTAAAGAATAAGACAAAATAGCCTAGAATATTCTAGAAGCATCTAAGAAGCTTCTTGAGAAGCTTCCCAACTAGTTAACTTGCGCCCTAAGCAGGTAGCTTCTAGAAGGAAGCTTCTAGAAGCTTCTAACTAGCTTAGCTTGCACGCCAAGTAGGCGGCTTCTAGAAGGAAGCTTCTTGAGAAGCTTCCTAGTTAACTTGGCTTGCACTCCAAGAAAGCGGCTCAAGGAAGCTTCTTGAGAAGCTTCAAGGGTCTTGTATGCTACCTATAAATACCAAAGCTGAAGCTCATGCTAGGCATTTGGAGTTTTCCCTCATTCAAGTGTTCTAATGTGAGTTTCCATATCCTATTTCTCTCCTCGGTTTCAGTCTTTTACATTGGTATCAGAGCAAGAATGGGATGGATAGAATTTATGGACCACCAAATCCACTTCTGCCAAACCATTGGGACTTTCATGTCCAGATATTACCAAAGCATTGTTTCACACAATTCATCACCTCATGCTTTGGGCAGGATTTTCTACATATGATCACCGTGTCAGAGGAACCCTTGATACTTCCAGTTGTAACTTATGGAGAACGGTGGACGTGTTGTATCTATGTGTTAATCAACTAGATAAATTAAGGGTAGTGGAATAGAGTAGTAGCAATAGCGGCAATAACGGATGTTATCCTTGCAATGCAACAACAAATTGAGCATCTTACTTGATTGTTGGATGAACGAGACCAGCAACGACGAGAACAGATAGACAAATCGCCAATTCAAGATGGAGAAGATCGCATTCAATTTCTGAAACCCAAGGTGTTTGAAGGCAAGAATCTTCCACGCACAGTGGAGAATTTTGTGTTTGATTGTGAATGTTACTTTGAAGCCACCAATCTTCAAGACCAGCGGAAACAAATTCTCTTGGCTTCTAGCCAGTTGGATGGGGTGGCAAAACTTTGGTGGCAATTCCGAGTAGAAAGAGCTGAACGACAAATTGTAACACCAATTTTGACATGGGCAGAATTCAAGGATGCAATACTTGGTCAATTTCAAACTATAAATGCCACCCGAGCTGCACAAGATAAATTGGCAGAGTTGAGGCAGATTGGCTCAGTGAGAAGCTACATCACACAATTTCAGAATATCATCATGCAAATTCCAGATATCCAAGAAGGTGAAGTTCTGGATTGATTTGTACGAGGATTGAAGTCACGAACCAGATTGGAGGTGACCATGCAAGAGCCACATAACGTAGAAGAAGCCATGCAATTGGCTGAGCATTTTGATTCCTTAGTTGTGACAACTTGGTCTCGACCTTGACCTACACAAAACCTACCAATACCACGAGTGGAAGAACCGGTACCAATGGAGATTGATGCTATCCAACGAAGACCACTTGGCACAGCAGATAGAGAAAGATTACGACAAAATGGAGGTTGCTTTTATTGTCGCCAAGTTTATAATTTCTTGTATGCTACCTATAAATACCAAAGCCGAAGCTCATGCTAGGCATTTGGAGTTTTCCCTCATTCAAGTGTTCTAATGTGAGTTTCCATATCCTATTTCTCTCCTCGGTTTCAGTCTTTTACAGTTTTGGAGGGAGTGATTACCCATCCCCCTGGATGGGCGGCAAGTGCAGCAGCAGGTCGCAAGGTCTCCAAGTATAGGGGCATGCAGCGAGGTCATCTCTTTGTTCCTCTAGCCTTGGAGTTATATGGAGCGATGGACACGGCATTTGACACATTTTTTAGGGAGTGTATGAGAGCTTATCATGTTAGGCGTCAAGGGGTACCACTCTCACTCTCATACTTTGTAGCATATTTTAGACAGCGTGTGTCCTTTGCTCTACAGAGGGCAATGGCTGGTGCAATCCATAGGAGAGCAATCACATTAGGTGATGTTTCTTTGGATGCTCCAGTTGTGTGTAGACCGTACGACTTGCATAGCTTGGATATCTTAGGTGTTGTAGGGCAGATTTCTCATACAGACTCTATTCATGTTAGGCGTCAGGGGGTACCACTCTCACTCTCATACTTTGTAGCATATTTTAGACAGCGTGTGTCCATTTCTCTATAGAGGGCAATGGCTGGTGCAATCCATAGGAGAGCAATCACATTAGGTGATGTTTCTTTGGATGCTCCAGTTGTGTGTAGACCGTACGACTTGCATAGCTTGGATATCTTAGGTGTTGTAGGGCAGACTTCTCATACAGACTCTATTGGGGCTTAGCCTCATGTTACCTTTTTTGTCTCTCCCTTGTGCGGCTTGATGGGGTCTTCCCATCCTTCATTTTTCCTACGTGGTCGCCTTTTATCCCCGTATCATGCAAAAGACAAAGCGAATGAACCTATAATAAATATTAGCATAGAATAAAAGTTTATAAATAAGATTAAGCAATTAAAGAATATTCCCATGAAGTTTAACTTTGTCTAGGCTATAAACATCAAGGAGGTGAAGAAGCTACTCCATGTGGTGCCAACAGAAGATACAACACTACTTCTATAACACTACTTTCTTACATGTAATGACTTTGTCTAGGCTATAAACATCAAGGAGGTGAAGAAGCTACTCCATGTGGTGCCAACAGAAGATACAACACTACTTTCTTACATGTATTGAATAGGGAACTTATGAAATCAAATAATTTTATGCTTTTTCAAAGGCTTTTAAAACATAATTATTATGATTTTACTTACTTTAAGACTTTCCTCTTGTGCTTAACAGATTATCATTGTAAAGATAATCTATTAATTGCTAATATATATATATATATATAGAGAGAGAGAGAGTTTGAGAAGGAAATAATGATAAATAAAACTTGATCACAAGAGAAGAATTTTATGCTAGAGACTAAAATGTTATAAGTTTCATAAATACTATTCACAACTGAAAATTCAAGGCCAGATATATAGTATACTAGATAACTAAACTTTAGAAATATAAAGTTCAGTTTCCTTTTTTAATTTGTGATATGCTCTTGAACTTTCAGCTTAAAAGTTTTGAAATGGATGAAGCTATTCAACTTTATGAAATATGTAAAAACGTATTACACCAACTTCATGTACAGTTTTTAACTATTCAATCGTCCAACCAAGATGCTATCAATATCTACAATCTGTCCAATAATCAGTTCACATCAAAATTGACTAGATGGTAGTTGAGTATAACCATGCTAGAAAAGCGCAACCACGAGTGAAAACAAGGAGGGGAAGATCCCGTCAAGCCGGACAAGGAAAAGACAAAGGGTAAAATGGTGCTAAACCGCAATGGTCTCGGTGTCAGTGGAATCTGCCCTACAACACCTATCTGAGTTATGCAAGTCGTATGGTCTACGAATAATTGGAATATCCGAAGAAGCCTCACCTATAAATTGCATCACCAAATACGTATAAACATCCGAAGAAGCGCCATCTATAAATGGCTCTCCTATAAGTCGCACCAACAAATGCTCTCCAATGTATAACCATCTGAACAAGCAATCACCTATAAATTGCACCAACAAATGCTCTCCAATGTTAAGACCAACCATGTTAAGACTCAACTATTCGGAAAATATGTCCATGACTTCGAATACTTTGTGATACCTCTAGCACTGATTCGGTCCCTAGGTCATATGCTTGTATTGAGTTTGTAGCCCCGGCAATTGACAAGCAACAAGTTCCATATATTAACCTGAAGCAAGAGTCAACATCACTCTTTCAGTCTTTGTTCAAACGTATATAGGAGTCATTCGAGATTCCAGAGTTGTGAATAGTAGTAGTGTGTGACCCATATTTTTGTTGAATAAGTGTGATGGTTGTGTTGAGAACACCAAAGGCGTAAATAGTTTCTTGGTTCCTATTATTCTTGGCGTAAAGTATGAGCCAAATGACGGGGTTTTGATTGGTTAAATAAGAATTCAAGCTCATAATTTATTTCTGGATTTAGTGTCTCTATACCTTTACGAGGTATCACTAGAACAGTAAGGTATAATAATGAATGCCCTCTAAATATTACACTTCGGAATTTGGAACCACCGTGGACTCTTGCTAGGCTTTAAATGATTGAGGTGTTTTAAACTACTACTTGGATTTGCCATAACTTGTAGGAATTTAAAGTCTCCTCACAGTAAAGCACATTATCAGACTATTTACAGTTGACCTGCATCGGTTAAATAAAACGTTTTAATTCTTGCTTTTTCAGATAGAATATAAAATACAAGGTCAAGGCATCAGTTTAACCCAGGGGATAGAATATCAACTTAATCACTCTATTAACCCAAGTGAATATTACCGTATATTTACTCTATATGATTGTGGCAGAGAAGATAATTTATGTGATGGCCTGCTTGAAATGCTAAGTAAATAAATTCGCTCTAATATCCACAAACCAATTTGCAGATTGAAGTAAAAGCCTTATATTTTCTAGCGTGAATATTTTCTACTCACGCTCCCATAGTGTACGAGGACGCATTAGGGAATCGTAATGTATGGTATTTATCTAATGTGAGGATGTACGAAGTGCTTTTAATTTTGGGTATGATTTTTGTCCTTCCTGATTTACTAGCTTTGACAGATATCTGATTTAAGTTTTCATTATGATGAAAGAGTGTCAAAAGGCCATTTTTATCTATTTATGGACAAGAAATTTTGATGTTGAATTTGAATGAATTTCAAGTTAATTTAGATGTGTTTACTGAAATGAAAATAGAATGCCTTTTCAGACACTAGATTAGAGCTTTATAATAATTTTGCACTGAAAATGTTTCAGTTATCTTGTGAAATAAAACTATCTTTATTGCTGTATTAGACGTTATACTAGAAAGTTCCCATTGACTCTTTCTCCAGATTATTCACCACCTACATTATACAGAACTAGACTATGGTCACTACATCAGGATATAGTCAGGTTCAAGGTTACAAAAGATGAACCAAAGAAAAATACTTAATCCATTTTTAAAATCAATCTTTAAACATAGAGGCATTAGCAATAAATCTCAAATTTGACTCGTAAGGCACGAGCGTTTTCCGAAAGGCTCCCAAACATTTACCTTTTTATTTTTATTCCTAGCCGCCTTTATTGTGAAAGGAATACGAAAGACTGAAAGTGAAGGTCAAACTGTTACAGTGAGTACTACAATAAATCTAAAAATAAAAACTCCCAGAAGAAAACCTAAAAAAATATTAAAATGCTAAATCCGATATTGCTCGACCAACTGTGAAGTCGTGAACCCTGAGTAAATTTTCACGAGCGCGAGTGCCAACACGTGGAGCCCAGCAACCAGCATGATTCACGCTTCGGCCACCCTAAACCGTGCTGGAAACCGAACACGCAGAGTTCCCCTTCTGCCAAGCAGGCAAAGAGCCAAGAGGGGGCTCTCTAGCGCCACAGGCTATGGCGGAACGAATGAGAGCCAACGAAGCTCAGGTCGGGAACTGACCAACGAATCAGAGCACAATCGGTCGAGTCCAGGCAACAATCGGAAGAGTATATATAGACCACAGCTAGACATGTCTTGGGTCCGAGTTGTTCTGCGGAAAGCGCTGACGGATGTTCAGTAATTGTGGACTGAGATCGTGAGATTTCTCTGTAACAGAGTTGTACTGATTGGTCTTTTCATTGATTGATTGATTGAGGAGAATGGCAATGGCAATGGCAAGCTGTTGCAGTACGAGTGTAGCTGTGGCAGTGCCGACTGTTGCAGCTGTTGTGCAGAATGGGACGCACTCTGCTGCAATCTCTCCGGTGTTTGGGAACAACAAATTGGGGGTGAACCCTAGCGGTTTGCAGAAATCGTGTGCTGCGCTCTCATGGGGAATTTCTCAGGAGCAAAAGAGGGGCAGGTCTTTGTGTGCTATCGGTCCGGCTTCGACTAGTTTTGAGGGACCTAGTGATGAGGCTACGACTCTCGTGAAAGAGGACGAGAATAGTGTGTATGATTTGAAACAAGCGTTGGTTGACTCGTTGTATGGAACTGATCGCGGGCTACGTGCTAGCAGCGAGACTCGGGGTGAGATTGTGGAGCTGATCACTCAACTCGAGGCGCAAAATCCCACTGCCGCCCCCACCGAGGCGCTAACTCTCTTGAACGGCAAATGGGTTCTTGCGTAAGGGTTTTTATCATTTCTTTTCTTTTCTATTTCCTCCTCTCTTCATTTCCTAAGCTTTGGTTTCAGTTAATACCCAGAAGAATTGAAATATCCCAGTTGAGGACCTTCATTTATTGTGGGTTAATTTCTTTCCTGGATAGATGAAACGAGCTCGCATTCCCCATCTGGAGGTTTTTCCCGCTTTTCAAACCAGTAATGTTTTTTCTCTGAAATTTCCTTGGTGAGGAGATTTCCGTGACGCTTGATTACCCCCTTTATGTCGCACGATTTGCAAATTTCCACGTTATTGAAGGTAATTAATTAACTATAAATTGACAACTCTCTTAGAAAGCATAGGGGTGGAGAGTTGTTAGTTAGTGCTGATTGTTGTCTGCCGTCTCTGTGACAGGTATACTTCATTTTCGGAACTGTTCCCATTGCTAGCTGCTGCTAACCTGCCTCTTGTTAAGGTCGGAGAGATTTCACAGACTTTCGATGCTGCGGCCTTTACCGTCCAAAATACTGTCAGTTTCTCTGGACCTCTGGCAACATCATCTTTCAGCACATCAGCAACCTTCGAAGTCCGCAGCCCGAAGCGAGTACAGGTCAGGAATAAATCCTTAAGTTCCATGGTTCACCATGACGTCCAGTTTTGAGATCATACTTTCTAGGGAGATCTCGTCAAGTGGCAAGTAGCGATCAGATTGTATCTCTCCATTTAACAGAGGTGCATATTTTTGAGTACTGGTTTTGCTTCATTCCCTGTTCCCATACTTCAAAGTATCTCAGTAAGGTTTGCCACAAATTCACTACATACCACACCTATAGTCAATCTTTTCTGTCTTGTACTCTTTCGCAGCGATGAGAAAGAACACACCAGAAAACAAGGTTGTTTTCACGCAGTAAAATCTGTCCTACATCTCACTTGCTCTGGTTGGTTGTTACTAGTGCAGCTACATGACTTGTTCTCTTCTCTTGTTAGCTGATCTTTGTATTTGGAATGTTTGAGGTGCAGGTTAAATTCGAAGAAGGTATAATAGGGACTCCACAACTGACAGACTCAATCGAAATTCCCGATAACATGGAGGTTCTTGGCCAAAAGGTTGACCTTGCTGCCTTCCAGAGCATCCTAAGGCCCCTACAAGATGCCGCATCGTCTCTTGCAAGGACTATCTCTGGTCAGCCACCTTTTAAGTTTCCATTTCAGTCGGACAAAACTCAATCTTGGCTCTTGACTACCTACCTCGATGAGGATTTGCGCATATCTCGAGGAGATGGTGGAAGCATTTTTGTTTTACTGAAAGAAGGGAGCCTACTTTTGGAGCTTTAGATCAATCTTCTCCTCTCAGGAGCTGTACCAGTATTTTTTTCCATAGCGATTCATGCTGGAGGCAAGGAATAGCAGCACATACTACGGAAACTGTAAGGAATTTGCGATGTAGTATCATGCCGGAAGTCTCAGCTGTAATGCTAACATACTATTTGGTGCTAGATTTATTGCAAGTCTGTCTTACATGCGTCTGTCACTGTAACAATCTTCTGCATAAAGAGAAGTGATAGCCACCATCACTCCATTAACTCTTCAAGTGTCATGTCTTGCATAAAAGCTTCCTCTGTACATCCCACTTCACGTCCCACACGTGCTTATAAGATGGTTGCTATCTCGGCACGACAACCTATCTCCGAACTCCACACGCTAGAAATAATCACATTTTCTCCGTGGTGAAAATGGGTCAATAAAATAAAGCCGTTAAGTTTACTAGTATAAGTTTAAGCGTGAGAACTAGGACGAGCTCATCCATGCAGTTTGTGCATGAATATATCTTGGTAATAAAGTCGTTCTGGACAATAACCCGTTCCCAGAACGGCTTCTGTTCTCGTATACCAATATATCTTGGTAATAAAGTCGTTCTCGCCTTCAGTCTTCCAGTGGGTGTTTGCAACATGATATTAGACTCGTTGTTTATGGACGGAAAGAGATCAGCAAGGTGAAGACTCAGAAACATTTACTCCCTCCCGATTTAGGTAGAAGAACTTGTCACTCAAGTCTCAGCTCATGTGGAATGGCCCTTTCAAATCTTCTCAATAAGAGGTTTGACACTGTCGACACGTTTAAAAGTATTCATCCAACAGTAATAGCCGCGATATGTGCGTCACCGAGGGTTGCCATTTGTCGTCTCTAGTCTGGCAGCAGAGGCTGAGTTTCTGATTCTAAACTTGTAGCGGAGGACTTTTTGATTCAACAGAGCATAGCAAACTACTGGCTGGGCACTCGCGGAGTAGCAGTGTCAGCTTTAGGATGCTACCAAATCTTCATATAAGAACCAACCCACCCGAAGAGTTCACCTTCACGAGCAGGTGAGAATCGAGTTGGAAGGGAGGCGCTCTTACTTTTCATTCTTCGGGAGTGTCCGGTACCAAGCTCCAAGTTTGGATGCACTGTTCATTACGATTTGCTTTTGTGTGGAGTGTTAAATGGCAGAATGTTGTCACTGTAGGAGGGTGGAGAGTACTGTGTACAGGAAGAGGACATGCGACATGAGTAGTCCAAGTATTGTCGGATGAGGAGAAGTTGTGGGCATGTGTAGTACACGGCGATTGCAAATCATTATCTTGTATGCCATCAATAAAGCTGTGAAGACGTTGCCTCTATGGGGTGACGTAAGATGCTAATCAAAGTTTGTCACTCTGCGTACTGGCTAGCTAATCACCTTGCTCAAGATGATGGAGATCATCAACCCTCCCACAATAGACATACTCTCTTCCTGCTTCGTTTACCTTCTGCCCAGACTAAACGAATATCTGTCATTAGACAAAACCGCACATACACACACACACACACTCTCTCTCTCTCTCTCGCTCTCTCTGGGGCCGGTGGGACGATTTCTGGCTTTTGCTAGAGCAAGGAAATTGTGAGAATTGTTGAGATAAAGCAATCAAGCCAGCTGCAGCTCTGCTTGACGTGCCAACGGGAGCTTTCAACCTGCAACGCGTAGCCAGGTTGGTAGTATGGGAGTACGTCTGCTTGTCTAAGCACTTATCGAACCATGATATTATGTTCTCTTCTTCAACATTCTGAATGCGGATGCTGAGAAGATTAATTAATCGAGCCCAAATCAAAAAGGATCGTGAACCTCATGAGTTGGTTAGTCCTACGTAGCTACAACAACTACTAGCCCATGCTGCCACGAAGTTCTATGTCGTATTAAACCCATCTATGACCGTCCAAACAAGACCCTCCAAAACCGAGCAAAGTAGTTTCTGCTGCTGTTGCGACTTTTCATCTTGTACTTCCTGGGCCTTTGGTCATCGGTCCAACCTCTCGAACCTCTTGAAGACCCTGTATTGGATCTCCGTATCCTGGTCATTTTTATTGGGTGCCCGTAATGGTGGAGAGCTTTTGTGGTAGCGTTAGCAGACGGGGGCGGTGGGGACTCAACAGGGGCAACAGTAGGGGGAGGTGGAGGAGCAGGAGCAGTGGTGAAGTTGGAGCCCTTGACCGTTACCAGAATAATCCGGGACATGGCTCGTACAAAGTCGAAGCTCACTTCTATATTATTCGACAGAACGTTCTTCAGGATTCCAACTTTGGGGACGTCGTCGACCAGCATCAGAGGTACGTACGAATTTTTCTTGTTCAGCTTGCTCAGCTTGATAAACGATCCCCTGATTGTGGTCTCCGCCCAGTCTCCATCTGTGTGCCCTGTGAAAGAAACATCGCATACTGATACCAACTTTTCGAAAGGTAATATCTTCTTTATTATGGTCATCATGCTGTCTTTCAAAGGACTGTTGGCAAAACAACCCACGGCTGCACCTATTGGCACACCTCCCGGTTTCGTTGACGATATCATGAAGTTCAGATTCAACACAGTGCCGGTGGCCTGGTTTGGTTCACTGTACACGTCAACGCTCATGGGAAACCTGATACCGGCTGCTGTGTACTGCCTCCTCTTGATGTTGTGAGGACCTCTGAAACCCACATCGCTCACTATAACTCGAGCTATCAAGTTGGGGATCACGGAAACCTTGAGTATCAACCGATCCTGATTAGCGTAGGATACTCCTTTCCTGTAGCATGCAGACTTGGCGATTTGGAGGAAAGCGTTACCTGCATCATAGAAGCAAGGGTCATAAGGCTGACCTCTCTGCATTCCCACATTCAGTCCAAAGTCTGCCACCAAACGAAGGTCTCTCAAGAACAGATCCAACACAGCCTCGAATTGGGTAACGTTGTTCGCATTGCCACCCTTACCATACAGCTTGCCGATAACACAAGCTGTTTTCAAAGCTATGGTAGGACCTGACCCTTCTGTGGCACCCCCTTCAGAGGTTGCTGCTGGAACCTGATTCCCGTTCAGAATGATGGAGTCCACCATCTTCCCCACCAAGGCCCTGTTGCTGGATGCACAACCTCCGCTTTGGCTGTTCATGCTCTGATAGCCCAGCAGCTCCATGGCTGTGAGGGCGTTGAAGTACTTACCTTGGTTGGCTATAGTCCAATACGAGTTGGGGAACGACTGGGACTGCAAGAGCGACCTCCTGCCCTTACCAGACACTTTCATGGGGGGAAGCATGTACATACTACCGGCTGGAGCATCATTACTGTGGATTCTCGGAGTACCTGAATCGCACACATATACCTTGAGGGTGATCATTCCTCCCAGCAACACGAAGTCGGAGACTGAATTGGATGTTGACAAAGGCTGCAAAATAATTTCTCGTATGTTCTTCCCAGACTTGTAAGTGTAGCGGAACTCGTACAGCAACTGCCCTCCTCCAACTCCAGCCATCCAGCCATGAGCCACCAGGCGGTAAAGTGTCTTTCCAGCCATGTTGTTCTTCGTGTTCTGCGTGAGTGTGGCCGTTCCACCACTGGGAAGTAGCGCCGTGGTGAACGATACCGATGCAGTCCCAATCATCCCCTCTTTGGTCCTTCCTTCACACATGATTTTATACGACCTCGCGGCAAGCAGCTGATGCGGAGGAATCTTTATGCTCCCCTCTATCACCACCACCGGGTCCAGCTCCCACAGGAGTCTCTGATCACCATCTGAGACCATGGTCCAGTTGTAGGATTCAAACCCTGGTGTGCAGGCAATTGTCAATTGAGAAGAGGAATACACACCGAGGAATAAATCATCTGAGTTCAAAATTGCGCACGTCATCGCCACGGTGTTCTCGAGGGACCAGATGGACACATTTCCCGTGGCTGCCTCTCCAGCTCCCTCTTTCGTGACTGTGACAGTGTAGTTGTAGGTAGTGCCGTTGATCAAAGTATCGGCTGGGATTCTGATCTTGCTTCCGAAGTGGTGGTCTGTGTACACGTAAAGAATGGATTCCGGAATGGTGATGGGTGTATCACAGGTCCAGACGAAACGGAACGGAAGTGCATTTCCAAATGAGTCGACCAAATCATCGGGATCATATGCAACGGCTTCGAGAATCAAGTCTTGTGATGCATTTACTGCTCGATCTCCTCCCATGACGAAGGTCATGAGAGGGGAGCTTTTCACTTGTACGGATGCCATCGCGGTGGAGTACTCGTTCTGGAAGCCCACCATGGAAACTGTCACTCCGAAGGTGTAGACCTCTCCCACCATCAGCTGATTTCCTGGAATGTTCAAGGTTCTCGCAGTGGATCCCATCAGGGCCAAGTTCGCGTAAGGACCCGAAATTTGAGTCCAGTGGAAGAGCATCTGATTCGCTGTGGTATTTGCCTTCATTTTCACAACAGGACTGCAGCTGCCAGCGACGAGATCGTAAACCCTCCACCCGGGAATCACAGCATTCGCTTCCAGAGTCACCATCTGGCCTCTCATGAAGGTCTGAATTTCTGCTGATCCAGGAATGTTGAGAATTGGAACAGGAGTTACACTCGCAGCGACTGTTGCACTCGCAGTGGCTCTCTTCCCATAGTAATTCAGCACCACCACAACAAATGTATATATATGGTTCGCTTCCAGTGACCCCGCAGGAATCACAACCACCATCGTCTCGTTAGAAATGGCCTCCAGAACCGACCCCAGAGCCGCCAGCTTGAGAAGATCTCCAGTCCCTTTCACATGATACGTAAAAGTCATCGGCCTCCCTGCACCTCCATAACTCGCTGAGGCGTCCAGCTTGAAATCATCACAAGCTCCCACCATAGTTGGCGCTGCAAGCATCGCAACGAGTGCAGGATGTTTATCTGGAGGTCTCAGTAGCACTGACCCTGTAACAGGGAGTGAGGTCTCATGGGTGGCGAAAACTCCTCCATCTGACAAACCTATCCAATCCGGGCTCGAAGTTCCTGCAGGACTGAGAGTTGCATCGTACCCCAGCTGAATAAACATGGTCTGATAGTCTTTAAACCCGCACTCAGGGTTGGTTCCTAGTTTGGGGAATGTCGCATTGTCCAGAAGCATTTCGCATCGTTCGAGTCCGTTTCTCGTTCCTCTCAGACTTTTCAAACCTGCATCAGTGACTCCTTCGAAGGTGACGATGATCGAGCTTCCGGTGTCGGAAACGACGGCGGTGAGTATGGTTGGAGCTCCTCTCGCGGTCATCATCACCAGGTGCTCGATCTCGTTCACCCCGTCCCAGGTGATGGTTATATTCAACTCCCCGTATGAGTGTGGCGTGAACATCACGTCGGCTGTGTAGAGCGGAACGCATGGGTCTGACAAATTCGCAGCGATCTGCTCGGGTGAACATACTGCTGGGGTTACCATCACGTTGTAGTATGGGTCCGTTGTCACTATGGGAAGCATTGGCACCAAGTTGTTGTACGAGTCCAGACCTGTTCCATTCACCACATCGATTCTTAACAGGTTAGCATCCGTTAAGCCCTTAGTCGTAATCGATGAACGGATGAAATAGTTATCTTCCACCAATAAACTCTCGACAGGTAAAACTTCTGTAAAGACCTTCGCAGTAATCAACGATACAAAAGAAAAGTTCTCTTCAGCTCATCGAGTCGGAACTCATCTGTGAAGACATTCGCAGTAATCGATGGAGAAATGAAATATAAATTTGAAGTCTTCAATTTATCAAGAGGAGAGTTTCTCCAAGTGATCAAAGTGGAGGATTTAAGGAGTAGCCTGGAAAAATGAAATCGTTAAGAGTACGGAGACTAGCTATACCTGTGACCTGGAAGGTAATGGTGGATCCGGCAAGGTAAGCAGGTTCGATAGTGGCAAAGGATCTGGTAATGTCCACAATCCCCGGTAGAATGTCAACAGTCGCGAGCTCGATAATTCCAAACTCACCGGTGTCACCACTCATACGTCCTTTACTGTTGGCGGCAACCACAATATAACTGCCGACCCGCTTAGGCATGACAGAGGCGTGTAGACCTTGAGACAGAATCGCAGGTCGCAGGTAAGCCTGCTCCATGTACGTGTATGTATCCGGGGCCCCATTGACACCTTTGATTTTCTGTGAAACATTTCAGGCGAAATTATGGAAGCACATTGAACGTTGTTCCCTGAGCAGATTTAGTTCTTGTTTGAATCCAATTGACATAAGCGTTTTCATATTATACTGGAAGTGAGTGCCAGTAATTAATCGATCCATAATGTATGATCGAATTAATGTATCAAAACCAACAATAAGATGCAATTCAGGTCCTTCTGGCTCTTCCGAAGCTCTACAAGACCCGGACTGACAGCTAGTTTCTAATCGTTTGCTCTTTGAAACCGTCATCGAATCCGAACGTTTTTAACTCATCAGCGAGGGGGTGAAGCCATGGTAATTTTCAGCTACGTTGTATAATTTTCTAGTAGTTTGTTCGTTTTTGGACTTCAAAATCAGCAGCTGCGGGTAATCAAATATAAATGATCCACACAATATGAATGGTAGAGAATTGGAGGGTATAGAAAGTGTACCACAGCTAGAGTGGCGAACACTTGCTGGGTGGCGTTGACAGAATTGATAACGTTCTGATACATATCGACAGGGGTGATGTCAAACTCAGCTTCCTGGCCAGAAATCATAGGGTCCAAGTACCACGGCGTAATCTCCGTTCCTGCGAGAGACATGTTGGCGGCAATAACAAGAATTGCATACGACACCACTTGAGCTCCATTCAGAGTCACTGTCAATGTACCGGCTCCAGCAATAGTGGGAATCGGAACGGTGGTTTTATAAGTAGAAGTGAAGTCTATTGACTCTCCCACTGCTGTTGTGGTAGACCCGGCCACAAGCGTTGCCACAAAAATGTCTGGGTTCTGCAGGTTATAAATCTGCACATTATCGTACTCGTCCAGTGCTTGGGCCATCAAATCGAACCACATTCCAGCGATCAAGGGCTTGGTCGAATCAAACTGCGTGCCATCCATGCTCATAACTTTGCAGTTCGGTGGTGAAGAAGCTCCAGGAAGAAACTTCACTCCGAATCCACTGTTGGGGAGCTCGAACTTGCTATCAGAGCTTCGGACGATTACCATGTAGTCCCTGGCTTCTGTACTAGCTAGCTCAAACGCAGCTTGGTAAGTTGAGGGATCGCTTTCAATCACTTGGGTTGGAACACCTTGAATTCTCACAACGTAGCTGGGTATTTTAGGATTCTCCTGGTCGAGTGGAGGACTGTTTATAGGCATGCCGGATTGGTCTCTAGCCTGGATTAAGAACCCGATGGCATCACCAGCCACTGCGTAGACCACCATGTGGTTGTCAATTTCCGTGCCATCTGAACCCATTATAGTGGACCTGGCGGCTGAGTAGTTGCCAACAGAGGCGTTCGCCATGAGAAGACCGCTGGTGAGTGCAGCCTGGCCGTCATAAGCTAGAGAGATCGTGAACTCGGCTGCAGCAGCTGTGGGAACGTATGTGACCATCATAACTCCGTTGCCGATATAGGACTGGGCAGCATCAGGTGAGACCGCTGGGGAGAAGGAGACCACCAGAGGGCTTTGAGGCTCTGTGTCAATCAGATTATCCATCACATCTCTCATGCGGAGAAAAAACATCGAGTTGCCATTCACTGTTCCGCCTGCTGTCCACCCTCCTCCCCAAGCGTAGAAATGGCCGGCATGGGGAGGGCCAGCGATGACACTGGTGGAGTAAGGCTCGCCATTTGATAGAACAATCTGGTGATTCACCATCAGATGGAGCTTCACGACTCCTGCAAATAAGGGTAGGAACTTCACTGTGTACTTACTTCCATCATGTGTAATTTCTCTGGGCTCGAACATGGCTCTTCTAGGCTCGGGATCGCTGGACATGGAGACAAAATGGATGTCTGTGCTCTTGATAATATCCATGGATATGTTATTCTGGTAGGCATCAAATAGCTGAATCCACAACATTCCCTCCACTCCTGCTACGTATCCTGTGCTTCCATCAAACAAAACACTCGTCATCTTGGGCACAGGAGGACCGGGGAAGATCCAAAGCTCCTCAGTGTAGAAAAGAATTCCATCCAGGGCCGCGTTGACGCTGTACAGTCCGGCTACTGTGATCATCCAGGTGAAGGTGTACGTTCCATTGTACCAGTCTTCGCCCGATGCAGTGGTGTTGTATGTTTCTGTTGAAAGGTAAACTATAATCTGAAGCCCTCCTTCCCATAGAATATTTCCTGCAGCATCGGCTGCAAGGATGGTAGTCTTTCCAATATCTCCTGCCTTGACGAGATCGAATGCTCCGACCAGGAACTGCTTGGGATCTGGAGGGCCAGGCAGCACTGGGAGCATACCAGTCCACACAGGGGACAGTCTACCGGAGAAAATTGTGATCTGGGTGCTCTTGGGGTCCAGCACGGTACCAGCAGTGAGGCAGGTAAAATTCCACATATAAACTCCCTCCCCTTTCGGTGTCATAACATCCGTTTTTGACTCATTTTGATACATCACGTACTTGACTATAGTAAGAGTGTCGGTTGTGCGAGTCCTGATGTTGCCTTGAAGATCTTTAGATGTAAGGACGACCGTGTGGGTATCACCAGCTGTGCAGTTGGACATGGTGCTTTCGTCCACAGTACTCTTGTCACTGATCTCTCCTGGAAGGACATCGACATAGAAGGGAGAGCCTGAAATGTGAGCACTCCCTCTTCTGACATTGACAACATACCGGCCTGATTTCAGTACAGTGTATCGTACAATGACCCGGTTTGTACCAGCCAGGCGCAGTGGATAACCAGGCGCGGGACGAATCACCCCTGTGGAGAGAAGATTGTAGCCTGAAACATCGAAAGTGGTGGTCACATTGCTGAGGGCACTTGCTGTTAAAGTGTTGTTTAGAATGTCGAAGGCGTCCACGATAAACTCAGTTTGGATACCAGATATGACTGCGCTGTCTGTGGTGCCTACACCGTCTCCATAAGCTCTGCAGTTCGGGGCATAAATGGCTGCTGGCTGGACCATTATGCTTTGTTGGAACTGCAGCTCCAGGTTGGCCCAGACGTCGATAACATAAGTTCCTTCATCCGGAATGGTGTAGCTGCAAATGCCGCCTGGAGGTGCTGCATTCGTGGTGCAGGGCTGGTTGATGAGTTCTTCGTCAGAAAGACTGTGCAGCACCATTGTGATATTGTAGTCTGTGATGTCGCTCAGTGATGTCACTGGGTTGTTGAGTGCATCGTATAGTACGACCATAAAGCTCGTTGACACACCCAAAACAGCTCTAGATGCCCCTTGTCCAAGTACCTACACAGCACTCATGCAGGATCGGACGTGTCAATAGCGATGCTTCTTCAAGGTGCAACTAGTACGGATGAATCTTGAACAGTTTAAGATACACTTCACCGGTCTTGTATCCCATTCTCTTTGATGTAGCATAGCAAGATCTGCTGCGTAGAAAACCACTACTAGAAATCTCACATTGTTTACATTCCTGAATTGTTTGATGAAATTGATTAGTAGAACTTTGTGAGAAATAATATATGGTGAGTTATTAGATACTTGAGAATTCTTTAGCTTACTGATTAATTTCATCACTTACGGTTTTATTTCCCTGTTGTCCGCAACTACTGAAGAGAAGCGCTCAGCTGCTAAAGTTAAAAGAAATCTCGTATTTGATCGATCTTCACCGGTTTCGGTTTCTTATTCGCAACAACTGAAGAGCAAGCTGAGAGCTGAGCTGATCCCAGGAATGATTGCTTCGCTGGAATACTGACCTGGATGTTCGTGGCGGCAGGTGGTCCAGGCATCGTATTGATTTTGATAGGTGCTGATGGGACCATTTCCTGCGAAGTTCCATTGCTCCATAAAATAGAGAAAGTGTACAGCGTGCTACTCTTCGCCGGCGCTTGCTCCGGAATGAAGTTGAGGACCCATTTGTGGTATGGAACTCCGAAAGGCGTTTCGGTTATGACGCGGTCCAAGGCCCTGTAGGCAGTGGTGCCGTCTGGCTGTACGATTTTGGCCTGGAACATATCCGGTGACGCAAAATAGTAGTCCTGTAAGTTCGTGTATTGGTCTGAAGCTTGCACCTCGATTATCACAGCATCCTTCCCCGCACGATATACAGTCACGTTGGTGCTTGTAAGGGACACCGAGGCCGTCCCTACTACCGTTTCAGATGCCACCACCTGCAAAATAACGATGTGTTGGATTATTACGAGTTAGCCCCACAGCTGGAGAAAACTTTCATCTCGAGATGATCAGGGTCCAATTATTTGCATACTACAGTCAATCACTGTAGCATGCGAATTAATTTGGGGTCCGTTTATTTCCGTATAGCAACTCGAATACATTGGAGGATTCAGCTCGAGAACAATCCTAACGTTAACAACAAAGCCCAACTACAGCGATCATCAGCATTAAGGAGACCAACTCCTAGCTAGTATTTTACAACGAATCATAGTCAACATAGAACCTGTTCAAGCAGGGCCTATCTAGGCAATCTTGATTCAGGTATGAGAGTTTAAAATTGCGAAGCAGAATTTGGTGGTCAGGCTCTGTAGTTTTGGAGTGATCAAATTGGGAGGATTTTTCTTGTTGAGCAGTACCCGGACGACGAAGACGTTGCCCAAGGGTCTCAAGTTGAAGCCGACGACTACTTGAAGACCGAAGCTGCCTGTGGCGGAAGTTTCGTATGTAAGAGTGAAGGTGCCATCGAGGTTATCTTCAGCGGTCAAGGTGGGGGAAACAACACCCTCAGTTTGGTTATAAACCACCAGCTGAATGTACTCGTTTCCTTCAAGGGGACTGCCGGCAAACCACACTCCCTCTTTGTCAACCAGCTGCACTACAACTATACCGCTTTTCCCTGACTCTATGGCACCGCCCAGATCTCCCCATGCAAAACTTTTGGCTATGTTCACATCACCATTCTTCCTCCTCAGGGGCACGGTCCACGGAGAGCCGGTAAGTTTAGTGTCCGCGTAAGATATGTTGAACGAAATCTGCGTTGTTCAAGCGTTCATCCGCAAGAATTAGAAATATAAATCTGGTGCGAATCAAACACACAAGGAGTATTTCTCCATTACAGCTCTTTCCCCGAAGAACTGCCCAAAAGCCATGCCAATGAGAAACAGAATGTTTAAAACTTAATTTCCATGTTAAGTATTGGATGATTCTGCACCTAATGAGAACCAGGATACTAAATGTGTTGTATAACGTACCGGTGTAGTCAAATTGGTATCAGCAACGCTGTACTTAACGATGCAAGTGTAACCAGATCTTGAAACAGCTGCTACCGGAACCATGGTAAGGAGCCCCTCTGTGACATTATACTCTGTGGTGATGTTGGCGCATGTGGCAGCCATGACGCTAGGATCAAGTCTATTTTTTGCTAGATCGAACATCTCTATTTCAACGGTGTTATTAAGCACAACGCAGAATCCAGCCTCAGTGCAAGTACTGATAATAGCACCGACAATGCCACCACCAGATACTCTGAAGCTCGCAACATCAAGCTCGCCTGAGATGATCTGGCCCATAACGGGTGTCATGGCACTCAAGTACTTCATGTTAGTGACGGTATCTCCAAACCACATGTAAAACGCCACCATGCCTGAAGATGTAGGAGTATACTTTGATGTAATTGTGCCATCCGTGGCATCTATAGTCCAAGTGTCCAGAGTAACATTAGATGCCGTATCTTCGTAAACCTGGTAAGCATTCACTTGAGGTACTCGAAGCTGCAAAACCATTGACGATCCTTCTGGAGAGTTAGTCCGCTACACTCTCCTTCACATATGAAAAGCATTTCCGAGTTTAGAAGTCTATTTTTGTGGCCAATGTTCCATTTCATATGAAGACAAGTCTTCAGGCCATTGTATGCACAACGATCTTTTATGTGGCTTCTATTAGTATAAACGACGTAAGCGGTATCGATATAAACGGTGGTACAACCAACAAAGTAAATGTTCTGATTAGCAAAACCAAATACAGTACAAGACTTGCTTCACAGACAACATATTTGGATTGCCAACCTCTAGGCAGCTCGAGTACTCATTAAGGCCAAAGGATTTACGGTGTCAGGTATAGGTGGGACATATAGCAAGAAAATGTAGACTAGATCTGGATAGCTACAGCGTTCGTGAACCCCTCGAAGGCATGATAGCATGATATATTAATAACATACCTGAATGTTTGCAGTGATGTTGGCAGAATACAGTGTAGCAGCGGTATTGCCAATAGTAGTCGGATTGCTAAACATATCCGCGATGGCTATGGTGAGGTTGCCAGCAGTAGCAGCAGGCAAAGGAGCCGAATTCTTCCCCAGAGTTTCACTCACAGGAAACAAACGAGCAAAGTCAGGTGATCCGGGGTTCACTACGAAGTCCTGTATGGTCGGGCCACCAGATCCTACGAGCTCAGAATCGATGTACACGCTGATATTGTAAGGACCAGCTTTCGTTACAGAGAAAGTGAACGAGTAAGTGCCATCGAAGTTGTTAATAACAAGTGGTGTAATCGTATATCCACCAGTCTCCTGAGGCGTAGTGACCTGAGAAGGTGCTACTTGTAGGATTCGTCGAGATTGTCTAGCGGGAGAAGGAACAACAGGAGCGCCGACGGTCTCATCTGTTACAGTTGGTGGTTCGTACTTCATGATCATGGCAGATACATTAAGTGTCTGATTATAAGCTGCAATATTACCATAAGCGTCCTGAGTCAGTATGCGGAACGTGCTGGTGAGTCCCGTCATATCTGGGTTGCTCGCAACCAGCACCACTGATGTACTGGGAGTGCTGATCACATCCGGTAGGACGACGAAACTGTAAGGAGCTCCTCCAATATTTTGGTCCACCAAAGATGGTTCGTCGAATGTAGTGCAGGTCACCTTCAGAAGGTACGTGATAGGTTTGAGTACACCTTTGTCATACAGCCCCACTTTGGTTGCAGAAACGCTAAGGCTGAAAGTGGCATCGTCATTGTTCACCACTGGTGAGAGATATGCTCCAGTTCCTGGTATTGTATTGTCCTCAGCTTCAAATACTACTGTAAGTGCATCTCCCTTTACTGCTGAGTTTTGCTTGTTGCCGTTTCTATCCAGGATCATCACCCCCAGCTGGTCCAATGCCGCAGTCCATTACCCAAGACAAGGTCAGCAGGGTATATACAAGTATTTCCTGTCCGGTTGTAAGCAACCTTAAGCAACACAGCTAATGTTTACGACTTCTTAGTCTTGGTGTGAGTTTTATGTATCGTTGAAATTAGCTTTCAAGCGGTTAGATTCTGGAGTTTTGATGATTCTGAACTGAGATCTGAAGTCGCTCGATTGTAGTTAGAACGTCAAGCTGTATAACTATAGCTAGACGAGAGGATAGGGAGGTGCAAGTGGTGAGTTGATTGGAGTCTAATTATTTACCTTGATCGAAGTTCCAGCAACGAATGCAACTTTGCCGACATTATCGAGTTTACGAGGAGGATCTACTACGTACGCAAAAGAAATACTTGGGGTGGAGAAGGCATGAACGCATGCAACAGTGAAGGGACTCCCAGTGATATTGGTGCCATCCATGAGGGTCACATTAAGAGTCCAATTTCCAACTTCCTTGACAATGTAAGAGGCCATTGTGCCCAAGGGAGTATCATATATATCAGCCGTTACGATCCCTGCTGTGATGTTTGTCTGACCTTCTTCTGGGTACAGGTATGCCTTGAATGCGGTTGACGCTTGAGTGCAATTATTGCCCTGCTGATCGAGGCAATTTATCTGAAACGTAGATAAGTGTCCAACTGTGCAGTTTGTAGTCGCATCACCTTGCACCGTTGAAGTTGGGAAGGCAGGACCAGGCAGCACTTTGATGTTGGTGGAAGCAACGAGACCCTCGGCACCATAAGTGACGTTATAAATACCCGTCTTGTTGAAGCTGAAGGTACATGTCACCAATCCATATGTTGTGTTGGTCAAAGCGCACAGCAAGGGGATAATGGTAGCAGCAACATCAAGAGGGTCTGTTGCATTGGCCGTGAAGGAGAGATCCTTAACAATTCGGTTCCCGTACTTGTCAGCAAGTGTGGGCACTTCAAACTGGCCAGGCATCATAGCCCTGATTGGTGGAAGCCACGGCTGCAGCAGAACACTGTTCTCGATTGTAGGAGTGCCAGGCTCCACAGTGATTGTTGCAGTAGCTCCAGTTGTGCCAAGCGGTACATCGTTAAGCTGAACCGATACATAGTAACTTCCTGACCAGATGAGAGTCAGTGATAAGTCCCATTTTAAGTCTGTCGTGTTCCAACTGACTTCTGCATGGACTCGCTCGCCAGTGTCACGGATGCAGACAAGACCAAATTTGTCGTTAGTCATGGCGTATCCTTCTCTGTAGATTTGTGTGTTGCCATAAGCATCCTTGGGGGTGATCTGCGTGTATAGCGCCTGTCCAGCTACAAGGAGCGCAGTGAAGACTGGCTCGATGGTGGACTTCAGTGCAGAAGTCCAAGCAGGAGTGATCGCTAGATTGGCTGTTGTCACTGCTGATGCACCCAGGTTCACTGCGAAGGCGATCGGAGCTGGTGGATCTGGGATCTTGGTAATAGTGTACACGATAGTGTAGTAACCGTCATTCGTGTCGATGATTTCGGTCACAGCAGTCGGATCAGCAGGAGTAAGAGCGATGGACAGTGCAGTTCCAGAACTGGCAACGAAGTTCTGTTTATCATCAGCCAGAGCCACCGTGAACCTGGCTTTCACACCCGCAGCCGAACCGAAGTACCCAGGGCACCAGGTTTTGAAGATGAGACCCTCACAAACCATGGCTTCCAGCGCAGTAGGAGGACCCCTTTCAGACAGAGTGATCACACTGAGTCCTGTTACAGGAGATCCTGTGATGTTCTGATTTCCAGACGTCAAAGTTATGGAGTAAGTTCCAGTGGTGGGAGTGCTCCAAATCACAGCATAAAACCCTCCATACATGTGTCTGTCCCGGACAGCAATTCTCCCAGCCGACTTACAGTCGTCCGAGCACTCAGTTACGTTAACACAAATCGCACCGACCTTACAAAGCGTGGCTTGGAACTCCACAGGGCCGGAGCCCAAGTCGTCCATAGCGTTTCCAAAGCCGTCCTTGGCATTGATAAAAAATGTAGCTGGCTGGTTGACGACGCTGCCCTTCAATCCCATTCCGGAGAGAACAGACTTCTCACCACTGAAAGAAGCTGGGCGGATGGTGAAAGTCGCTCTACCAACTGTTGTTGCAGTTATTTGGAAGATGCAGGTGCCTGAAGCTGTAGCATTGAAAGTACTTATATAGCGGCCATTCTCGACGTCCAACACCAATGCATCGGCCGTCACAGTAGTATTCACTGAGGGACTTGCACGGTCTGTGACTGTCACTGCAACGACGACTGAGGCCATATCCACTGCATTAGCTTCCAGTACATTGCCAAAAGCATCTCGGGGAATGATGTACACGGTAAAGTTAGTCCCAGCAACACCTCCACCCAAAGCAGGCCCGGTGATACTACTTCTGAAACCATCGATAGCACTGGGATACACTATAACGTCCATGGTCATGTTAGTTGAGCCTGGAAACAGTCTGTTGTAAGGCAGCTTGATTTTATAAGGTCCTGCAATATCTTGTCTGAACTGGAGTTCTAACTTGCTGGAGTCGTTACTCGCTACCTTCAATCTCGAAGCGGCCGATCCATTCAGATGCACCACACCTGAGTGTGCCCACATCAAAGGACCACGGTTCTTGCCTATGGGGTTGTCATACGCATCCAGCAAATCCAGGGTGAAATTACCGACGATTCCTGTGGTGAAGTTTACTGCGATTGTGAAGTTGGATCTTTCTGCGCTGAATCTGCTGGCGGTGCAGTTGACACTTCCTGTGACCAATGACGTCCCTCCCACCAGAACAGCGAGCTCATAAGCCCCGGCAATGGTGATGCCGCTACCGATCACACCTTCAAAATGGGAGCCGGCTAAAGTTGCAGTGTAGTTTCCAGTCACAGACTTGTCAGTGTTAGCCAGAGTGAAGGCCACGTCTGCGGTCAGCACTGGATTGCCCCAGGCATCGCCCACGAACGCGACAACTCCAATAGATCCTCCGGCAGTGAACAAACTAGTGTTGAGAAATAGCTTCGATTGCAGTGGGTCAGCTACCCCAGCTTCCACAACCAGGTCTATGCCTGATCCTTCTATGACATTGCTGGCGTGGCCAAAGTATGCGCGCACCGTGTAATTTCCAGCACAAGTCAGATTCTTGAAAGTAGCTGTGTAGATCCCAGGGGCTAATCCAGCCGCTATAACTGCAACGAAGTGTTGGGCACATGGAAGAGAGTCTGGTGTCACCAAGTCGACAACGAGAACAGTTTCGTAATCTCCGGTCGAATAGTTTCCTGCGCACATAAATTGTCACCCCGATTGTTATCCACAAGAAGCTGAGTGAAAGTTACTGGTCAAGGGGCAATGTCTCAATCTTGGGTCTTGAGTAGACAACGAATTTGTCTAATTGTGGAGGACCCGGTACAATTGATAGACTGATTGCCCTTGTCTTATATTTGAATAGCTTATGTAATCAAGTAGTCGCCATCAATCTTCCCAGCTGAAGCTTTGCTCGAGAGTCCGAGGAAATTCAAGATTTATTTAAGATCACTTGCGACAAGAATCAGACAAGTGATCTGTTTGATCCTTATTTCGGAGAGTATTATAGATATCACATATGATCACATTCTTTGGAGGTGATACTTTTGGGTGAACATGGTTCCGGATGTATTAAGTAGAGATGGACTGAATATATTAGGTAGAGAAGGACCAGAACATAGGCACTCGGAACAGACACAAGGCCAGTATGTGACTATCATAGTCATAAAAAGTAACTCTAAAGTCAAAGGTCATCGAAGTGCATGGGCTTGAATTGTTTCACAAACAGTTCTGATCTAACGATTTGATAACGGTTAGGAGCATTTAGCGTGAAGTATAGTCAGCTGATTATGAGCAGTAACTGATGGGAAGTATCATGCACAAGAAGCTCTTGGAAACCCAGGATTCCATGAGCACGGAACTCAGTTTTGAGATGCTTTTGAAGTATCAAAGTACTTCAAGGAGTATACCTGCTGGATTGCCAAACTCGTCTAGCAGAGAGACATCGTACGCGGGAGAGTCAGCCCCCGCCACCAAAGCGCTCTGATTCCCGGTGACACTGATTCTGGAGCTCGAACCTTCGATAAAACCCGCTGAGAACTTTGCTGCCGCAATTGAGGTGGAAAGAGCGGTGGTGTTGTCCAGCAAGACATCAATTTTGAACGTGAACAATTTGGTCACATTCACTATGAAGGAGCACTCTGGAGATGTTCGGATATCCAAGCAGGTCCGTAACAAGGTCAAATTCGGACTCACAATATTGATTGTAAAACCATGGATGCCCTTGTAAGTTGGTTGTTTATTTCGGATATTGAAGAGAGCAGCCCCAACTCCATAACTCCCATCCGCTAGCACATTTGGGGACTCAAGCATAAAATTGGATTCGGCAGTAGCAGCTGGCTTCGCTGTGATGTTAAACTGCCCATCCACTGTCAACACCCTGCCATCGAGTGTTACTCTGGCAGTATATGTTCTGCTCCTCAATGGAATGAAAGTTATATTACAGTTCCCATCCCCACCGACTGGTCCAATTATCGAATGTGGAAGATAAGTCTGACCCTTTTCGTCCCAGATCTTGATCTTGAAGGGACATATTTTGCCTGGTGTTGTCCGGGGAACACCAGCACCATCTATGGCGGTGACTTGTATTTCGCATGCAGCGCCCGTGTCCATGGGAGAAAGACAGGGAATCACCTTGCTCGTGAAGGCAGAAGGTGGTTCGGCGACATGGACTGTGTACGTTGGATCTCCAATAACAGCTGAGCCTTCTGTAACAATTACCTTATATTCCCCGGGGGTCCCAGCAGAAAGATAAGCTGTATAGCCACCATTTCCCACAGGCTTGAGCTTCACTGTTTTGTTCGCCCCCTTCCCCTCTATGCTAGCCGATATCTCTGCGTCTAACTTTGCTGGGAGGCTCAAGTATACCACCTGCACGGCTGCGCCCAACCCGGTGTCGGTCACAGTGATGGACCAATTGGTCAGGTCCACTGCAGCGGCTGATCTCCAGGTGTGATGGTAGTGCTGCACCCTGTTGGTGACATCGTATGAATCGTATTCTCTGTCCATCGCCAACTCCCTTTCGCTCCACAATTGACTGTCATACGTGTCGAGAAAATCTGTCGCAAAAACAATGTCCGGGCCACGAATAAGTGCAGGTATCATTGAGCTTAACATGCTCTTGAACTCGTCTTCACTTCAGAAACACGAGTCTTACAGATCGTTAACATTTCTCTCTTTGACCACAACACTATTATTCACTCATTATTCGAAGGTTAAGGTTAATTTGGTTTATGTACATGCGCATCAATTGCTGAGCTTGAAACTTCAAAATATCGAGCTTCTTCACTCGCTAGCTAGCTACCGTGATGATGTGGTGTCCAGTGTGGTTTGAAAATCCATGCACTCTTCTTGCGAGCTATAAGTGATCATGAGCACAGAGCAACTTAACCCTAGGTTCTTAATGTTATCCCAACCCTTCTATATCTCAAGTAGCATCGACCATGTTGCGTCAATCTCAATAGCATCTGCTAGTGAGATGGACACATCCCAAGGTGCTTTGAAGATTGCTTTATAAGTTGAATCAGCTCCTACTGGGAACTTGAAGGTACTGTAAAAGAATTAGGGTGTAATAGGGGTGGTACTCACGATTGCTGCTGGCGGTTGATACTCGAAATAGTTGGAACACCAAGGTCGAGATGAGCAACGTCGACATAGCAACATCCACAACTTTTTGATATTTACTTCTATATGTCTTACCAACGGCTCCCTGTGATTGTATGTATACACCGGATTTATCACATGATTATAAGCGGGCAGAAAGTGCAAGGAATGAGCAATGAATGTTGTCAATCTCCCTGCAGCTAAGTTCAAGCTCCCACAGCAGCGAATTCGAGTTTGATGAGCATAAAAGATTTAGAAAATGAGTAAATTTTTCCACTGGTTAAAACTGGGACATTGTACAGAAGCTTACCATCTTGCCCATCTTTGTTGAATATTACACGAGAGCCCCAAAATAGTGCCCAAGAGAGGCACCCGGACTCTGTCGACAGACTTCAGCTCCAGCTTGATGATTTTAGGATATTGAAAAGTTACTCTATGTCAACTTCAGTGGTCTGCCATGGAGTTTTACCTCCCTCTGAAGGGTAGATGATCGAAAAAATTGCTTGCAGTGACGACGAATTTGGGAACTGCTGAAGAGGTCCTATGGTAATCCCACTTGCATGCTTCCAATGCTTTCCTAACTATTTCTTTGAGTCACTATGATCTTCCTGCAACTGACTGAGCTACAATTTCATGCGCAAATTTCTTCTCCGACTTGAGCTTGTTAGGTGATTTGATATCCACCACGTCACATGCACAAAAAAGCTGGCGTGCGTGACATCCCCGTCATACGGAGGTTCCATCCTCTCCATTCCGCTGCGTGCTACCATATATTGAAGGACCAACAGAATATGCATCTGTAGAGATTCTATACTTCGATTCAATGGAAGAGTCTAAAACGCCCCGGACTCATGAAATCTTCGAGCTCCACCAAGTCTATTCATGGCGTTGGTCGAAATTAGCTAACGCAACTGAAGCATCATTGCTTATTAGCTCATTTCGCCCGACGATTTTTGCAGAATCCTGGAATGGTGGTCATCACTCTGGATGCAATGTGGAATGAAGAGGGCAGGTTTTCCAAATTCATCCACCAGCAGTCAAATCGAGCCCATCTCTTGCAGGCGAGGGATGAGTTCGTGGCAGCTAGCTTCCTGAGCTAACAAAAAACCAAAGGCCCGTATATAAATCCGTCTGGATAATGTAATTACCTCATACCTAAGGTCTCCTCAACTAGTTAACGCTAAAATGCTTGGGAACTGATCGAGGCAGGTTTAAGGGGAGCTTATGAATATATTTCTCTGTATTTCACAACCGCAACAACATTAAAATTCCCATTACTGGTGACGTCAAGGCAAAGCCGCTCCGCTCCACTCCACTCGTTCCACCAATTTCTCAAAATTATGCATCTGCTTTTCCAGATCAAAACTTTATGTACACTTACTATCATGGAACAAAACAACAGGCACAGGCAGCACCCGCCGCCTCCACAAAAGAATTTTCTCGAACTCAGAGATGAGCATCTACAGATATGCCGTCATACATAGACATGCCATCTCAATTGAATCACTCCTGAACAACATTTCGTGGAGGTCATAACTGCCGCGACAATATTGCGTATGCGATCCTTCCTCCGTAAAGCTAGGTACTACAAAATTGAGTGAGCAGCAATTAGAATGAAAGCTGCTGTCACCGCATGCCGTGGTTGAAATTTCCAATTTCTGCGTATCCGACCAGATTCGCAAGCTGAATACGGCCAGATTCTATTTGAAGCTCTGAGTTTCAAATTTCTCCGATCAAGCGACCGTCCTTTGCAGAAATTGGATATTGTTGATGATTCGAATGCCCGTTATCCGAATACAGATTTTGAACTTACTGAAAGAGAGAGAGATTTCTGGTGGCGCTTGAGAGTCGAGAGAGAGCTCGAGAGAAGGAAGGGACGAGACAATCGCCACAGGAGGAAATGAGGTTTCACGTGACACGGAATGGTTACCGGTAATTAGTTTATAATTCGCCTATTTATCTGTAATTTTCAAAACAAAACATGGTCAAAACTAATTAATCGAGATTACCTTTCACCTTCGTCATCATTAAGTCAACCTCGACTGGGGGACCAGCTGAAGCAGCAGGCAGTTACTTGACGGTTAACAAAGTAACTGGCAGCGTCAAGTTTCTTATACATCCTGCAGGTTAACGTAGGATTGAACATATCTACGGTTACTCATGCTCCATAGGATGAGATGCCATCCCTTGTAGTAAACAGAATCTTAGCGGATTCACATCGTGAAGTGAAAGCGTCCGGTTGCGCGAAATAAAAGGTTTCGGTCTCGTCCGACTGTCCAACTACGAGAAATGCTGGACGGAGCAATGCACATTTACCGTAGCATTTACAGCCGGCTGGCCAGGCGACCCCTTCTGTGTCCAGCCCGCCATCCATCCTTTGCCCGAAACCGCTCTTTCACTCTAAGCATAGAGATAAAAGATCTCGTGTACACTTAGCCAAGATTGCCCACACCCGGTCTGCAACAGTCGCTCGCCTTCTTGAGAAATGGTTTCAGGATTTCTAGTCTTTTTTCACTATAGTCTTATATATGAATTTACACTAGATTCATTTTTACAACTTAAAATTAGACTTTTCTAAAACATCGTTTCCATTAGTTAGTGAGAGTTTCATGATACTATCTTAATTATTAGATTTTGGGATATTGTAGGTCATTTACAACTCCAAACAGCTAAGTAGCGGGTTATCATCGAAAAGAAACTTAGAATTATAATTATATCACAAACTTCACGTGCCAGGGATAAATGGAACTTGAAAGGTCCCTTTTTTTCCTTTCTCATTTTCATTTAATCTTTTAGTCATTAGTTATTCACACTTACTTTTCTGAATCACTAGTTAGACCGTACAAGTAGTTCGCTTTTACTTTTCAGAATACTTCAGTTATAATTTTTGGAAAATTATAATATAGATCAGTCTTAAATAATTATAAGTTTTAATAATATAATTATTAAACCTATTCTCTTAAAAACTTAGATTGATAGATAAAGGTAGTGTTTCTTCTTCTGGTTCTCTTCTTCCATTACTTCTACCTTCTTCCTCTCTTGCTGCATACCCATTATTGGGTAGAATCTAGGCATAGTACTTAAATCACCATGTGGAAATTGTGAAGTAACTCTCATAGAGAATAGGTAGTAGAGAGGTAAACCTCCTCCTTTTCTCTTTTTTCCGTTACCTCCTTCCTCTTTTATGGCATGCTCTTGAGCATGGTGCTTGAATCCTCTCTTGTCTCCTTCTTTAGAGAAAGTATATGATATAATCTCCCTAAGGGAAAAAAAATCAGTACAAGGTACAAACAGTGCAAAAGGAGATAGAGAGTGCAAGGCCAAACTGTCCCAAAAGGCAAAAAAAAAATAGAAAAAAAAAGAATCAGGAGAGTGGATTGAAGCCACACCAAGGGGAAAATGCAAACTAGCAACCTAAGTCTAGGAGACAAAGAAGAAAGTAGTCTATTGCTAAACTATGTGGTAAAGATCCTCTAATGGTACATATGGTAAGCTAGGAAGGAGGACCCTAGCCATGCTGGGTGTTCTTAATGCTTAATGTTGTTGTTAGTCTATGCAAACCCAAGGCTTGAGAGCTTTATACCGTGATTGAGACTTACTGCCTATAGTAGGATGTGATCATTATTGAAGAGATAGCCAATTCACTTCTCCTTTGCAAGGAACCTTATGCTACTTCCTTGAAGAGCATGTCAGATTGGTGATGAAGGTGCACAAAAATATCAACAGCCAAATATACAAAGGTATTAAAGGGTAGCTCGGGTGTTTAATGGTTCTCCTTGCTCCAAGAAGCAATGGTTGCTGTTTCTCCCACACATAAGCTTGCCCAAGCCAATGACTTTACTTGTAAGGGGTTTGCAACCACCATGTCATGCAAGGTATAGCAACCATATGTGAAAGTAACAATATTTTCTCTCACTTGATGGGAGAGGTGGACCCAGTAAATCCAACCATTGCTCAATTTGAACTTGGGATTGTGTAGCATATAGGATTTGAGCCATTGTGTTGTGGAGGGCATTATGAACTTTGGTAGGTTCTCCACCTACTGCACAATGTAAGATGAGTATACCTTGAGTGTCATATAGAGAGACACATATGAATTGCTCCAAGAGCCCTAAGAGTGTTGGATGTGGTATGTGGTAGATCTAGCCTTGTTTATAGAGTTGTGGTAAACTCCTCAAAAGCAATCAGAAATCCTCAATCAAGAGGAGGCCTAGAGCCAAGCTTCAATGCCTTTCACTCCACAAGAGAGAATCTTGTCAAAGAGTAGCACATTAATGAGGATGCTAGTGAGGGTGTGAGTGTGGATGATCTCATTAAGATCCTCATGAGTCTTCTTATAGTATAAGGATATAATATAAGTATATATACCATTGATGCATTAGTCTCTTGATCAATGAGTCTGCATCCACCTATAACAATGGGTAGAGCTATATGCATCCTTTACCATTCATTTGATACTTGTGGTAGCATGCATGGCAATGTGTGGAATGGAGAAAGTGTGATGGATGGTATTATCAAACGTACTTAAATCAAAAAGAAGTGACTCTAGAGATAAATATGTACATGCCAAATATGAAGCCCTAGTGAGCTTACAATATGCAAGAATGGAATTGGCTACATGTGTGTTCCTTAGTTGAGGGAGGAGGTGAATATAATTTGGAGCATGGATCAAGGCATTGGAGATGAACAAGTTACAAAAGTTCTCCTATCCCAAAGGAGAGCCCAAAACCATCAAATCACTCACAACGAACTAGAATTGTAGCGTGAAGTTAAAAGGAGTGAGGATTGTGCATGGACTCCAGACCTTACATTTATGATTTTGGACTTGTAAACACAAGGTATCTAAACTGAGTATGAATCTAAATAAAACTCAAATTACATCCTCCAAATCATCTACACTATGAGTATGATCCAACATGAACTGGAAAATACAAGAATGAAAAGTGTCTACCACCTTGTGTAACGCCATGTAGCATGCTATAGTGAAGAGATCCCCTTGTGGGTCTCCTTGGCATGTGCTCTCAGTGTAAAAGACCAAGACCAAGGAGCAAAATAGGAGAATGGAAGATCACATTGGGACACTTGAATGTGGGAAAACTCCAAATGCCTAGCATGAGCTTTGGCTTTGGTATTTATAGGAAACATACAGGGCTCTTGAGAAGCCTCTCAAGAAGCTTCCTTGAGCCACTTTCTTGGAGTGCAAGCCAAGTTAACCAAGAAGCTTCTCAAGAAAATTCCTTCTAGAAGCCGCCTACTTGGCGTGCAAGTTGGAAGCTTTCAGAAAATTCCTTCTAGAAGCTATCTACTTGGGGTGCAAGCTAAACTAGCCAAGAAGCTTCCCAAGAAGTTTCCTAGATACTTCTAGAATATTCTAGGTTAATTTTGCCTATTTGCTCCTTCATTAGCCCTAACTAACTTCATCACTAAATTCCATATTGTTACACTTAGTTAATGCCAATTGTATGAACTTTCTTGAAATAATATGGTGGTTGCACATAAAATATGTTGAGTGTAAATAGACAAAAGATACCATAGAAAATAGACAAAAGGGATCAAGGAGGAGATCTAGTTGTTTGCCAAGCACATAGTATGAAACAACACTAGGTTGAAGGCATTGAAGGCATTGAAGGCATTGGAGAGATCACTTTGGATCATCACCTAATCTAGGTGGATCTCCAAGGATGTTTGAGTGTAAGCAAAAATTGTCTTGTATCTACGTGGAGTAGCCACAAAAAAATGATAGAGAGGCAAAAAAGATGAAAAGAGTGTCAAATTTGTAGAACATGAGACTAAATAGATTTAAAAAAAATCTCAAATAGCAACAGGGTGTACACGTGAGGTCTCCTTTGAAAGAGCTAGGAGATAAGAAGCACTAAACAAACAAGTTGCTCTAAGGAGCACATGAGTCTGAAGTAATGGCATTGCTAAAGTGCAAGTGCTAATACATAGGTTGTCATTAAGACCCATAAGTCCCTAAATAAATTGTAATTTCACTTGATTGCTTAAATTAAAAATCCCTCTAGTGCATCTTAAAATCCCTAATTATGTGCAAGAAACCCTAATTTTACCTCTTATCCATAATTGAGGACTAGAAGCCTTAAGATTCCACAAGTAAGTGATCCTTTTATCCAATTGAATGAATTTCCTCTAATAGATCTTCTCTTACAAACCCTATATCCCATGGATACATCACTTGTTATTATATTGTGAACTCCATCTTCCACATGACTTCATCAACTTTTTTACTTTTAGATACCACAAGTTTGATCACTTTTTGAATGTCAGTTTTCACCTTTCTTGGTATTTTAGTCCCATTAAATATCTTGTCCCAAATCCTACAAATGATAATCTCAATCAAGTCAATCCCTAATCCCATGGATGATAACCTCAATTGAGTCAAGAGTAATCTTGGGCCATGTATAAACCTGACTACTATGTATTGAATTCTTTTATATTCCTAAATTTGAACAAGTGGACAAAGGCATGGTCCCCATTGGGAAATTCTAAATTCACATAAATCAACAACATTGTTGTGATAAATTGTTGTGATAATTCCTCCTTTGAAAATTTATTGATGACTCCGCTCACAACATTCAAATCAACATAGTGCATTTCCATTGTAGTTTCTCTCAATTCAATTTGAGATTGACTTCTTTCTACTTGACTATCACACAACCAATGTTTAATATGTCATGTGTATTCTTAATTGATCAATCTATTGATTTCTATTGTCATCAAACAACTACTTGACTTGGTTGGACCATATAGCTTGAATGTGAGAGCTAGGAGGAATCTTTGTTGATCTTCTATGTGTAAAAATGTAAAAGATCAAGACCAAGGAGAGAAATACAAGAATGGACTATCACATTGGGACACTTGAGTGTGAGAAGCTCCAAATGCCTAGCATGAGCTTCGGCTCTGGTATTTATAGAGAGCATACAAGGCTATTGAGAAGCCTCTCAAGAAGCTTCCTTGAGCTACTTTCTTGGAGTGCAAGCCAAGTTAACTGAGAAGCTTCTCAAGAAGTTTCTTTCTAGAAGTCACCTACTTGGTGTGCAAACTAAGCTAGTTGGAAGCTTCCAAAATCTTCCTTCTAAAAGCTACATATTTAGGGTGCAAGCTAAGCTAGCCAGGAAGCTTCCTAGATACTTCTAAAATATTCTACCTTAATTTGGCATGTTTTCTACTTTATTAGTCCTAACTAACTTCATCACTAACCTCCATATTGTTACATATTCCCCTACCACTAGTTGATTACGTCCTCATTACCAATGAAGCTTCAAACTCCTAAATGGCTGTTTGTGCACTTTGGAGGTGAGAAAGAGGTTCCCATGTGGCATCATGAAGGAGATACCCTTTCCAAATGACCTTGTACTCCGTATGTTGTCGACGGCCACATTGGATATGGCAACACGTAAGGATACAATCAATTTTGTACTCCTCATGATCATCGATAAGGATGAGAGGAGGAGGAGGTTGGACACAAGAATGAAAAGAAGATGGGTTAGGAACAAAAGGTTTCAACTTGGAAATGTGAAAGATGGGGTGGATGCACATATGACAAGGCAAGGCAAGTTGATAAGCAACAAGAGAGATGATTTGGGTTATTAGGAGCAAGTTTATGGACTTGGGTATCAAGTGGGAGGGGTAGGTTACTAGAGGAGAGCATGAAATTATCACCAACTTGAAAAGTGAGATCACAAAAATGGTGGTTTGTATATTGTTTTTGATGATTTTAGGCCACAAGGAGGTGAGATTTGGCTTCTTAGAGGGATTGGGATATGGTAGTCAAGAAGGTTGAAGTATGACAGACATGAGATAAAGGAGGAGCAAGAAAGGAATTTGGAACAAGTGGATCTTGGCCAAAATTGAGGAAGAGAGGAGAGAATCCAATGCTTGCCTATTTGGAATTATTGTATGCAAAATCTGTAGCTGCAAGACCCTCATCTAATTGGTATGGTGAACGTTGATGAAGGCACAAAGCATATCCTCTAAGGTGCAATTTGTACATTCAGTTTGTCCATCAATTTGAAGATGATAGGCCATGGAAAAAGTAAGCTTGGTGCCGAGTATTTGGAAGAGTGCTTGCCAAAACTTTCCAATGCATCAAGGATCACAGTCAGAGATAAATACATGTGATATCCCATGATGCTTAAAGACATTGTTGAAGTGGATCTGCACTAATGTTAGAGCATCCACAATATCAAAAGTTGGTGCCATATGGATTTGCTTACTAAGCTTATCCACAAACAACACAATTGCAATGTGACCTTGCTTTGTCTTGGGCAAGGATGTGATGAGATCTAAGCTCATACATTCTCATTGAGTATATGGAATGGGAAGTGGTTGAGGGAGTCCACTCGGTTTCTGGTTGCTAGCTTGTTGCATTTGTAACTCTCACACAATTGGACAAACTCTCAAACATCTCATGTCATATTGGGACACCACTATTGGTGTTGGAGTGTACTCAAGGTCTTGTCCACACCCATGTGACTAACGACCAATAAGTCATGGAATTCTTGGAGGCACACAAGTCAAAGATCACCCTTGGTTGGAACATAAATCCAGTTCTCATAGAATAGAAGGCCTTCCTTGTAGGAGAAGGTATTGTACTCCTTGTTGCATGTTGCAAGATGACATTGTACCATTTGAAAGAAAGGATCTTGTTGTAGAGCTATCTTAAACTCAATTTGGACTTTGGAGTCAACTAATACTATCATAATTGCCATTGTGATGAGAGGAAGAGACTTCAAATTAGGTAGTCATGATAAGGCATCAAAGATGACAAGGAATTGACCAGGTTTGTACTCCAGTTTGATATCAAACAATTGTAGTTGTTTCTCCTATCGATGATGTCAACTCTTCATGTGTTCCAAGTGTAATGTTTGTAATAGTGGTTTGTGATCAGTTTGCATAATATCACTTGTTTTTGCAAGAGATAATGCATCCATACCTTGGTGGCATATACTATTGCTAATTTTTCTTGATCTTGAGTAGAGTAATTCCTTTTTAGTTGTATTTAGTTGGTGAGACACAAAGACAATGGGTTGTAATTTATCTAGGAATTCATATTGTAACACGCCTCCAATCGCAAAGTTAGAAGCATCAAAATCAACCACACAAGGTAGTTGAGGATCATATAGTTGAAGAATGGGTCTTGAAGATACCATATGTTTTAGCTTTTGGAATGCTTCTTTGTGCTTGGTGGTCTACTAAAAGCTCAAGTTCTTTTCTAAGAGATCAGTCAATGGTGCGACCACATGGCCATCATAGTGGATGAACCGTCAGTAAAAACTGGCCAATCTATTAAATGCCCATACTTCTATAGCATCCTTTGGAGTAGGCTAATCAATAATGGCCTTTATTTCTTGTCTTCCATCTTGATCCCCTTCGATGAGATCTTGTGACCCAAGAAGGTAATTTCTTTTTGCCAAAAGGCACACTTCAACTTCTTGCAATAACATATCCATTGTCATGGTTGTCTTAGGACTTCTTGACATGATTCACATGTTTTGCCTCTATCTTGCTATAGATTAAGATATCATCCAAGAACACTACCATGTATCAATCCAATATTCCATCCAACACCTGATGCATTTGATCCATGAAGACTGTTGGAGCACTAATGAGCCCAAAAGGTAGAACTCTCCACTCAAAATGATCATACCTTGTGCAATAGGTAGTCTTTTGCACATCCTCTCTATCAATGGGAATTTGCCAATAGCCGTTGCAAAGATCCAACTTGGAGAAGTATCATGCTCCATTCAATTGATCAAGCAAGTCATCAATTTGAGGCGAGGGATATGCATTCTTCATTGTTTTTTTATAGCCCATGATAATCAATGCAAAAATGAAGTCGTCCATCCTTCTTTGGAACAAATAGTATTGGTGCTCCCCAAGGAGATGTACTGTGTTGTATGAAATCCTTCTCCAACAACTCCGTAAGTGTTGTTTGTAACTCCTCCAACTCCTTTGGTGAGAGCCGATAGATTGGTCTACTCCTTGGCAATAACTCAATCTTGAAGGGCATACCACAATCAAAGGGTAATCCCTTTGGTAGATCATCCAAAAATACCTTTGCAAACTCCTAAACTATTTGATCAACCATTGCTTGATGAGGCTTCTAACTTGTCTTAGATTCTCCTTGTGTAGTCGGCTTGATCCACATCGCAAAACAAACTTATCTTCCTCCAAGCTTGCTCTATGGCTGCTTCACTGATTGATGACAATAAAAAAAAACCACCATTTTATCACAATTTTCCCCTATCTGTAGTGCCAAGTGGTCTTTGCTGAATGGCATCAATCTCCATTGGTGCCGGTTCCTCCACCTATGTGTAGTGTATTGGTAGGTTTTGTGGAGGTTGAGATCAAGACCAAGTTGTTGCAACTAAGGGATCAAAGTATTTGGCCAACTGCATGGCTTCCTCCAAGTGTTATGGCTCTTGCATAGTTACCTCTAATTTAGTTTGTGACTTGAATCTCCTCACAAATTGATCCAAAGCTTCACCTTCTAGTATATCTAGAATTTCCATGATGGTGTTTTGGGATTGCGTGATATAACTTCTTATAAAGCCAATCTGTTTCAACTCTGCCAACCTATCTCATGCAACTCATATGACATTTATAGTTTGGAGTCAACTAATTATTGCACTCTTGAATTCTGCCCATGTCAAGATTGGTGCAACAATTTATAGTTCAGCTCGATCCACCTAGAATTGTCACCATAGCTTTGCTTCTCCATCCAATTGGTTGGAAGCTAAGAGAATCTATTTTTATTCATCTTTTTCAAGGATTGGTAGCCTTGAAATAACATTCCCAATCAAACAAAAAAATTCTCCACTACACCCGGAAGATTCTTGCCTTCAAAAACCTTAGGTTTTGGAAATCAGATTTGGTCTTCTGCTTCTGGAATTGGTACTCTCTCTACGTGGTCTTGTTGTCAATGATCTCATTCATCCAACAATTGAGTAAGGTGATCAATTTGTTGCTACATAGCAATGATAACCTCGTGCATTGCCTCCATGGTTACTACTCTATCACACCACTCCCAATCTATCTAATTTATTAAGACATAGATGTTACACGTCCATTGTTCTCCATAAGTTACAACCAGAAGTACCATGGGATCCTCAAACAAGGTGATTGTATTCAAAAAATCTTGCCCAAAGCGTGAGATGATGAATTATATGAAATGATGCTTGGGCAATACTTGGACACAAAAATCCCAATGGTTTGGTGGAAATGGATTTGGTGGTCCATAAATTCCATCCATCCATTCCTACTCTGATACCAATGTAAAAATGTAAAAGATCAAGACTGAGGAGAGAAATAAGAGAATGGAAGGTCACATTGGGATACTTTAGTGTTGGAAACTTTGAATGCCTAGCATGAGTTTGGGCTTTGGTATTTATAGGGAACATACAAGACTCTTGAGAAGTTTCTCAAAAAGCTTCCTTGAGCTGCTTTCTTGGAGTGCAAGCCAAGTTAACCAAGAAACTTCTCAAGAAGTTTCCTTCTAGAATTCTAACTCTGAATTCTAGTGAGAAATTTAGCAAACCTAGTATTACTTGTCATTTAATAGTATTCACTTCTAGAAAAATCTTATTTATACACCAAATTTTTTCCAAAAAAAGACCAAAAATCCGATGTTGTCTTAGATTTGTGCTCGCAATTCCTTCCATGTTAGAGGAGTTCAAGGGGTATCCTTTAGTTGCTAACAACCCATTGCTCAATCTAGATAGAGACGTTCACTCCCATCACTATAGATAAAAGCATTTTGTCCAGACTCAAATCCAAGCAAAAACATTTTAAGGTTTATTAGGAAAGGACACATTACAGTAATTTTGATAGCAATTCAAGATGAGAAATCACAAATTATGATTGTTTACGAGTGTATCTACTTGTAAATTTATAGCATATCTTTGATGTTACCGTAGATTCACCTGAATCTAGAAGTGCGTTCGCATCATATTTGTGATCTTCCAATAAATTCATCTTGGATTGAATTTGAGTGCAAGGATAAGCATCTTGAACCCCAAGCGATGCAACAAGCGGCGACATCAAACATTGAAAAGCAATGCATGTCCTATTATATTCAAAGATTTCAAAACTATAAACTTGTGGAACGTTACCAAGGAGGAATGGAACTAACTTCCGTTGCACCTCCCTAATTAGAGTGGAATTGAGCCTACCTTTACACCCCACTCTAGATTCTCTCCTCCGTAGGGTAGATTTCTTGTTTATGATTGGGTCTAGCCCCATTCTATCTCGGTTGTCTCTCCCTTTACCTTGAACGGGGTTTGATAGAGTCTTTCCGTCCTTGATGTGTTCTATGTGGTCACCTTTTTACTTACTATTATCCCTAATGATTGATTAAGTCGGACAATTATAGGAATAGTTGTCCACATAACATTATTAATATCATGTTTCTCCGTAGTTTAAAGAAGAGGTTGAATCACGCATTTTAGGATTTTACTTTTTTGGCACCAAATCAATTGGAATTGAGTTTTGGTTACCTCACAAACCTTCATAAGTTGATATCATCCTTATTTCTATATTAAATTTATCATCAAATTTGGTTTGTGGTATACAAATATACGGATATTTTGGAAACTACCCCTGACATAAGTAGAAATCTGAAGTTCGTTAAAAGCAAGACACAAGTCACTAACAGTTCATATGTTGTAGCAAGTCAAAAGAAATTTGGAATAAAAATCATAATAATTTTCAGTAATTATGAATATTTAATAGCATATCAACGTTAGAATTTACAGAATCATATAACTTATTTACTCAACATGTGTTGAATTTCACTATTAGTTTAGTATTGTACCATAATAGCCAAGTGAATATAAGAACATATTTGAATGCAAGAACATATTGGAATATTTATAATCCTACTCTAGAAAATGTAACCCATGTGGTTGAAGCGAAACACAACATTTATCCTTGCGTATCCTCGTGTTTTTAAATTCTTAAATTCCTCATATACTTTCTCTTTCTAAGTTTGATTTGAAACTGGCGATCATTATGAGGAATATAAATGGTAAAGCTGAATATGTAATAAATTCCCTCTTGATGTAATACGTAGTAGAGAGATCATGTTATTGAACTATTGACGTCACGTTAAGCATCGATAATGTTTGCTATAGTGAATCCACGATGGATAACTAAAGTCTTTTACGAAGCATCAAACACATTCAATGTTGGAGGTTTTGAGGCATAAGGGATTTATTTATTTTTAAGTTTTTATTCTGGTACGGCCTGATAAGGTCTTCCATCTTATTGTCTTACGTATCACTTTCTTTACTCAATACGTATAGGATGAATTCTATGCAAGTCACATGTTACTACTAACCACGTAGAAAGGAAACCAAGTACATCCCCTATCATCAGAATACTGACGGCTATCCCGGCCGGGATTTGGCACGGATGCGGATCTAAGCTCCTCCGAGCTGAACGAACTTCGTGCCCGATGGGAAAGCTCAACCTCAACCGAATGTGAACTGACCGAATACTCAACCCCATCCGGCCCGAACATCGAGCCGGAGGAGGGCCTCAGCCCGAACTTCGGCCGAATGCTCGTCCGGTCCCAACTGGAAAATCCTCCAATCCCCTTAAGTTTTAGTTTTGTATCATTTCTGCTCATGTTCGACGATCTGGTCTGTCTCAATATGCAGCAGATAATTACTATCAAGAGCTGCATGACGGCACCAGCTGTTCTTGACTTTCTAATGTTAAATCTAAAGCTTCGGCGTTTCAGCTCGTTTCAGATTTGTCAATTCTCCATATTGTAAATTGAGCGACCGTGTTGAACTCTTTTGTAGAGGCCCGGCATCCCTATTCCGATCAAAGGATGAACTGTAATGTTCCTTGTGAAATTAAATCTTGGTTAACTACAAGAACGTTGTCTACTTATCAATTAAATGAGATGCCAACCAAGACTCACAAGCCAGGTCAAAAGGAAGATGATTCTACTAAATCTTTCTGCCAACATGCAGTAGCGTTGAATCTTGGTGCCAAACGGCGGTGCTGTGAACTCCATATCTGGCAGTCGACTGTAGAATAGTGATATAGCAGAAAAGGCACTTCAAACCGTTTTAGATTTCTTTCAAATTATTTTTTATACCTTTCTTTAAATCTTTTCCTATAGTTCATTCTGTTTTTCCTATAGTCTATAAATCATTTTAGTTCATCTACTGAATGTACTATTGATAGTTGTAGAATTTGAATGATTATACAATAGGGATATTGTGACTTAAATGGGAGAGATTTGTGGAACTATCTTTGTTTATTTAAGACTAGAGTTAGAGATCTTATCAAATCAAGGATATTAACTGGTTAAGTAGTAGATGAAAACTTGTAAGTGAAGTTAAACATAAACTTCAAGAGAAAATTCTAAATATAGTTAAGCATAATTGATGAAGACTTGCAGATTAAGTTGATTTGTGTATGAGGTGTGTTTGTCTCATGTTGTACATCATCAATCTCCATAAACGATGATGATGTGCCTTTGTGGAAATATTTCAATTTTTAAAGATGGGAGGATGACCCTTAGGTGCATTATCCCTTTCGAGTTCATTTAGATTTTTTATTATTAATTTATTACTATTAATTTTTTATATCTATAATAAACTTGTTTCCGGACCCTTTGTCTTTTAACTGTTCTTAGCTGCAACATTTTGTAATCTTCACTGGTTAACTGAATCTGACTTTCTCAAGAGCGTCGGAGGAGCTCAGGAGAGATGGAGACAGGAGAGGATATGGAAAGCTATGAGAGAATAGATATATACTATCTGAGGGTTCTCAAGTATATAGCACTTGAGTGAATAGTCTATTCGGTTTGTTTTTCAATTTCGGTTCCATTGGTACCTAGGTTGAAGACTATGGAGAATTAAGTAGAAAGTTATCAGGATTTTTAGGTTTTTTAGGGTTTTTTAGGGTGATCATTACACATTGAGAGTGATGGGTCAGGAATTTTCATTTCTAATCTCTTGGTTGTCATGATTAAGTTCCATGGGAATTTAGTTTGAAAATTTTGGAGATGGAAATGTAAAGTTATGAAAGTTTATAGTTTTTAGGGTTTGGAGAGATTGTATTTTCTTATGTGAGTTGGGATATGAGGGGTTGTGGTTTTGTAGGTATGTGGAAACATGGAGAGGAGCATCACGTGTTACTATTTTTATTCTTATGCTAGCTATGGGTACACCTCCCCATGTGGGAGCGTTTAGAACGGCTTGGGATACCCCGTGCCTGGTGTATCATCGATGCTTTACCTCACAAGAGGTAAAGACCCATGTGGGAAGGATGCACAAGAACTATGTTTGGACCACTTGGGATACCCACGTGAGGTGAGCGACCACATAGACAATAGTGACACTCAAGATTACGCATGCTTCTTCTATCCCTTTGTTGACAATTCCAAGGATACCAATCGAGTCATGAGAGTGGTTAGTTTATGTAATACCAAGAACTAGCCATATGACCTAGATGTGAAATTCAGTTTGGTAACATCTGGAATGATGTTATACATGATGGTCAAAATAGATCAGATAGAAATATCACCAAAAGAGTACTTCTATTAATTGTGCAGAAACCAAAATAAACTTGAAAACCTTAGAACCAATAGCTAGACATATGATTTAAAGGTGAGAATTGGTGTGGTAACATCTGGAAGGATGTTACACATGATGGACTAAATAGATCAGACAGAAGTATCACCAAAAGAGGACTTCTACTAATAGAGTAGGAATCTAAATATGCCTGAAATCTTTGAAGGCAATTTTGGAGGCCTAAACAGATGAATTAGGTTTCAAAAATGTGTGGATTCCTCCCTCCTCCCCAAAAAGGGAAAATTTGGCCTTCCCTCTCCCTTGGTTATTCTAGTTGAGAGCTTTCCAACTGTACCTCACCCATGTGATTTTGAGATTCTTGCTAGAAGATTCCCTAGAAGATTCCCTCCAATCAAAGCTTGTTTGACCAACCAGATAGGACCATGAACAACATGTTACCCATCCAAGTAAGTAATCCAAGGGTGGAGCTTGCTGACATGTCACCTATATGTGTGCCTAATCCTATGGTGGAGCTTCCTTGGAGGAGATCCTCTTTGTCTATATAATAAAGAGAAGGTGTTCCTTTTGGGCATCGGAAGTTTGAGTGTGAAATTGCATGTTTCTCATGGTGTGTTTCTCTTCAATTCTCCTATCCTCAGAGTATTACAATTTCTCTAGTAGGTTTCATTTTGGATTTATTTGAGACTAGTTTTCCATATCCATGTTTATTCCATAGGCTACCCTGCACACTCCATGATGAGGCTAGACAGACTTTTGCCTACCACTTGAACATTAGGCACGTGATCCCTTTGAAAAATTAGCATGTTTCCTATTCTTCTTACTGCCTCAATGGTGTCTTTGTTATGCTAAAGAGCATATAAAGGTGGCTGTTAGATTTCATTGATTCCAAGCAGGGAATTGAGCAGCTCTTCATGAGGAGTCTGTTAGGGCTACACGTTTTAGGAGACAAGTTTTGCCACATGATACCACACAGTCCACTTGATTATGATAGTGTAAGACATTGGGTAAGGCGGGAGAGTTCAATAGAGCAGCATGAGTGGTACACTCTTTGTTTATGGCTAGTCCTATTGATGAGACTATCTCTTCCTTATGCTCATTACAGATGTAATGAGCATAAGGAATATAAAAATAGAGGGACTACCACTAGAAGTCTTAGATTATCAGCCTAAGAAACTTTTATGTCTTGATAGGTTACTTTTTGCACAAGCATTGTGCACTACTTGTGTATTGCACTTTCATATTTTTGCACAAGCATTATGCATTGCACTTTCCTCAAGAGGCTTGTTAGGGATGGTGTATAAGCACCTTAAAGATTGCTTTTAGGCAGATGATCCTTCTAGTGGTTTTATTGAGTTGTTTCAGGTGGTTGTATCAATAGTGAGAAGAGATATTCCTATGTCTATTAGACGGGTGTTAGGTGCTTGTCAATTTTTTGCAATGGAGAAGGACATGGGGAGCATTAGAATGATTGCTATTGGAGAGATCTTTTTGCATTTGCTCAGTCATACCATTGTCCTTCATCATCATTCTCACTTTCAAAAACACCTCAGTCCACATCAATTTGGAGTAGCTACACACCAGGAGGATATGAGTTTAGGGTTTAGGGTTTAGGGTTTAGGGTTTAGGGAGGATATGAGACTATATCTTCAGGCATTAAAGCACTCCTAGATATCCATCTTGAGTGGCTTGTCTTACAGGTGGATGTTGAGAACACTTTTAATAGCATCTCACGGACATCCATCTTAAGAGAGCTTAGGGAGGCTGGTGGATCCTTGGAGTATCTTATTCCTTTTGTGCAGTCTTTTTATGGCTTTCCTGCTTTCCTTTACTACAAGCATGGTTGTTCACAAGACAAAGTCACTATCATGGAGTCAGCTGTTGGTACACGTCAAGGAGATCCTTTAGGGGGACCCCTATTTGCCATGGCTCACTTTAGAGCTCTCTTGTCTACTACTTTGGCCATGCAATGTTGCGTATTTCACTCCTTGGCAGATGATACACAAATTGTGGGCCTTGTAGATCAGATTAGGCAGTCCTTTGACCATTTGACTACCGAGCTACATGTAGTAGGCTTGAGAGTCAAGGTGTCAACGTGTAGGGCATGGTCTCCTTTAGGTATCCCTTCCCACCTTGAGCTTCTAGAGGGGTGTATCACATCTATAGATGGACTATGTGTTCTTGGAGTGCCCGTAGGATCCAAGGATTTTGTCACACGCTTCTTCGACATTGCACTTCTAGAGAATGTTCTCCATGTGGATGACCTTTTGTTACTAGGAGATCCGCAAGTGGCATTTGGTATACTCTCCTCTATCATTTCTTGGCGATAGACTTACCTCATCTGTGTTGTTCCCCCCTCCTTGTCCTTCCTATCACGTATGAGAGCCTTTGATAGGAGGATTATGGGAGTCTTTAGTGATACTATTGGACCAAGGACATTTGAGTGATTGGGGATTTGGCATGTAGATAGATGGCTCTACTGATCTCATGTGGAGGAATTAGCTTGCTATCTATAGAGGAGATGACACCTATAGCATTTTTGGGTAGTTGGGCTCTCTCGGCACCCCTACTTTCCTCTCATTTTGTGGTTGTTGATAGCCTGGATTCGGAGACTTATGTGACAAAGGTGGAGGAGGGATCCTTATCTCTCTAGATGTTATTGCAGCAAATGAGAGATAGTCTATCCCCATGGGCACACAAGGACTTTCCATCTTTTGCTTCACTATTGCTAGATTGGACTAGAGGTTTACAGTATTCCTTGGTGGAGCGACAATGTGAGCATATGCTACATTCTCTCTTAGTTGACTCATCCATTCCTCAAGCTACTAGAGCACATCTTTTCTCTTACTCCGGCAAGGGTGCAGGCTCTTAGATCCTAGGTTGACCGTGCATTAGGGCATTCCGACTTGCACTAGCTACTTTCTCTACAGCGATGAGGTTTCACCTAGGTTTGGTCTACCCATCTGCATGTTCATTACTCATTTGTGAGTGTGGTTCTACACTAGATGCAATAGCGGTCCATATGACACGGTGTCCATTTGGAGGATAGAGCATAACTACCCATGATGCTATTAGGGACATAGTGTTTGCTATGGCACAAGAGAGTGGATACTTGGCTTGGAGAGAGCGTTTATATGCTTTGCATACAACATGTGTCAAGGCAGACTTATACTTGGTCCGAGATGCTCAGGTGACAATAACGGATGTCGTGGTTAGGGACCCTACATGGGATCAATTTTGGAGGGAGTGGTTACCCATCCCCCGGGATGGGCGGCAAGTGCAGCAACAGGTCGTAAGCTCTCCAAGTATAGGGGCATGCAACGAGGTCACCTCTTTGTTCCTCTAGCCTTGGAGTTATATGGAGCAATGGACGCGACGGTATACACATTTGTCAAGGAGTGCATGAGAGTTTGTCATGTTAGGCGCCAAGGGGTACCACTCTCAATCTCATACTTTGTAACATATTTTAGATAGCATATGTCCATTGCTCTACCGAGTGCAGTGGCTGGTGCAATTTATAGGAGAGCAATCACACTAGGTGATGTTTCTTTGGATGTTCTAGTTCTTTGTAGACCGTACCACTTGCATAGCTCAGATATCTTAGGTGCAATAGGGCAGATTTTTCATATAGACTCTAACAGGGCTTAGCCCTATTTGACCTTTTTTTGTCTCTCCCTTGTCGGGCTTGAGGGGGTCTTCCCATCTTTTGTGTTTTTTACACTGTCTCCCTTTTCTCACCTTTAACCAGAATTTGTTTTCGAGAGAAAAATTAGACAAGCGTTCAGATGTTACTGCATGCATACTTTAAACCCCAGCCTGGCTACAAGACCTGAAGTCAACATGTTGTTCACGGAACTTGAGGAAACTTGTGAAATGACAGATTAAACTTTAACCCACCATCTGAATACTTCGCAATGTTATACGGAAGATTGAGGCTTTGTGGAGGTGGAAAGAAAATGCATTGGTCAAGCCTTCTCAAAGTTCGATCTCCGGGTCCGTGCCTCCACTCACTTTACCTCACACCTACATGGCTCCCCGAAGAAACTTGACCCCTGCAGTTCCATTGCCGTCAGATCGGGTACGACGGTAGCAGAAAGTTTACCGTGGAAATTTTACAGGCATAATGGTTCCAAATCTACCGAACCTAAGCTACAGCAACATAAACCCTAACCCTAAATGAGCCAATATGGCAGTAAGCATCCTCGAATAGTATCACAGCAGAAGACAGGAATAAGACCGGAATTCCATTAGAATTGAAATGATTTGTCCTGTATCCGCATGTACTACCGCTCTTGAAAGGCTTGTTACTTGTCAAGAAGAAGGTTCATTCAAGAAGAAAGAGGTGACCGCATAGGAAAAATGAAGGACCGGAAGACCCCATCAAGGGAGAGGGAAAAAAAAAAGTGACATGGGGCTAAACCCCAATAGAGTCTATATGAGAAATTTGCACTACCGCACCTAAGATACACGATCTCATTTAAACAGAAATGATCCACAGAACTGCCTGCCAGATTCCCTTGCTGCGTAACCTATGGATGCTTATTTGATCCTAATTGCACCCCACGTTCTATCTCAACAAGTCCAAAGTCCCGGTTCATGTCATCAATATCGGGCCAAAACAGGTCAGGCGTATTGGATGTCGTGTAAGTGTAAGTTGGAAGACTCTTCGGGATGGGGTTCGAAGTTTTTCATTTTCTTTTCTTTGTGTTTTGAAGACGTGCAATATAATAGATTTGGATTTCGGTCTTAGCCGCTAATGGGATTCCTTTTGTTTCTTAGCTGCTAATAAGATCCCTTTGGTGTCCGACATCGTTTGTCTTTAGTGGTTGTTCACCCTTATATGCACATGAAATCCGAACCAAAAGATGAAATTTATTGCTATAAATGCTTTGAGGATGTAGAGTTTTGAATTTTGTGTTCTTAGACTGGAACCAGAACTTTACTGCTAAATGCAATAATAGACACTGTCGGGACGATGTAAACGTGCAAGCGAGATGAAACCTAATTCGTAGGGCTCGAAATTGCCACTTTCCTTTGCCAGTAAACTACTTTACCATAAATAAATAAAAAAGGAAAATTTTACATTGGATTTACTCCATATTGACCTAAAATGCTTGACCAATAGTTCAATGGAGTGAAGTTAGTTTAAAATTTTAAGTCCTAATAATACAATGTCCCTCGAGTAAAAGTAACCACAAATTGAAGATAAACATCACATCTAAATAAATATAAAATAATTAAATATGGATAATAAATTTAGTGAAATTAGCATTAAGATATAAAAAAGGAAATAAAAACCAATTGATATCAGTTCTTAGATGGGCTTTTCATATTGGTTTAAACTATAAGGTATTAAGTCACATTGACTGGCCAAACTTTATTATTAAACTAATATTTTGGAGCTTTTATCCTCCTTTAACTAACATTTTAAGACTTTAATAATGATTTAGGTACTCTTAATAAAATCCCAAAGCACTTTGATAGGCCAAAGTTTGAATTTTAACAAATCTCAATGTAAAACTGGTGCTTGTTTAACCTTTCAACTAGGTATAGATAGAGCTTTAATACGATTATATTCCCCCTAAACATAGTGTAAAATATCCCGGATAAAATATCTTTACCCGCAGGCTGTTGTACGATGGGACACATTGATTATTCTTACAAGTGTTTCAGGGTAGTCCATGAAGTTTAAACAAAAGTAATCCCTCCCGTCATACTCAGCCCAAAATGCTTAATTGAGAATCTTTGTGTCTCCTTTTCTTTGATTTTACCTCTTTGTTCCTCTAGCCTTGGAGTTATATGGAGCGATGGACACGGCGTTTGACACATTTGTCAGGGAGTGCACGAGAACTTATCATGTAAGGCGCCGAGGGTACCACTCTCACTCTCATATTTTGTAGCATATTTTAGACAACATGTGTCCATTGCTCTAGAGAGTGCAGTGGCTGGTGCAATCCATAGGAGAGCAATCACATTAGGTGATGTTTCTACGGATGCTCTAGTTGTGTGTAGACTATAGGACTTGTATAGCTCGGATATCTTAGGTGTGGTAGGGCAGATTTCTCATAGAGACTATTGGGGCTTACCCCATTTTACCCTTTTTGTCTCCCCCTTGTAGGCTTGATGGGGTCTTCCCATCCCTCGTTTTTTCTATGCGGTTGCCTTCTTCTCTTTCTTTTCTTTGTATTATTATTTATATCTCTCTTATTTTCTTACGATTATACATAGAAAGTACACGAGTATAGAAGTAAAGGCATATCAAACAAATTGTCTCCTTCCTTAAGTGTAAATTAAATGTAAGCTCATCCCCGTAAAATCTGGAAAAAAGTATACGAATCATTCTGTACGGTGTTAACTTGATCCGAAAACTAGTACTATTCTGAAAAGTAAGTAGGGAAGTACCACCAGTCAATTAAATACTAGTAAAGGTCTCCAGGACCCTATAAGAGAAGAAGGTGAACGCGTAGGAAACACGAACAATGTAAGACTTTCATCGTTCGTGAAACTAGACCATAATAGTATCGATATAAGAAATCAGCTTTATTGCATTGAAGATATCCGAGGTCCGAGCTGGGCAAGTCGTAAAATCCCTATAAGGATAAAATTATCATTGTCGGCCATTGTTACCCTAAGGATAAACTTACCATTGTCGGTTATTAATTGTTGTTAGCATACAGTGATACGCCATAAATGTCAGACGGGGTCTTTCATCTTTCTTCTTATCCTTTTAGGCATCGTGTTCCTTTTCCCTTTTGCACGTCTTATCCCTTGTATTTTAAGTTTTTTTCCGTACGGGATATGGTATTTGGCATTTGAGCCATGCCCTTAGAGCAATTGCGATACTATTGAATTTATAATTCATATAGGGTTTGTTACCCTATGCGTGAAACTTGTTATATTGGTACTAAAACCATGAACCGTACGGCACTTGTTTTCGAATCTTCACGAACCGAAATCGTGGCTACTGTAAATTTTATAACAGTTGTATTGAAACATAGAAAAATGTCATTCTTATATCCATGTATAGAAGTCAATTTTTCAGTTTATTTTACCAAAGTGTGCTTAGATTAAAACATTGGCAGCTCGACCAACGCAAAAGGCCGGCCAAAAGATGTTAAGTCAAAAACCAAATTATTAACTTTTTTCTTTTCTTTTTTGGCCAACAAAAGATCACCATGTATAGAAGTCAATTTTGCAGTTTATTTTACTAAAGTGTGCTTGTATTAAAAAATTGGCAGCTCGACCAATGCAAAAGGCCGGCCAAAAGATGTTGAGTCAAAAACCAAATTATTAATTTTTTCTTTTCTTTTTTGGCCAACAAGGCACAATAAAATACCCCAAAGGGAAACAAAACAAACAAAAAGAAAACAAAGGTATGCATAGAAAAGAAAAGAAAACAAAGGAATGCAATTGCACCAAAAAGCACACGTAGAAAACAAGAGTAGAAGACTCTATAGAAAGGGATACATTATCGTACTTTTCTTTTCTCTCTTTGGGAACACACAGGGTGCCTAGTTGTGGAGACTACAGATCAGAAGTAAACCCAAAATGAATTGACTGAACACACGTGTGACCTTATCGCCGGAACCCTCTTTTCTCGTAACTAATATTCTTGTTGTCGAGAAGGGTAGTATCGGACAACCTAACCTGTCATCAAAACATGCACTCCTTGTTTGTTGGTCATCAATTCAAGCATTACCAAGGTAAAATACACATCATTCCTAGAAAGAAATAATCTAAGCGCAACGCTTGCACACCAATCCAAGCCAACTCGGCATACAATCACAGAGAGGATCCAATCACAAGAATACAACAATATCTCTCTGTACTTTTCTGTCAGAAAAGAGCTTCAGAGCCTTCTTGCTTTGTCATCAAGCTCATTTCAACCTATACTCCAAGCCTCCTCCCATCTATACATCAGATGTCAACAAATTTTTACTCCATGTGGGGATTTTCTATTGTCTTTTTGATGGGGAAAACTCTGTGAAGCTCATATGAAAATAACTATTTATGTATAGCTTTGATTCAAGTATTTTAGAATTCAATGGCAAGCCTGTGAGATCAGCTTTCCAATGATATAAAAGACACTTCAACCAGATTACTACAACTTGCCTGACAAGTTCTCAAAGTTGGCCATGTTTTTGCAACTTTCACCCTACTTTCAAAATCCTCTTTTTAGGGTTTTTTCCTAGTTCTTTGCAAATTTTCCCATGATTTCTGATTCAGAAATACAATTGATCCTCAAAAACACTCTGGTAACCTGAAATTCTCAATCATAGTCACAAGATAGGAGAATTGATATCCAAGCAAGATGAAAGATAAAATTGCTCTACCAAGCTTATGACAGTATTTTCAGCAAAATGTTTTGCATCAAATATCACTCTTCACAAATCTAGAATCAAATTTTTTTTCCACAATAGCTGGTTGTGTTCTTGTCTAAACTCTTGAAAATTTTGGTAACCTTATCCAACCCCAGTCCCTAGATGTGAATCAATTCCTGAGCTAGGCTAACTTGTGAGCTCTACAGACCCATGTCTACTTGATCCAAGACCCTGATTTTTCAATTTAAAGAATTTACATGAAACCTTTGCACAAAGGTGAAAACACTATCCACCAACAACTTTGGAAATTTTCATAAGGAAATTCAAACCACAACTTGGGGAGTGACCAAAACTCCAAAACCTGGTCATTAGCTCTTCTCCAACACCTTACACCTCAAGAGCTTAAAATTCAATCAATGAATCAGATCTGGGTTATGATTAACCCAAAACTAAAATTTTTTTCACTCAGTATTGTAAACACTTTGTCTACTCTCCAATTGCACTAACAGATAGTGAAAATGTTGCAAGAAGCTCTCTCCATGGCCTACTTTGTGCTCTTGGGTATGAATTTTACTCCCCCTGATTCAATCAATCATATTCCTCTTAGAATTGGCTTAAATTGTATGATTTCTATCTTCATATTGTAGCATGTCATCTCCTCTTTCCAACCGTGGTCTACTCTTCTTGAATGGCTTCCCCAAACTCCCTCTATGGTGAAAAAACTCCCGACTTTTCTCTTGGGACCCCAATCTCTTGCACATTTGTCCTTTAGTCTTTTTACTTTTTGACACATGGACCCCACAACTCCACCTTGAAGCTTATGAGTGAAAATTTAGGCATTCCCCAACTATAGAAGCACATATATGGTCAAGTCCTAGACATGCTCATAAGTAAGCACTGGAAGGACAATAGGATCCGGATTTCCCATCACCGACTCCATGAATACCGCCTCAAAATGTATCACCATCCAGTCCCGTAAGTCGTCGTGGTGTAAAATCTGAAGCATAAGGAGAAAAAGATTTGAGAGTGGCGGATTGGGAGCATGGGACATCTCATGCTCAAATGCTTCATCCAATCCTCCAACACTTGTGCTCTACTACAACTCTCACTCCCAACGTCCTTCTCCCTTCAAGACTTTCCAAACTAAAACACACCCGTCTCTCCACTCGCCATCATCTTTATTCATCAGAGCCCTCAAACATGATAAGATTGTAACCTACATGGCAAATCACATACATGTATATAGATCGCTCACATGGCAACATCTCATCTGTCGGATCTAGCATACAACCTACCCCACTAACGTGCAGATAAACTATGATAAGTCACTTTTTTACGGCCTATGCAAACCACAACACGACAATGTAGACATAGAGAGCAAAGCATTACGAAGAGAAACCAACCCTAGAACTTTTAAGAGGTGTAAGGTGATCAAAGTAGAAACCTATAACTGAACTATGTGATAGAGATCCTCCAAGGGTATGTTTGGCATATGTGAAGGGTGGGCTGTCAATGGAATAGGAGAACCCTCTTTTGATGCTCACCAATGAAGAATCATAGCTTGTGATCTCTATAGGGTCACAAAGACACTCTACCAAAAGTAAGAGGTAAGCATGGTGGGTGAGAAAGCCAAGGCGCCTCTCTTTTATAATGAGCTTTGCATTGCCTCTCAAAGGAGTCCATCAAAACTATGATGAAAGTAGCCAAAGTCTCCACTACTAGGGGGATGAAGGTTGAAGCCAAGCCGTGGGACATAGTGGTCATCCTTTCCCTAAGTGGTAATGATTGCTATGGCTCTTGTTTGGATGCTAGCTTGTGCCAAGGACTTTGGTCTAAGTGGGTTTGCAACAACCACATCATACAACATACGTTGGTCATCCTTAAAAGTGACAATATCCATCTGCACCATGTAGTGAGGCAAGCATGGGAGGACCATCCATTGCTCAATCTTAACATATGAGCTAGTAGAGCATAAGATTTGGGCCACCATATCTCTAATGGCATCATAGATTTTGGTAGGCGCTCCTCCTATGGCACAATATAGGATGTTGATGCACTCCATGTTAAATGTAGAACCGCACGGGCATTGGTCTAGTATGGCCAAGAGTGTTGGATGTGGTAGACCTACCCAAATCCAAAAGGTTGTGGTGAACTCCTCTAATGTGAACCAAAAGTCCTTAATTAAAGGAGAAGCGTGAAGCCAAGCTCCTATGCACTTCTTGCCACAAGGAGGATCTTAGCTCTATTTGGTAAAAGTGGGTTAGTGAAGATGCTAGAAAAGGTGTGAGTGTGCATACACTCATTGAGATTTGCATGAACCTTCCTAATGTCTAGGAATACAAAGTCTGCAAATGGAGGAAGTGATGTACGCACTATTCCTACCAATAAATCCCAAGCCAATTGAAGAGATTTTTGGAAAGCCAAGGTGTTTGAGTCAATTGTTGTGATGGGTGGCAATAAAAATAGGCACCCCTTGCATAAAAACCTATTTGCCAATAGGGGAGCTACTAGGGCCCATGCTTCTAGTGCTATTGGTGCAATAGCCTCATATGAGTTGATACCGCATCCTCCCACAACTATGGGAAGAGCTATCTACAAATGCTGCCAATCATTTGATAATTGTGGGAGCATACACGGCCCTAAGATTGTGGAGAAGGTATGGTGCATGTGATTATCAAAGGAGGACCAACATGGGAGGATATATGGGTGCCAAATAGGATGCTCTTGGGACATAACATCTTAAAAGAATAAAGTATGCCACTTGAGCATTCCCCAACCAAGAAAGTAGGTGAGCATGAGCAGCAGCCTGAATCAAAGTATCTTAGATATAAGAGCTACAAAAATCCTCATCTCCTAGAGGAGAGCCCAATACACTCAATCCTCCTATTGATTTGGAATCTTGATGGGAAGTCAAAGGGGTGTAAGGATTCTATATGAGCTCCATACCTTGCATTTATGAGTCTGAAATCCTAAACCCAAGGTCTCAAGACTCAATGTGAAAGCTTGCACTATGTTGACTACATCCTCCAAGGTGCTCAAGATAAAAGTATCATCTGATAGGGATGAAAAAAGATATGTGGGAAAGGTGGTTGTAACCTCATGCAAAGTTGTGTAGTATGCAATGGAATATAATGGCCCTCTTAAAGGATCTCCTTGGCATGTACCCTCCATAGATGCTAATTGAGTGAACTTTCCTATGGTAGTATGGTGGTTGTACAATAGTAGTGTCTCAATGCCATAGAAAGTATGCACAAATGAAATCAAGGAGGGAATCTAATCCTCTACCAAACAAACATCTCTAAACAAAACTCAACAAGAAATGGTATTGAAGGTATTTTGAGACATCACACTAAGACTACCACCCAATTTGGATTGACATCCAAGGAAGCTCTAATCGCCATAATAATTTTCTCACAACTATCTGTCGCGCAATTGCATACTAATAAGGAGACAAGAAAGAAGAAATGGAGTGGTGAAACTAAACACAAATAGTGCATGACAATAAATGAAAGAAATCATCCACGATGGCTATTGGATGAATACTTGATGACTCCTTTGATAGAGCAAGGAGATGAGATGCACCAAACAAGTGAGCAACACCCAAGAGCACCAAACTCAAGACAAGATGTTGGTAGAAAGCAAAGAGAAGGAGGAAGCTTGAGGTAGGCAGATATGGGGAAAAACAATCTTGTAAATACTCAAAATTAGTCTTGATGGACCTCTTGCCAAGAAATGTAGAGAGTGGGGTAAGGCATGGGCAAAGAAGGACTCCACAAGCTATAGCTTCTCATTTGGTTGGTAGTCATGGAAAAAAGAAGGAAGGTCATATGTGGTTGATGGATGGGAATCCTATAAAGTTGACAATGTTGATAAAGAAGGGTGTTCGTATAGAAGGTAATAGTGCTTGGACTGGCTTGCCAATATTCCCTTACCTTTCCTAACATCAATGAACAACATAATTGATGATGCTTTGGAGGTGGAGTGTGAGCCTATTGGACTTTGTGATCTGTCTAGCTACTACTTGTGCTTGGATGGTATATTCCTCCTATAAAGCATGCCAATCTCCTTGCACAAACTGATGAATCAGAAAAGCGGTCTCATGATGTTTGGATGCACGTCCATGAGCAATAAAAAGCAAAGTCCACTTGAGTAAGAGAGCTAATTGGGTCCAAGTAGAGACATCTCTCTCTTGATCATCTGGCAAGATGACACATAGATTGGAGGGGGGAGAGAGAGAAAGATCGGAAGTGGTTGTGGGAGCAAGAGGTCATGGATGGAAAAGGAGACAAAAGGAGATAGTGGGTGGTGAATTTGTCATGGGAAATCAACCAAAGTAGGCTCTTTGCCCAGGAGCTGAAAAGGATGTGGTAAAGGTGTAAAAGTGGCTCCATCAAGGGGAACTTAAGCACGTAGAAGAGTAGGTAGGAATATGCAATGCTTTGGTTGATCCACTAGATGCTTATAAGGGGTATGGGGGGCTAGATGAGAAGATCCACCTATGATAGTCCCTCTAGGTACCCATGCTAGGGAACAAAGTAGAAGCATTGTGAAAGAGTGTAATAAAGAATCCTTGACCTCCTAAGAAATAAAACCCAAGATATAACTGGAAAGATAATCATTTAGAACTCAAAGCAATAAACCAACACCAAAAGATGAACACACCTAAGAAAAAACACACATTGAAACAAAACTGATGGTGTAAAAGTGAACAGATGTGAAGAGAATCTATCCACTACCAATGAAGAGTCACCATCTTGCAAGCTCTATCGTGTACATGAACCATCTGGTACAAGAACTCTCATGTACAAGAACCCATATAGGAACATTGTGGTACAAGAACAACTTGGAACAATAGTTGACTGTAAAGACCCAATCTGCACAAATCCTTAGAATGTCCATTTCTTTATATTGTGCTTTCTCAATCCACACAAGCTGCTTGCAAAGATCTCTCCAAATTCCTCCAAGATGTGTCATAATGCGTGTCCATAAGTTTGATAATTGTTATTTACCACACCCCCCTCCTATCCTACCACTGACCATGCTTCCTTTATCCAGCAAACCTTTGCAACATGGCCTTAGATTGATGATTTCAAACCCTATTTTTATGCAACCTAGTTTATTCCTTACACTCCTGTGCTAAAAAGAACAGAAATCCCTATTGTCTTGATATTCCTCTTCCACAAGCAAGCAATCTTGTCCACAGTCAGATCTGGTCAATTTGTGACTGCCTATTTGATTAAATGATAGAGGAAATTATCCTTGCTCCCAAGGCTATAACATGATGGTGAAATTGGTCCCACATTGTCTTCCTATGCTCTCTATCCCCACACTTTAATGTACCAAAAATGCAAGTTCACACTTTTGACTTCTATTGGTTGCAAAAGTTTCATTTGTTCCATGCTATAGTGCACAACTCTTGATATTGACTGACTAACATCTGAAGCTCTGCTCTAAGTGGTCTACGGACAGACATTTCTTATCTATTGTAAATCACACTCTATCATTCCATCTCTATACTCTTTTCCACCTGATCTTGCAATACTCTATCACTTGTATTGGACTTCATATGATAAATTTCCCGACCACTTCATTCTCTAACAAGACACCTACTGATCCTATTTTGTTAGTGTCCATGAACTCCATGAACATATATTCTTTTTTATCTAGAAGGCCCAATGAGCCAAGAATATAACCCATGAGAAAAGGAGAAAAATAATATAAACTCATGCATAGGTGCATAATGGAAGGAAGAGTCCATGACACCATAAAAGGGCAAAAAGCAAGGAGAAAGCAAAGCCAAAGCCCACATGGAACAAAGAAAAAAAGCAATGTGTAGCTCTACAAACACAAGAAATATGAAAATTAAGTGATAGAGATATTGTAACTATATAGTGTGATATAAATCCTTCAACAATATGTTCGGCAATAATGAGGCACAAGCCGTCAATGGTCCGGGCATGCACACTATTGATGCCCATCAATGAAGACTCAAAGCCTTTGATCTTTGTAGAGTAACACTATTGATCCCTTTGCTGAAAGTATGAGGTAAGCATGGTAGGTGAGAAAGTCAAAGTGCCTCTCCTTTGCAGTGAACCACGTGTTGCCTCTCAAAGGAGACCATCAAATTGATGATGAAAGGAGCCAAAAAGCTCCACTACTTGGAGGACAAAGGTGTCATAAGCAATCCATGGGGCATAGTGGTACTCCTTCACCTTAGTGTCAATGATTGTTGTAGCTATTCCTTGGATGCTAGCTTGGCCAAAGACTTTGGTCTAAGTGGGTTTGTCACCACTACATCATACAACATACGCCAACATACATTGCATGATGTACAATGTATGGTTCAGATTGAGTGATGGATATTGGTGCATACTCTTTGGTGAGGTGGGTCCAATAGGACAATCAATCACTCTATCTAAACCTATGAGCGTGTAGATAATAACATGATGGACTCTAGTAGGGTCTCCTCCTATGGCACATCATAGGAAATGTATGCTCTTTGCATCCAATATAGAACCACATAGGTAGTGGTTTGGTAAGCCCAAGAGTGATTGATGTGTGTAAAAGACCAAGACCGAGGAGAGAAATAAGAGAATGGAAGATCACATTGGGACACTTGAGTGTGAGAAACTCCCAATGCCTAGCATGAACTTTGGCTCTAGTATTTAAAGTGAGTATACAAGGCTCTTGAGAAACTTCCTTAAGCCGCTTTCTTGGAATGTAAGCAAAGTTAAGTTGGAAGCTTCTCAAGAAGCTTCCTTCTACAAGTCATATTGTAATAATATGGAGTTTAGCGATGAAGTTAGTCGAGCTTACGAAGTAGAGAATAAGACAAAATAGCCTAGAATATTCTAGAAGCATCTAAGAAGCTTCTTGGGAAGCTTCCCAACTAGTTAACTTGTGCCTTAGGTAGTAGGTAGGTAGCTTCTAGAAGGAAGCTTCTAGAAGGAAGCTTCTAGAAGTTTCTAACTAGCTTAGCTTGCACGCCAAGTAGGCGGCTTCTAGAAGGAAGCTTCTTGAGAAGCTTCCTGGTTAACTTGGCTTGCAATCCAAGAAAGCGGCTCAAGGAAGCTTCTTGAGAAGCTTCAAGGGTCTTGTATGCTACCTATAAATACCAAAGCCGAAGCTCATGCTAGGCATTTGGAGTTTCCCCTCATTTAAGTGTTCCAATGTGAGGTTCCATTCTCCTATTTCTCTCCTCGGTTTTGGTCTTTTACATTGGTATCAGAGCAGGAATGGGATGGATGGAATTTATGGACCACCAAATCCACTTCCACTTCCACCAAACCATTGGGACTTTCATGTCCAAATATTACCAAAGCATTGTTTCACACAATTCATCACCTCGCGCTTTGGGCAGGATTTTCTACATATGATCACCGTGTCAGAGGAACCCTTGATACTTCCAGTTGTAACTTATGGAGAACGGTGGACGTGTTGTATCTATGTGTTAATCAATTAGATAAATTGAGAGTAGAAGAATAGAGTAATAGCGATGGCGGCAATACCGGATGTTATCCTTGCAATGCAACAACAAATCGAGCATCTTACTCGATTGTTGGATGAACAAGACCAGCAACGACAAGAACAAATAGACAGAGCGCCAGTTCAAGATGGAGAAGATTGCATTCGATTTCTGAAACCCAAGGTGTTTGAAGGCAAGAATCTTCCAGACACAGTGGAGAATTTTGTGTTTGACTGCGAACGTTACTTTGAAGCCACCAATCTTCAAGACGAGCGAAAACAAATTCTCTTGGCTTCTAGCCAATTAGATGGCGTGGCAAAACTTTGGTGGTGATTCCAAGTAGAAAGAGCTGAACGACAAATTGTTACACCGATTTTGACATGGGCAGAATTCAAGGATGCAATACTTGGTTGATTTCAAACTATAAATGCCACCCCAGCTGCACGAGATAAATTGGCGGAGTTGAGGCAGATTGGCTTAGTGAGAAGCTACATCACACAATTTCAGAACATCGTCATGTAAATTCCAGATATCCAAGAAGGTGAAGTTCTAGATCAATTTGTGCGAGGATTGAAGTCACGAACCAAATTGGAGGTGACCATGCAAGAGCCATAGAACATAGAAGAAGCCATGCAATTGGCTGAGCGTTTTGATTCCTTGGTTGTGACAACTTGGTCTTGACCTCGACCTACACAAAGCCTACCAGTACCACGAGTGGAAGAACCAGTACCAATGGAGATTGATGCTATCCAACAAAGACCACTTGGCACAGCAAATAAAGAAAGATTACGACAAAATGGAGGTTGTTTTTATTGTCGCCAGTTAGGGCATTGCATTGCTAAATGTCCACTCAAGAATAGATGACCTCGACAAGTTGCCCAAGTGGAGGTTGTGGAGCAGAATGATCAGGGAAACAAAGAATCTCAATAGGAGATTTCAAGCCGCCTACTGGGAGCTTGATTAGTTCCAATGGGATTGAAGGCTCGACCTATGCAAGTCTGCTTCACTTGCAAGGTAAGATATCTAATCGGGGTTGTAGAATTTTGGTTGATTCTGGAAGTTCAAAGAATTGCATGTCTATGCAAGTAGAAAAGGAATTGATTATTCCTATCAAGCCAGTGATTGGAAGTAGTTTGATGATGGCGGATGGTAGAAAGGGTTCTGCATTCCGCACCTTGCATCCTATTACCTTCAAGATTGGGAAGGAGTATTTGGAGTGTATGAGGTTTGTAGTGGCACCTCTACACTATGATATCATTCTGGGTCTACCTTGGCTTGAATGTCATAAGGTTCAATTTGATTGGACTCGACGCCAAATTCAAGTACAACACCAAGGTAGGAATTTTTGATTAGGTTGTCTGGCACCTCTGAGTAAGACACCTAAGAATAGTCAGTCCCAAGATGGGAAGTTTGCTGAGAAGGTAGCCATAGAGTGAATCTGGAAGGGAGATGAGTCCCAAGAGGGAAGTTTACCAAGAAGGCAACCATGGAGCAAGCATGGAAGAGAGATGAGTCCCTAGAAGGGAAGTTTGTTAATGAAGCAACCATAGAGCAAGCTTTGGAGGAAGATAAGTGTGTATTCACGGTGTGGATCAAGCCGATTGCACAAGAACAATCTGAGGAGGGTCAAGTGCCGCATCAAGCAATGGTTGATTGGATAGTTCAAGAGTTTGCAGATGTGTTTCCAGATGATCTGCCAAAGGGATTACCCTCCAATCAAGGTATGCCCTTCAAGATCGACTTATTGCCAAGGAGTACTCTAGTGAGTAGACCAATCTATCGGCTCTCACCAAAGGAGTTGGAGGAGTTGCAAACAACTCTTACATAGTTCTTGGAGAAGGATTTCATACAACATAGTACCTCTCCTTGGGAAGCATCGGGATTATTTGTTCCAAAGAAGGATGGAGGACTTTGTTTCTGTATTGATTACCGTGGACTCAATAAGCAAACCGTGAAGAATGCATATCTCTTGCCGTGGATCGATGACTTGCTTGATCAACTAAGTGGAGCACGCTACTTTTCCAAGCTGGATCTTTGTAGCGGCTATTGGAAAATTCCTATTGAAGGAGAGGACGTGCAAAAGACTGCTTTTCGCACAAGGTATGGACATTTTGAGTGGAGAGTTCTACCTTTCAGACTCACTAATGCTCCAGCAGTCTTCATGGATCAGATGCATTGGGTGTCGGAGGGACTATTGGATTGGTCCGTGGTGGTGTTCTTAGATGATATCTTAATCTATAGCAGGACAGAGGTAGAACACATGAATCATGTGCGAGAAGTCCTAAGACGACTACGATAGTGGAAATTTTACTACAAGAAGTCAAAGTGTGCTTTTTGGCAGAAGGAGGTTACCTTCTCGGGTCATAAGATCTCATCAAAAGGGAACAAGATGGAAGAAGAGAAAATCAAGGCCATTACTGATTGGCCTACCCCAAAGGATGCTACAGAAGTACGAGCATTCAATGGATTGGCCAGTTTTTACCGATGGTTCATCGACTATTATGCTCACGTGGTTGCACCATTGACTGACCTCTTGGGAAAGAACTTGAGCTTCCGGTGGACCACCAAGCATGAAGAAGCATTCCAAAAGTTAAAGCATATGGTGTCTTCAAGACCTATTCTTCAACCATATGATCCTCAACTACCTTATGTGGTTGATTTTGATGCTTCTAACTTTGCAATTGGAGCTGTGTTGCAACAAGAATTTCCAGATGGACTACATCCTATTGCCTTTGTGTCTCGCCAACTAAATACAGCTGAAAGAAATTACTCTGCTCGAGATTGGGAACAACTTGCAATGGTATATGCCACCAAGGTATGGAGGCATTATCTCTTGGGGAAACAAGTGATCATGCAAACTGATCACAAGCCATTGTTGCAGACCTTACACTTGGAGTACATAAAGAGTCGGCATCATCGATGGGAAGAGCAACTCCAATTGTTTGACATCAAACTTGAGTACAAACCAGGTCGGTTCCATGTCATCCCCGATGCTCTATCACGACAACCTGATTTGAAGGATCTTCCTCTCATCACGGCGGCAATTAAAACTGTGTCCATTGACCCTAAGGTCCATAATGAGTTTCAATCAGCTCTACAACAAGATCCCTTCTTCCAAATGGTACATGGTTGTCTGACAGCACGCAACAAGGAGTACAACAACTTCTCCTTCAAGGAAAGCATTTTATTCCATGCAGACCAGATCTATGTTCCAGCCAAAGGTGATCTTCGACTTGTGCGCCTTCAAGAAGCCCATGATTTACCAATAGCTGGTCACATGGGAGTGGACAAGACCTTGGGCACCCTCCAACACCAATGGTGGTGGCCCAACATGACATAAGATGTTCAAGACTTTGTCCGATCATGTGAGAGTTGCCAATGGAACAAGGCCAGCAACCAAAAGCCGAGTGGACTCCTTCAACCACTCGCCATTCCATTTGCTCGTTGGGAGCATGTGAGCTTGGATCTCATCACATCCTTGCCAAAGACAAAACAAGGACACACCACAATCGTGGTGTTTGTGGATAAGCTTAGTAAGCAAATCCACTTGGCACCAACTTGTGATACCGTGGATGCTCCAACCTTAGCGCAAATCTACTTTGACAATGTCTTCAAGCATCATGGGATGCCACGTGTACTCATCTCCAACTGTGATCCTCAATTTACCGGGAAGTTTTGGCAAGCACTCTTCCAAATACTCGGCACCAAGCTTGCTTTGTCCACGGCCTATCATCCTCAAACTGATGGACAAACCAAACATGCCAATCGTACATTGGAGGATATGTTGCGGGCCTTTGTCAATGTCCACCATACCAACTGGGATGAATGTCTTGCAACTGCAGAATTTGCCTACAACAATTCCAAACAGGCTAGCACCGGATTTTCTCCCTTCTTTCTCAATTTTGGCCAATCCGCTTGTTCCAGATTCTCTTCTTGCTTCCCCTCCCTCTCAGGTTCCTCATACTTCCACATTCTTGACCACTATATCCCAGTCTCTCCAACAAGCCAAGTCTCACCTCTTTGTTGCTCAAAATTGCCAAAAACAATATGCGGACCACTATCGTCGTGATCTCACCTTTGAAGTTGGCGATAAAGTCATGCTATCCTCTAGTAACCTCCCTCTCCCACTTGATACCCAAGTTTGTAAACTTGCTCCTAATTGGATAGGACCCTTTGACATCACCCACATTGTCTCTCCTGTTGCTTATCAACTTGCCTTGCCTTGTCACATGCATATCTATCCTGTCTTTCATGTTTCCAAGTTGAAACCCTTTGTTCCTAACCCCTCTTCCTTTTCCTCTCGAGTCCAACCTCCTCCTTTGCCTGTCCCTATCAATGATCATGAGGAGTACGAAGTTGATTGTATCCTTGCACGTCGTCATATTCAATGAGGCCGTCGCCAACATACGGAGTACAAGGTCCTTTGGAAAGGGTATCCCCTTCATGATGCCACATGGGAACCTCTTTCCCACCTCCAAAATGCACAGATGGCCATCAAGGAATTCAAAGTTTCACAGGCAACGAGGACGTCACCAACTAGCAGCGGGGGAATATGTAACAATATGGAATTTAGCGATGAAGTTAGTCAGGCTTACGAAGTAGAGAATAAGACAAAATAGCCTAGAATATTCTAGAAGCATCTAAGAAGCTTCTTGGGAAGCTTCCCAACTAGTTAACTTGTGCCTTAAGCAGGTAGCTTCTAGAAGTTTCTAACTAGCTTAGCTTGCACGCCAAGTAGGTGACTTCTAGAAGGAAGCTTTTTGAGAAGCTTCCTGGTTAACTTGGCTTGCACTCCAAGAAAGAAGCTCAAGGAAGCTTCTTGAGAAGCTTCAAGGGTCTTGTATGCTACTTATAAATACCAAAGCCAAAGCTCATGCTAGGCATTTGGAGTTTTCCCTCATTCAAGTGTCCCAATGTGAGGTTCTATTCTCCTATTTCTCTCCTCGGTTTTGGTCTTTTACACATATACTTGGCATGCAAGCTAAACTAGTTGGAAGCTTTTGGAAGCTTCCTTCTAGAAACTTTATATTTGTAGTGCAAGCTACGCTAGCCAAGAAGCTTCTCAAGAAGTTCCAAGCTGAGCAACAAGGAGATGAGATTTGGCTTGTTAGAGGGATTGGGATATGGTGGTCAAGAAGGTGGAAATATGAGGGACATGAGATGGAGGAGGAGCAAGAATGGAATCTAGAACAAATGGATCGAGGCCAAAATTGAGGAAGAAATGAGAGAATCCGGTGCTTGCATATTGTATACAAACTCCATAGTTGTAAGACATTCATCCTAATTGGTATGGTGGATGTTAGAGAAGGCACAAAGCATATCCTTTAAGGTACAATTTTCATGTTTAGTTTGTCCACCAATTTGAGGATGATAGGCCATACACAAAGCAAGCTTGGTGCCGAGTATCTAAAGAATGCTTTCCAAAACTTCCCAATGAATCAAGGATTATGGTCAAAGATGAGTACACAAGGTATCCATGATGCTTGAAGACAATGTTGAAGTAGATCTACGCCAATGTTGGAGCATCCACAATATCAAAGGTTGGTGCCAAATGGATTTTCTTACTAAGCTTATCCACAAACACCATGATTGTTGTGTGACCTTGCTTCATCTAGGGCAGGGATATGATGAGATCTAAGCTCATGTATTCCCATTGAATAGATGGAATAGGAAGTGGTTGAAGGATTCCACTTGGTTTCTGGTTGCTAGCCTTGTCGCCTAAGCAGCTCTCACACAATTGGACAAACTCTCAAACATCTTGTGTCATATTAGGCTACCACCATTGGCATTGGAGAGTACTCAAGGTCTTGTCCACATCCATATGACCAGTGATTGGTAAGTCATGGGCTTCTTGGAGGTGCACAAGTCAGAGATCACCCTTGGTTGAAACATAAATCCGGTTCTCATAAAATAAAAGGTCTTCCTTGAAGGTGAAGGTGTTGTACCCCTTGTTGCATGTTGCAAGATGACCTTGTATCATCTGAAAGAAAGGATCTTGTTGTAAAGTGATCTTCAACTTGAGTTGGACTTTGGAGTCAATTGATGCCATTGTAATTGCCATTGGTATGAGAGGAAGAGACTTCAAATCAAGTCATCATGATAGGGCATTGAGAATGACATAGAACCACTTAGGTTTGTACTCAAGTTTGATGTCAAACAATTGTAATTGTTCCTCCCATTGATGATGTCGACTCTTCATGTATTCCAAGTGTAATGTATGCAACAAAGGTTTGTAATCAGTTTGTATGATTGCTTGTTTCCCCAAGAGATAATACCTCTACACCTTGGTTGCATATACCATTGCTAGGTGTTCTTGATCTCAAGCATAGTAATTCCTTTCTGTTGTATTTAGTCTATGAGATACAAAAGCAATAAGATGTAACCCATCTAAGAATTATTGTTGCAACATGGTTCTAATTGTAAATTTAAAAGCATCAAAATCAACCACACAAGGTAGTTGAGGTTCATATGGTTGAAAAATGGGTCTTGAAGACACCATATGTTTTAGCTTCTAGAATAATTCTTTGTGCTTATTGGTTCACTAAAAGCTTGAGTTCTTTCCTAAGAGATAGGTCAATGTGCGACTACATGAGCATAGTAGTGGATAAACCTTTGGTAAAAATTGGCCAATCCATTAAATGCCTATACTTCTATAGCATCCTTTGGAGTAGGCCAATTAGTGATGGCCTTGATTTTCTCCTCTTCTATTGTGATCCCTTTTGATGATATCTTGTGACCCAAGAAGGTAAGTTCCTTCTACCAAAAGGCACACTTCAACTTCTTGCAGTAAAACTTCCATTGTCAGAGTTGTTTTAGGACTTCTTGCATGTGATTTATGTGTTCTACCTTTATCTTGATATAGATTAAAATGTCATCCAAGAACACCATCACGTATCAATCCCATAGTCCATCCAACACTCTATGCATCTGATCCATGAAGACTATTGGAGCATTAGTGAGCCAAAATGGTAAAACTCTCTATTCAAAATGCTCATATCTTGTGCAAAAGATAATCTTTTGTACATCCTTCTTATCAATAGAGATTTGTCAATAACCACGGTAAAGATCCAACTTGAAGAAGTATTGTGCTCCATTAAATTGATCAAGCAAGTCATCAATTCAAGGCAAGAGATATGCATTCTTCATTATTTGTTTATTGAGCCTATGGTAATCAATTTAGAAATGAAATCTTCCATCTTTCTTTTGAACAAATAGTACCGGTGCTCTCCAAGAGATGTACTATGTTGTATAAAATCCTTCTCCAACAAATCTATAAGGGTTGTTTGCAACTTCTCTAATTTGTTTGGTGAGAACCGATAGATTGGCCAACTCATTAGAGTATTCCTTGGCAATACCTCAATCTTGAAGGGCATACCACAATTTGAGGTTAATCCCTTTGGCAGATCATCTGAAAACACATTTAAAAACTCTTGGACTATTTGATCAACCATTGCTTGATGAGGTTTTTGATCCTCCTTAGATCATCCTTGGTCCACATTGCAAAAATAGACTTATCTTCTTCCAAAGCTTGCTCTATGGCTGCTTCACTGACAAATTTCCCATCGTGGGACTCATCTTCCTCCAAAGCTTGCTCTATGGCTACTTCATTGACAAACTTTCCATATTGGGACTCATCTTCCTCCAAAGCTTGCTCTATGGCTACTGTCTTGACAAACTTCCTATCTTGGGACTTATTATTCTTAGGTGTCTTACCCAAAGGTGCTAGACAACCTAATCGGAACTTTCTACGTTGGTGTTGTACTTGAATTTTTTGTTGGTTCCAATCCAATTGAATCTTATGATGTTCAAGCCAAAGTAGACCTAGAATGACACTATGTTGAGGTGCTACTACAAACCTCATACACTCCAAATAATCTTTCCCAATCTTGAAGGTAATAGGATGCAAGGTATGGAATGCAAAACCCTTTCTTCCATCTGCCATCATCAATCTACTTCTAGTTACTGACCTGATAAAAAACCTAGAATGACACTATGTTGAGGTGCTACTACAAACCTCATACACTCCAAATAATCTTTCCCAATCTTGAAGGTAATAGGATGCAAGGTATGGAATGCAAAACCCTTTCTTCCATCTGCCATCATCAATCTACTTCTAGTTACTGACCTGATAAAAAACCTAGAATGACACTATGTTGAGGTGCTACTACAAACCTCATACACTCCAAATAATCTTTCCCAATCTTGAAGGTAATAGGATGCAAGGTATGGAATGCAAAACCCTTTCTTCCATCTGCCATCATCAATCTACTTCTAGTTACTGACTTGATAAAAAAACATAATTCCTTTGCTAATTGCATAAATAAGCAATTTTTTGAACCTCCAAAATCAATCAAAATTCTACAACCACAATTAAATATCATACCTTGCAAGTGAAGCAAATTGCATAGGTTTAGCCTTTGATCCCATTGGAACTAATCATGTTCCGCATAGGCGGCTTGAAATCTCCCATTGTGATTCCTTGATCGTTTTGCTCCACAAACTCCATCTGGGTGATTTGTCAAGGTTGGACATTCTTGAACGGACATTCAACAATATGATGTTCAATTTGGCGACAATTAAAACAACCACCATTTTGTCATAGTTTTTCTCTATCTATAATGCCAAGTGGTATCCGTTAAATGAAATAAATCTCCATTAGTGCTGGTTCTTCCACTTGTGTGTAGTGTATTGGTAGCTTTTGGGGAAGTCAAAGTCAAGATGAAGTTGTTGCAACCAAGGATAAAAGCATTTCACCAACCGCATAGCTTCCTCCAAGTGTTATGACTCTTGCATAGTTATCTCTAAATTGGTTTGTGATTTAAGTCTCTCAAAAATTGATCTAGAGCTTCATGTTCCAATATATCTAAAATTTATCTAATGCTATTTTGGAATTGCCAAATGTAACTTCTTACAATGCCAATCTACTTCAACTATGCCAACCTATCTTGTGCAACTTTTGTGGCATTTATAGCTTAGAATCGGCCAATTATTGCGCTCTTGAATTTTGCCCATGTCAAGATTGTTACAATAATTTTCTGTTCAGATTGCTCTACTTAGAAGTGCCACAATAGCTTTGGTACTCCATCCAATTGGCTTGAAGTCAAGAAAATATGTTTCCATTCATCTTCAAGATGGGTAGCTTTGAAATAACATTTGCGGTCACATGCAAAATTCTCCACTACACCCAAGAGATTCTTGCCTTCAAAAACCTTGGGTTTTGGAAATTAGATTTGGTCTTCTCCTTCTCAAATGGGTACTCTCTCTACGTGCTCTTATCATCAATGATCTTGTTCATCCAACAATTGGGTAAGGCGCTCGATTTGTTGTTGCATAGCAATGATAACCTCGTGCATTGCCGCCATGGTTACTACTCTATCACACCACCTGAAATCTATCTAATTTATTAACACATAGATGCAAAATGTCCATCATTCTCCATAAGTTACAACTAGAAGTACAAAAGGTTCCGAAGACAAGGTGATTGTATTCAAAAATCCTACCCAAAATGTGAGGTGATGAATTGTATGAAATGATGCTTGGGTAGTACCCAAATGCAAAAATCCCAATGGTTTGGTAGAAATGGATTTGGTGGTCCATAAATTATATTGATCCCATTCCTACTATGATACCAATGTAAAAGACCGAGACTGAAGAGAGAAATAGGAGAATGGAAGATCACATTGGGAAACTTGAGTATGGAAAACTTCAAATGACTAGCATGAGCTTTGGTTCTAGTATTTATGTGGAGTATCAAGGCTCTTGAGAAGCTTATCAAAAAGCTTTGTTGAGCCACTTTCTTGGAATGTAAGCCAAGTTAATTGGGAACCTTCTCAAGAAGCTTTTTTCTAGAAGACGTTTACTTGGCATGTAAGCTAAGCTAGTTGGAAGCTTCTAGAAGCTTCCTTCTAGAAACTTCCTACTTGGAGTGCAAGATAAGCTAGTTGAGAAGCTTTCCAAGAAGCTTCCTAGATACTTTTAGAATATTTCAGACTAATTTGGCCTATTCGTTACTTTGTTAGCACTAACTTACTTCATCGCTAAACTCCATATTGTTACAACATGGAAGGCTAATCTGAAGCCAAAGGGCTGAGGTGAACTCCTTTGACATGAAATGTAAGTTTTCAATCAACAAGGAAGCATGGATCCAAGCTCTAGTGCCCTTCCCATTACAAGAGAGGATCCTAGCTTGATCAAGTAACAATGCATCAATGAGGATGCTAGAAAGGATGTAAGTGTGCATATGCTCAATGAGCTCTACCTCAAACTTCCTAGAGTCTTAGGATACATAGTCTACAAAGGGGAGATTGCTATACATGCAAGGCTTGGCAATAAATCCCTAGCCAATCAAAGAGATATCTAGAAATTATATGTGCTTGAGTCAATTGTCACAATAGGTGGCAATAGAAATGGATGACTCTTGTGTAAAAACCTATTTTCCAAGAGTGAGGCCCGCTAGTGCCCATGCTCCAAGGTAGGCTACTGGTGCAATAATGTCCTATGATGTGATACCACATCCTCCCATGACTACAAGAAGAACTATTTGTAATTGCCGCCAAACATTTGATTATTGTGAGAGCATACAAGGTCCTAAGAGTATGGAGAAGGTATGTTGCAAGGTACTATCAAAGGACCATATATGTGGTATAAGAACCTCTTTGGGAGGATATGTACATGTAGGGTAGGATGCTCTTGGGACATAAGATTTCAAAAGGTGGGAATAGGCTACTTGTGTGTTCTCCAATCGGGAGAGGAAGTTCATATGGGTAGTAGCTTGAATCAAAGTCTCCAAGATATAGGAGCTACAAAAAGTGTCCTCTTTGAGAGGTGAGCCCAATACTCTTAAACCTATTGGGAACTAGAAAGCTAATGGGAACTCAAAGAGTGAGAGGATTGTGTGTGTGCTCTAGACCTTGCATTTACAAGTTTGAACTTGTAAAGCAAAGGACTCTAAACTAAGTGTGAAAGCCTACACAACATAGACTACATCCTCAACAAGGATGGAAAAAGACATGTGAGAAAGGTAATGATAACCTCATGCAATGATATGTAGTGAGCTATATCAAATAATGGACTTCCCAAAGAATCTTGCTTTTATGTACATTTAGCTGATACCAATTGAGTGCAGTCTCCTATGGTAATATGATGGCTATACAACAATGGTGTGTCTATACCATAGAAAGTATGCACAAAAGGAATAAGGGAAGCAATCCGATCCCCCACCGACCAAAGGACTCAAAACAAAGCTGGTGAAGAAATGGTATTGAAGTCATTTGAGACATTTACTTGGACAACCACCCAATCAGGATGGAAGTCCAAGGAAGCTCTAATAGCTATAATAACTATCTCACAACCACTCGGCGTGGCTACAACATACTAATGAGGAGATAACGAAGCTAAAAAGGAATGACAGAATTGGGAGAGACAATCCCATAAATGCTCAAAAACTAATCTTGAGAGACCACCTATTCCAATATTAGATTAAAACAATAAAAAAAAAAAAAAGTTAAATTGAAAAGTGAGAAACATGTAGAGTGGAGTAAAGCATGGGCAAAGAAGGACTCTATAAGTTGTAGCTCCTCATTTAGGTAGTAGTCATGGGCAAAGGAAGGAAGGTCGTATATGGCTGATGGATGAAGATCCTATGGGGCTGATAATGTATCTACATAGAAGGAGGCTGGTCTAGAGAGTGATAGTGCATGAATGGCCCACCAATACTTCCCTACCTAGCCAAGCATCAAGGAATGACATAGTCGACGATGATGTGGAGGTGGAGCATGAGATTGTGGGGATTGTACGAGCCATTTGGTGGCTACATGGGCTCGGATAGTGTACTCTTCTTGTAAAGTTGGCCAATCTCCATGGAGAAATTGATGAATCCAAGAGGCAATCTTGTGGTGTCTAGATGTGCTCCCATGAGCAAGAAGAAGCAAAGTCCACTGAAGGAAGAGAGCTAGCAATGTCCAGGTAGTGACATCTCTCTCATGGTCATCTGCCAAGCTGGCATTTAGGAGTACAAAAAGCATGGAGCCAAGTAGATGCCAGAATGGCAGAGGGATCCTGGTATATGTGCGTGGATGAGGTAAGCTTGAAGGGGATCCAAAGAGTGGAGCCAAGAGTAAGAGTTAGGTAGTGCTTGAAGAGAGAGAGAGCTAGAGTATGGAGTGGTTTAGGAGGATAGGTAGAGTGGTGGCCTTTGCTCTCATGCATAAGCATCTAGCTTGCCCTTGATGTTGTGCTCAACTGACCCCGACCCATGGGCAATCAAGCCATGACTGCATGGGGCAATGGGGACAAAGGATGTAAGGGGCCGCTAAGGGTACAGAAGAGAGGATGTCAAATGGTGATGGTGAGGCGAGGTCCCTAGGATAAGAGATTGTGGGAGGTGGAGGAAGAACTAAGGGGATGGTGGATCCTCCATAGGAAATTCCTTCATTGTAGATTCCTCGCACAAGGATGGCGGAAGATGTGGCGCCAAGAGATAGGACCTAAGCACTCAAGGAGCCATGCTAGAAATTGCCATACCTATGACTATGGCCTAGATGCACATAAGGCATAGTGGGTGGTCGATGAGGAGCCTTGCCTATGGTAGTCCCTATAGGGACATGTGCTAAAGAACAAAGCGGGCGTATCATAAGAGAGTTTATTGAAGTAGCTCACAACAACCAAGTAATACATAACTAGGAGACTATAAACCCAAAACATAGACTAACAAATCTGATGGTAAATGAGGAACTCAATTAAAAGCAAACACAACCAAGAACAAAACAAAAAGTACAAAGACAAAGAATGGATACGATAGGTGCCTATTTGCTACCAAAGTAGTGCGCCCATTCTATATGCTCCATCATGTGTGGTACAAGAACCCTCCAGTGCATGAGCTCTCCAATACAGACACCTCTGGTACAAGAACCCACTGATGGAGGAATTGTAGATACAAGAATATCTGGTACAGGAACAATTAGCACAAGAACACTATATCCAAGAACTATGGACCATGTGCCAAAACTGAACCCTAGGTACCTTCTTGCACTGCTGACCTGCGCACAAACAAGGAATATGAATTGAAATCCCTATTCGTGGCAAACCCCTCTCCAACACCTGATTTTGATTCCAATTTTCTCCCGTCCCTAACCTCAAAATCCACCACAAAATCCACCACAGTGAACACTTTCTTTCTTTTTGTCCCTCAAGTATAGAAATTGCCACATCGGGTTCCAGATGTCCCTCCGTCTCTGATTCTTTCCAATAAAACCTGATCAGCGAGTGTTGGTCATTCTGCAGCCTTCGTGGTGGTTCCAAAGGCCAAATTCATCTCAAACCCCTTCTGACAGGCGATCGGTAGAGCAATAATTCCATCTCCGTCTTGCTGATCCAAAAATCACCAGTTTTTCCCTGCCTGATCGGATTTCTCAGTTCATGCAACAAGTTCATCCAGATTTGCAGCCAAATTCAACTCAACGGCCATGACTCTCGCTCTTACACAAGCGCCCTGGCCTATGGAGGGGCAACTCTTACACGTTTGATAAATCTTCCCAATGAACAATAGCAACTGATTCAGACTATCACTATTTCTCACTTCCTTGGTAACATCACGCTGTTATGTGCAACCATCTCCCTTATGTGCCCCCTTTGATCTGAATCACCTCTAACCTTTCTCCTGTTTCTCCTCTTCCTCCCTTCTATCACGTTGATTCCGATCCTTTGCTGGTCGAGTTCATACTTTTAACGGACGACAGTCCTTGTGAAAATCTATGGAGCTTGGTCTTTGAGGAACACGATTGTCAGAGTAGCCATTAAAGAGTAACTAGAACTACACTTGTTTTCAATCCTAAAATTGCTTCCGCAGATGTCGGATCCCGATTGATATCAGGAAAGGCGCTGCACTCCACATTTGGGCGCAGTGGTACTCCACAACAAAGTGATACCGCAGTGTCACTGTAGGACCGATACGATTCTGTAGGGCAAGAATATCAAAGTCCAAAACCTGCATATGACGGGTTGATTCAACCACATAGTACACAAGTAGTAGAAATATAGGCAGATGGAGAACAACATCATGCCAAGAATAATGAGAAACCTTTGTGCTTTTGGTTGGTACATGAATGAATACATTCTCCAACTTGAGTTCTTGAGAGTTTAACCAACACTTAGCCTATGGAGCCTGCCTTGCCCTTTGATGCTGCACTTCGTGGTCGCCACCTTCATTCATAACTTTTGACATGGAGTCCAATTCAAGAACACATCCATTTCAGTTGATCTACGGATAGAGAAGTCCAATGCTCTGTGATGGTGACTTCTTTTGTAAAGACAAAGAAGTCTCCGAGGCAAAGGTTCTGTCTCCTTTTGCATTTGAGTGTCTTGTATTCTTTTTCTTTTTCCTTCAGCTATTAGGGGGTTTTAGAAGCGAATTTTACAGACCTTACCGAAATCAGTCGGGTTCATAGATTTCCTCTAAATAATTTCATGGGGACTTGTAATTCGAATTTACATAATTTCATGGGGATTTCTAATTCAAATTTACAGTACTTCGTTTCTGAACACTCATCTAAAGTTTTAGGGTTTCAAGCAACTTTAGAGTTTTGAATACATTTTTGAGGAAAATTAATCCTTAACTGAATTTTCATGCATTAAACATGATAGAGTACCCTTAACCCATAAAAAAATGTCGGCTTATGTTTTTCAGTACCCATGCATTTAATCTATAATGATAGGAAAATCCCCAATAAAATCGAAATACCCACACTCCACCCCGATAGAAATTTATGAAATATTTACTAATATTAAACTAATATTTATGGGATCCTTACGGAACCCCAAAACCACTTCTTGAAACCCCATATTATATCACAGGTTTCCATTACAGAGTACCCATAAGCACTACATGGGACGCGGGCGAAAAACCCGAATACGCGAGTGCAAGGACGCAAAACATGTGGGTTGGTCTTTATTTTGCTTGATGGATTCGCACTGCCTCGCGAATCCATCAAGCATCATGGTTTAGTAGGGTTAAGCGCGAAGCACGAACAGATGCCTACCCTGCAAAAATAGCCAGACAAAAGGAGGAAAACTTTGGCAAAACTTTGACAAAAGGAGGACAAAACTTTGGCGCGTAGTAGTGAGCAACATCTGGCCATGGTTTAGTGTCGGTTACAGGGGTAATTGCCTTTTTAAGAACTTGTATAATCAATGCGTAAAAAATGGTCAACTCTATTCCACATGAATCGGTAAACAAGCAACAACTTGACCCCAGATATCGGGAGGTGTAAAAAGAGTAATATTCATCTGGTTAACCACATATAGATAATCTACTTAATTTATTCTTTGGTGTTTAGGAAACGTCCCTGCTAAGATAAGTAACAAGAAATATCGGCTCCACTCTTTTCCCAAATTTATTGGGGATACTTATTGGGGATAGTGTGTACTTTTATTAAGTATCAGTCACACTAGTAGGGGCCTTTCATGACGTAATTAATGGAAATTGCTACAATGCACAGTAATTGAGAGGGAATTATCCAAAATACTCCGCTTAAAACAAGTATTCTCCAAACCGCCCCATTTCCATTAAAATGGGGCATGAACTTGTGATCCGTGTGGCATTTTAGAGAATATTATTTTTTAATGGGGCATTTTGGAGAAGTCTCCTTGATTGAGACCTTTTGACATAGTAAGGAAATATACACTAATTAGGCTTTTTTCCTTATATATAGGATATAAATGGACTATTATGTTTACAAATACTCTTTAAACTTAGTCAATGTGATGGAGAGGAGCATTATGTGTTGAGATCTATATTCTTGTGCTAGCCATGGCTACACTTCCCCATGTGGAGCTGCCTAGAGCAGCTCGGGATACACCATGCCTGTTGTGTCATTGATGTTTTACCTTGCAAGGGGTAAAGAACCATGAGGGAAGGATACACAAGGACTATGATTGGACCATTTGGGATGCTCATGTGAGGCAAGAGACCACATCAATATCAATGACACTCAAGATTACGCATGCTTCCTCTATCACTTTGTTGACTATTCCGAGGATATCAAGTCTTGGAAGTGGTTAGCATCTCAGGTGGTGGATTGTATTTTGGGATTATTGGAGACTAGTTTTCCATGTACAGGTTTATTCCATGGGCTACCCCGTACACTCCATGATGAGACTTGATAAGCTTTTTGCCTACCAGTTGATTGTTTGGCACATGATCCATTGGATGACTTAGCATGGTTCTTATTCCTCTTACTCCCTTAATGGTACCTTCTTATGCTATGCTAGAGGTGGATGTGCGGGGCATATAGAGGTGGCTGCTAGATTTTGTTGATTTGGAGCAGGAGATTGGGCTGCTCTATAAGAAGAGTTGGTTAGGGCTGCACGATTTAGTAGATAGATTCTACCACAAGATACCACATAGTCTCCTCAATCACAATGGTGTAGGACAGGGGTCAGGCACAAGAATTTAGTAGAGCAACACAAGTGTTGCATCTTTTGTCTATAGCTAGTCCCACTTATGAGACTATCTCTTCCTTATGCTCACTACATCGTATGGCAAAAGAGGGTGTACCATAAGAGGTCTTAGATTATCAACATGAGTAGCTTTTATGTCTCAATAGATCACTTTTTGCACAAGAATTGTGCACTACCCCTCACCTCTCTTGAGGAGGCTTGTTAGGGATAGTATATGAGCATCTTAGAGATTGCTTTCATGTAGATGATCCTTCTAGTGGATTAAGCAAGTTGTTTTAGGTGTTTGAAGTAGTAGAGAGGGGAGATATTCCTACATCAATTAGTTGGGTGTTAGGGGTTAGTTGACTTCTCTCAATGGAGAACGGCACAAAATGCATGAGACCAATTGTTATTGGAGAGATATTTTTTTGCTTGGTTAGCCGCACCATTGTCCTTCAATATAGATCTCACTTCAGAGAGCACCTAAGTCCACATCAGTTTGGAGTAGCTATACTTGGAGCGTGCAAGGCTATTTCTCTAAGCATCATGGCACTTCTAGATATCCATCTAGAGTGGGTTGTCCTACATGTGGATACTTAGAATACTTTTAATAGCATCTCTTGTGCATCCATCTTTAGAGAGCTTAGGTGTAACAATATGGAGTTTAGGGACATAGTTAGTAAGGCTAACTAAGTAGAGAATAAGCCAAATTAGCCTACCTTTTGGACTCACTAATGCTCCAGTAGTCTTCATAGATCAGATGCATTGGGTGTTGGATGGACTATTAGATTGGTCCGTGGTGGTATTCTTGGATGATATCTTAATCTATAGTGAGACAGAGGTAGAACAAGTGAATCATGTGCGAGAAGTCCTAAGACAACGACAACAATGGAAATTTTATTGTAAGAAGTCAAAGTGTGTCTTTTGGCAGAAGGAGGTTACCTTCTTGGGTCATAAGATCTCATGAGAGGGGATCAAGATGGAAGAAGAGAAAATCAAGGCCATTACTGATTGGCCTACTCCAAAGGATGCTACAAAAGTACGAGCGTTCAATGGATTGGCCAGTTTTTACCAACGGTTCATCCACTATTATGCTCATGTGGTTGCACCATTGACTGACCTCTTGGGAAAGAACTCGAGCTTCTAGTGGACCACCAAGCATGAAGAAGCATTCCAAAAGTTAAAGCATATGGTGTCTTTGAGACCCATTCTTCAACCATATGATCCTCAACTACCTTGTGTGGTTGATTTTGATGCTTCTAACTTTGCAATTGGAGTTGTGTTGCAACAAGAAATCCCAGATGGACTACATCCCATTGCCTTTGTGTCTCACCGACTAAATACAACTGAAAGAAATTACTCTGCTTGAGATCAAGAACAACTTGCAATGGTATATGCCACCAAGGTATGGAGGCATTATCTCTTGGGGAAACAAGTGATCATGCAAACTGATCACAAGCCATTGTTGCAGACCTTACACTTGGAACACATGAAGAGTCGACATCATCGATGGGAAGAGCAACTCCAATTGTTTGATATCAAACTTGAGTACAAACCAGATTGGTTCCATGTCATCCCTGATGCTCTATTACGACGACCTGATTTGAAGTCTCTTCTTCTCATCACGACAGCAATTACAATGGTGTCAACTGACCCCAAGGTCCATAACAATTTTTGGTCAACTCTACAACAAGATCCCTTCTTCCAAATGGTACATGGTTGTCTGACAGCAAGTGATAAGGAGTAAAACACCTTTTCCTTCAAGGAAGGCCTTCTATTCTATGCAGACCGGATCTATGTTCTAACTAAAGGTGATCTCTGACTTGTGCGCCTTCAAGAAGCGCATGATCTACCAATAGCTGGTCACATGGGGGTGGACAAGACCTTGGGTACCCTCCAACGCCAATGGTGGTGGCCCAACATGACACAAAATGTTTGGGAGTTTGTGCAATCGTGTGAGATTTGTCAACACAACAAAGCTAGTAACCAGAAGCCGAGTGGACTCCTTCTGCCACTTCCCATTCCAACTACTCATTGGGAACATGTGAGCTTAGATCTCATCACCTCTTTGCCCAAGACACAACAAGGGTCATACAACAATTGTGGTGTTTGTGGATAAGTCCATTTGGCACCAACGGTTGATACTGTGGATGCTCCAACCTTTGTGCAAATCTACTTTGATAATATATTCAAACATCATGGGATGCCATGTGTACTCATCTTTGACCATGATCCTCACTTCACCGGAAAGTTTTGGCAAGCCTTCTTTTAGATACTTGGCACCAAACTTGCTTTGTCCATAGCCTATCATCCTCAAACTGATGGACAAATTGAATGTGCAAATTGCACCTTGTAAGATATGCTTTGAGCCTTCATCAACATTCACCACACCAATTGGGATGAATGTCTTGCAACTATGGAGTTTGCATACAAGAATTCTAAAGAGGCAAGCACCGGATTCTCTCCTTTCTTTCTCAATTTTGGCCAAGATCCGCCTGTCCCAGATTCTCTTCTTGCTCCTCCCTCGTCTTAGGTCCCTCATACTTCAACCCTCTTGACCACCATATCCAAATCTCTCCAACAAGCCAAATCTCACCTCCTTGTTGCTCAAAATCGTCAAAAACAATATGCGGACCACCATTGTTGTGATCTCACCTTTGAAGTTGGTGATAAATTTATGTTATCCTCTAGTAATCTACCACTCTCACAAGTTTGTAAAATTACCCCAAATTGGATAGGACCTTTAGATATCACCCAAAGTGTCTCTTCTGTTGCTTATATATGCGCATCCATCATGTCTTTCATGTTTCCAAGTTGAAACCTTTTTCCCTAACCCCTCTTCTTTTTCCTCTTGTGTCCAACCTTGTCCTCCCCTTATCCCTATCAATGATCATGAGGAGTACGAAGTTGATCGTATCCTTGTGCATCGCTACATCCAACACGGACGCCGACAACATACGGAGTACAAGGTCCTTTGGAAAGGGTATCCCCTTCATGATGCCACATGGGAACCTATTTCTCACCTCCAAAATGCACAGACGGCTATCCAGGAGTTTGAAGCGTCAATGGATACAAGGACATCACCAACTAGCGGTGGGGAAATATGTAACAATATGGAGTTTAGCAACGTAGTTAGTAGGGCTAACAAAGTAGAGAATAAGCCAAATTAGCCTAGGATATTCTAGAAGCATCTAGGAAGCTTCTTGGGAAGCTTCCCAACTAGTTGTGCTCCAAGCAGGTAGTTTCTAGAAGGAAGCTTCTAGAAGCTTCTAACTAGCTTAGCTTACACGCCAAGTAGGCGGCTTCTAGAAGGAAGCTTCTTGAGAAGCTTCCAGTTAACTTGGCTTGCACTCTAAGAAAGCAGCTCAAGGAAGCTTCTTGAGAAGCTTTTGAAGGGCTTTGTATGCTACCTATAAATACCAAAGCCAAAGCTCATGCTAGGCATTTAGAGTTTTCCCTCATTCAAGTGTCCCAATGTGAGTTTCCATTCACCTATTTCTCTCCTCAGTCTTGGTCTTTTACATTAGGGAGGCTGGTGGATCCTTTGTGAGTCTCAATCCCTTTGTGTGGTTGTTCTATGGCTCTCTTGCTTTCCTTTACTACTAGCATGGATGGTCACAAGAGGGAATCTCCGTCTTGGAGTCAATTTTTGGTACATAATAGGGAGATCCTTTGGAAGGACCTTTGTTTGCCATAGCTCACTTCAAAGCTCTCTTATCTACTACTTTGGCCATGCTTGGTTATGTATTTCCCTCCTTAGCAGACAATACACATATTGTGGGCCCCATAGATCAGATTAGACAATCCTTTGATCACTTGACTACCAAGCTATATCATGTAAGCTTGAGAGTCAAGGTGTCAAAGTCCAGAGCATGGTCCCCTTTAAGTATCCATCCCTAGCTTGAATTTTCAGAGGGTGTGTCACATCTATAGATGGACTACATATTCTTGGAGTGCCAATAAGATTCAAGGATTTTGTCACATGCTTCTTAGACGTTGCCTTTGTAGATGTTATTCTCCATGTGGATGACCTTCCGCTATTAGAAAATCCACAAGTGACATTTAGTATACTCTCCTCTAGTATTGCCCATTGATTGACTTGTCTTTTCCACATAGTTCTCCCTTCATTGACTTTCCTATCAAGTCTAAGAGCTTTTCTTAAGAGGATCCGTGAGTATTTGGTGATAACATTGGACCAAAGACATTTGAGTATGTAATGGGGAATTTGGCACATAGACAAACATCTTTATTGATTTTTTGCAGAAGGGTAGGCCTATTATTTATGGAGGAGATGGCACCTATAGCATTTTTGGGTAGTTGTGCTCTCTTGGCAACACTACTTTCCTCCCATTTTGTGATTGCCAATAGTCCAATTTTGGAGACTTATGTGACCAAGGTGGAGGAGTGATCCTTTTCTCTCCAAGTTTTATTACGGCATATGAGAGATGTTCTATCTCCATGCGCATGTGAGGACCTTCCATTCTCTGCTTCACTACCGTCAGATGGACTAGAGGTTTGCAATCTTCCTTAATGGAGTGACAATGTTAGCATATGCTACATTCTCTCTTAGTTGACTTGTCCATTCCTTGGGCCACTACAACACAACTTTGCTCTTGCTCCAGCAAAGGTGCTACCTCTTGGATCCTAGCTTGACCATGCATCAAGGAATTTTGCACCCAGCATTATCTCTAGAGCAAAGCAATTCTGCCTAGCTTTGGTCCACTTGTCTTTATCTTTGTTACTCACTTCTAAGTGTGGTTCTACATTAGATGCAACAGCAGTCCATATGGCACAATGTCCTTATGGAGGATAGAGGATAGCTACCCATGATGCCATTAGGGGTATAGTGTTTGCTACGGCACGAGAGAGTGGATTCCTTGCTTGGAGGGAGCATTCATATTCTTTGCAAATGACGTGTGTCAAAGTAGACTAATACTTGGTCCAAGATGATCAGGTGATAGTGGCGGATGTTGTGGTTATAGACCCTATGCGTGATGCAGTTTTGGAGAAAATGATTACTCACCTCCTGGATGGGTGGCGAACTGAGCAACAACACGCAAGGTCTCCAAGTATAGGGGTATGCATCAAGGTCACATCTTTGTTCCTCTAGCCTTGGAGTTATATGGAGTGATGGAACATTGAACACATTTGTCAATGACTGCCCTGGAGCTTATCATATTAGACGCCATGGGGTACCACTCTCACTCCCATACTTTGTAGTATACTTTAGACAGCATGTGTCCATTGCTCTATAGAGAGCATTGGTTGGTGCAATCCATAGGAGAGCAATCACTCTAGGTGATGTTTCTTCATATGCTCCATTACTTTAAAAACCATATGACTTGCATAGCACGGATATCTTAGGTGCGGTAGGGCAGATTTTCTCATATTGATACTATTAGGGTCTAGCCTCATTCTACCTCGTTTGTCTCTCCCTTGTACAGCTTGATGGGGTCACCCCATCCTTCTTGTGTTCTATGTGGTCGCCTTCTCTACTCTCGAATGTATGCTCTTTTGAACACACTAGAAAAACTTAGATTAAGGAGAAACTAGTGATGAAAAACACTTACCAAGTCCAACAAGGGGTGAAATTAGAGGGAACGTGGAAATGCAACTCACATCTAACTAGTAACATAGAACTCCTCTTACTGAAGACGTTTCTCGCCAAATTTGGCTACTTTTCCAACTTGATCTTTGACCCTCCTCCTAAACGGGGACCGACTTACTGCCATCTGGTGTAGCCATCGCCGTAGCCCCGCGAGTGTGTATCCAGTTAACTTGCAGCACAGTTATTGAAGACCACAGTCAACAATTACCACCCCAGTCAGCAGCAGAATCTCGCAGACTGTACAGAATCTCGTTCTTGACATTCTTGCCTACTTTCTCGAGAGGATGATGGAGCTGGGACCCGATTGGGTATAGTACCGCGTTTCTAGCACAATTTCTTTGTTGAATCTCCATGAAATTGCATGCAGTAATTATCTTCATGGACTCGCACGCGAGACACAGACTTAACGAAGAGTTGTCTCTTCGTCCATGGTATTTCACAATTATTTTTTATTGCTTTAAATTATCAAATTCCTTTCACAATTATTTCCTCATCCGCTCTCTGTGTGTTACGATCTCATCCGAAAAATGAACGGAGAAACATTCCCTTCTGTCTACACTACTGGAACTATGGGACACTGGATATTGACCAGTCCCCTTTGTCAATCCAAGGCACGAGGAAAGCGAGATGGTACGTAGATCACAGATGAGCTCGAGATGTGCATGATCTTTGATGTATATATGCAGCCTGGACGGTGATTGAGGAACTCATCACCATGACTAGATTTCCTTCTTGGGCCAATCGAGCTGCTTTTAGTACAGTATAGTACAGATTTCAGGGTCGAATCTTTTGCGTCTAAATGTGCGTGGTTGGAAATTTGAAGCTGTGAGTAGAAGGTGGAAACCTTGTCGGACGCAAGATTGAGAATATCGGCTTCGAACTTGGGAGGTAGTATATTTGCCAGGATGGGGTATCCAAAGGGCGTGCGAGAGGAGAGGTGTGGGTTGCTGTTGACTTTTTGGGCACTCATTGCTCCTGGGGCTGTTATGGGCCAAGCTACATTGCTTGAGCAGAAGCCTTTGGACGATCTGCTCGAGCAAGCTCTTATTGAAAGTGAGAATGAATTGGTGCCGGCCTTGTTCGTGTTTAGAGACTCGATGCTGCATGCTGGCAGCAACCATTTATTTCTCAGCTTGTTGACCGCAAATCACAAGCCTTATGGCAATTCACATTTTGGCAGGCCCACTGGTAGATTCACCAACGGGCGGAATTACGCAGACTTCTTTGCGGATAAGTTTGGGTTGGCATTTCGTGAGCCCTAGCTAAAGCGGGAAGTGGAGTGCTATGAAGGGAGTGAATTAGGCATCCGCTGGCAGTGGTATTTTTGCAGCTACCAACGAAGGAAACAAAGTTATCCCCTTTCTCGATCAGATTCTGCAATTCCCCACAGCCCGTAGATGCATTCATGCAAAGCACGATGGGACGTTCTCGAGGAATCGATTAAAACCCTGTACAATATCGGTGCCCGGAAGTTCATGCTGTTGGGCAGCGGTCCTGTGGGATGTGTCCCAGGTGTGTTGGCGTTCTCCGGATAGACGATGGCAAATGCCTTGAATCTGTAAATGACGTGATGAAAAGGTTTAACAGCGCTCTTGAGAAATTCGTTGTGAAGACACTCCCAGAACGCTTTGCAGATATAAAAGCTATCATTGGCAAGCCCTACTCCACGTTCCAATCTTTCATAGAGTGAGAACATGGACTCATTGGTAGCGTGAATGCATGTTGCGGAGCAGGAATGTACAACGCCGAAGTCCAATGTGGTTGGACGATCAATCTCATCACCAACCCTCCCTCATGGGTATTTGAGAACGTGGATGAATATATCTTTTGGAACTATTTCCATCCCACCGATAGAGCTTATGGGATTATCGCTGAGAAGTTGTGGGATGGTGATGTGGACTCCGTTGCTCCTGTGAATCTTAAGACTCTTCTCAGCTTGTGATAGAGCTCTCTCTGCCTCCGTTTTCCCTGTGAAACTTAAGACTCTTGTCGGCTTGAAATACAGCTTTTCCCGCTTCCATTGCTGCCATCTTTTGTTCAGAGTTTGGAGTACTCTGTCAGCTGTATCATCCATGAAAACTAGCGAAGCAAACGAGGAGCCTGTTGTATACTGCAGATAATTTCCACCTGTTTCGGACCCGGGATTCTGTTTAACTTCTTCGCTGGCCGACACAGTTTTGAACCCTGATCAAACAGAGTTGTTCCAGCAAATTTGCAAGTGTATTTTCTGCGGTTCGTTAAGATGCAACAGGTTATTGCCCGGGGTTATTCGCCTCTTTTGTCTGATATTTCTCAAGTCATCGATCTAGAGATGAAATCTCAAACTGTGACTTCCATTCCGCTCTGCATGAACCCAAAACTCTATACATTCATACATGTGCTTTGAATATTATATGTCTCTATCACATATTGAAATAATATTCAAAATATTTAATCATTTTGCCTATATTCCTCACTGTAAAATTATACACAAGAACATCTAATATATATTTTAATCACGATATAATCACAAAATCTTTGATATTCTGATAAAAGTTACTTCAAGATGATTTGTTTTAAGAGGAAAGATGGTGCATGTATTTCAAATATAACTAACTTAAACGGCTCAAAATATTATATCAAGGATTATAAGAAATGATCTTCTTATTTATTTTAAATTATAATTCAATTTTGATTCGCATATTATAACTGAGGTTTAGAAACTATTCAGTTTTCAGTCCGAGATATAAGTCTTGGATATGAATGTAAGTTTTGACTTATTGATCTCATTAAGCCAAATTATATTTTCTTGTTATTTTAATCAAGGGATGTTTATAAGTAGTCGTATCTAAATTTCATATATATATTGATATATTGCTTTTGAGTTTAAATATGCGTGTTTGATAATATTATACGAGGAGGAAATCTTTGTGAGAACATTGAATAAAAATTTTAAGTAATATAATGTCATCTTCTAGAGTTTTCCTTTGGTCTAGTATTGCCTTGAGTATGATTGGAAACTGATAAGAGAATGTGGTCTTTGGTGTTTCGTAGTGGACCAAATGAGTTTCTCCATCCAATTTCTTACACTTGGAAGTATATTCTCTTTATACTAAAAATGATTAAAGAATGATATTCAATGTATGGTATCCAGTTTCACTCAATGTACTTATCACAATCTCATATTGTGAAGTGATTTAACAGTGCCATGAAGAGCATAGATTGTAAAAGAAGAATAAAATTTAGATACAATGTAATTACAATAAAATAGAATTTTAATTTTATTCTAAAAATGTTAGGAAATTATTATAATTATTACTTTGGTGACGAAATAAAGGTTACCATACTAGATCAAAGATATACCATTAGAATGTAATATATATCGAAACTTTCCTTTACAATCAAATCCATTAGAAAAACAAGATGGATCGTGCATTGACAAATTAGTCATACATGACTTAGCTAAAATTAGTATTAGTATTGCAGATTTACCTAGAAAAGTGACGAGGAACAACAAGTAGTCCCTAGGTAGTGACGCATCTTTAGTTTAATGATCGTATGCCATTGTAATTTGAAGTTGAAATTTACCAGATTTGAGTAAATCTTCTGTATAATTCATGTGACTGAATCAGAACTCTTTTACTCAAGGGAAAGAATTATTAAGGAAGAAAATTGGAATTTTCATCTTTGGATGTTTTTTTAATTGTAAATAAATCCTAATCTGAAAGTAAATAATTTAAATAATGAAAATAAATAATTTAGTTCTTAGACAACAATGATTATTTTGATTACCATAAAAGAAAATCTTCTAATACAAGAGGTATTACACATGCATTTAACCTACTAGTACGATATTAATAAAGAATATTTATTCAACAAATTTCATTCAAACTTGTCTAGATGAGCACATGAGTATATACTTGATTATACTGATCAGCTCTAGTTCAAGTTTTTGAGTTGGATATGTCAAAAGCATAAAACATATACAATCAAATCAATACTTCATATTGATGCACGTCAAAATAATGCCTAATATTAAGAGCATGAGAATTGGTGTAAGATGGTAAATGAATGCTGTTGACATTGGGTCCTAAATAAGGTGACACCTAAATCATTTTTAAAGTTATCTTCTAGAGACATACAAGTATCTAAATAATAAGTTTCAATTACAAAAAGTTTAAATTATTTTGGATGAAAAACTATAGAAAAAGAATCTAAATTTGAATTGCATCAAATCAAATAATAGAAAGAACCCAAAAATCATAAAAAGCTGAATATAAACCACTGACAACAACTTATGTGCATAGTTGATATATTTAGCAGATTTCTTTTATCAATCATGTAATGTCATTATTAGCTTTTTCTGATATAATCATTTTTGCTATAATGAAGGGATATAATACAAAAGGTATTCTTATTCACTTCTTTTTTAGGTCTATAAATCTGAACTTTTGACCACTCAATATTACTAAAAGTAAGTAACCATGACAGTATTAATTAATAATACTTTTGTGATGCACACATTTTTTTAAAAGTTTTTTTGAAATTATTTTTCTCTCTTTTCAACAAGGATATGGTAGAATCATTTCTTGTTCATGAAAGGAAACCTCTTAGTTGTGTTTTCATAAGATTTGTGTATGTACATGTAAGGGAACAAAGGAAATAGGTACATAGCAGAATGCACTCCAAAAGATGAATCACAAAGATGTCAATTCCAAAGCGAGGTAAGAGGCAAGAGTACACTTCTTGAGTAGCTTAGTTGAGACACTCACATAATATTTTCAGATTAAGCACCAGAAGACTACTCCTTACAACCCACAAGCAAATGGTATGATATAGAAGTATAATGGTCTTTTATGCAAGATCCTCAACAAGGTGACTTTCAAGTATGCATATAATAGGGTACTAAGTTACCAACTACTATGTCGGCCTACCAAACTATTGAGAAGATCACCATGTAGTATAATACATACTTCTTAGCGTATAGGTTATATCCAATTTTACCAATGAATTTTGAAGTTCCTGCTTACGAGATTCTCTCTAAAGAACAACTAACTAAAGAATGAGTCAAGACATTTGGTTACAATCACTGATGTTCCTTGAGGAGAAAAGAGATGAATCATATGAGCACACATAGAGGAATCAACTTGGTGGGGAGAAACAAGATGATGTGTACAAGCACACAAAGAGGAATCAACCCTAAAAGAAGGAACAACATGACAAGAAGATTAAACAAGTAATAATTGTAGAGGGAGACTTAGACTTAGTTGCACAACCGTCAACATAAACTCTTCTTTTGGAAGTTACATTTCAGATTGATGGGATCATAAAGAGTGGTGCAAGTTTACTATCAAGGGTCCTTACAATTAGCTGATCTAGGAGAGAATCTGTTAGCTACACAAGTGAATGGCTGGTGTGTCCAAATATATTATTCTTAACTCCAAATACAAGAGTAGCCCTTGTGTCAATGAGGATGCTAACATTGAAGAGGTGCTATGTGGTGCAAAAAATTTTGCAGAGGTTTTTTTTTTTCTCTCTTTTTCCACAAGGATATGGTAGAATAAAAGGAAAATTCTTAGTTGAGTTTTCTCTGGGGTTATGTCTATACATGCAAGGGTTACAAAGGGAACAAAGATAAAGCCACATGCACTCAAGAGGAAGAATCCAAAAAATGTAAAAGTTTGAAGAGTGGTTGGAGGCAAAGAATTCAAGTATGAAGGTCATTTGGACCTTAAAATTGTGCACCAATTTGAATGCATCACCATTGAGATAAACAATTTCCACCAAGGACCATTGGTGTAAATCAAAGTACTTGCATGTGTGGAGAATGATTTCTTACCTCATAATTCAAAAACATTGTCTATAAAAGTGCACTTGGAGCACTTTCACTTTTTGCCAAGGTATTTTAGTCCCAAACCTGCAAAGCAAGCAATAATCCTAGACCTTTGTCATTCTTTGTAGTCTTTCATAGTCCTTGATAGTTATTATATTTAGTCTTTTGCACTCAATAGGAAACATGGAATCTATTCAAAAACCCATGAGTAAGATCCTTGAGGCAATACTCTATGCCCAACATTAACAATTGGGCAAACTATTATAAGAGTGAGATGGTCTAGAGTAAGTATCTCTCCTTCTTGCTCTAGAATTAAAAGCTTAGTAATTTAGGGATCATCTTTGAGACAAAGGGAAGGAAGGAGAGAGCAAAATGGATAAATCTTTAAGGGAACACTTTTGCATGGATAGAGGAGAATTGGAGGAATGTCCTCAAGTTCAATGTAGCTCAACCTAGAGGTATGACTTTTGACACCAAATTTGGAATTGGAAACAAAGAGATGAACACCCAAACTATGGATTCCTTTGGAGAGAAGAGATCTATCAACAATGGCTAAAGGGTTAGCAGCTTCAAGGATCTAGCTTGAAGTAATGATGAAATTATTTTGACCAAAGAGAACAATGCATCTCAACAATAGTTACAAGGACCTAGCTTGAAGGGTGGTTGAGCAAGCAATGATGAAACTATTTTGACCAAAGAGGATGACGTACATCAACATTAGCCAGGCCATCTTTAGGTTCTATCTTGCAGCTCATGGACACATTTCTTCCCTAGTAATTAGGTAATTTACCTAGATATTGTAAAAGTCCAAGACCAAAGAGAGAAATAGGATAATGGAAGCTCACGTTGGGACACTTGAATGACAGAAAACTCCAAATGCCTAGCATGAGCTTTGGCTCTTGTATTTAAAGAGAGCATACAAGACCCTTGAGAAGCTTCTCAAGAAGCTTCCTTGAGGTGATTTCTTGGAGTGCAAGCCAAGTTAATTATGAAGCTTCTCAAGAGGCTTCCTTCTAGAAGCCGCTTACTTGGCATGCAAGCTAAGCTAGTTGGAAGCTTCTAGAAGCTTCCTTCTAGAAACTACCTACTTGCGGTGTAAGTTAAGCTAGTCAAGAAGCTTCTTAGATATTTTTGGAATATTCTGGGTTAATTTATCTTATTTGCTATTTCATTAGCCCTACTAACTTTGTCGCTAAACTCCGTATGTTTAGGAACAAAGGGTTTCAACTTGGAAACATGACAATCAGGATGGATGCCCATATGACAAGGCAAGGCAAGTCGACAAGCAACAAGAGAGATAATTTGGGTGATATCAAAGGGTCCTATCCAATTAGTGGCGAGTTTACAAACTTGGGTATCAAGTGGGAGAGTGAAGTTATTAGATGAGAGCATGACCTTCTCACCACCTTGAAAGTTGAGATCACGACGATGGTGATCTGTATATTTTTTTACCAATTTTGTGCAACAAGGAGATGATATTTGGCTTCTTGGAGGGATTGTGTAATACTCCAAGGACAAGAGAAGAGATAAAACACAAATTTCACACTCAATCATCCGATGCCCCAAAGGAGTCCTTCTCTTTATTATATAGACAAAGAGGATCTCCTCCAAGGAAGCTCCACCATAGGATTAACCACATAGATACATGACATGTCAGCAAGCTCCACCCTTGAATTAATTACTTGGATGGGTGACATGTTGATTCTGATCCTATTTTGTTAGTCAAACAAGCTTTGATTAGAGGGAATCTTTTAGGAAATCTTCCAATAGGAATCTTAGAATCACGTGGGTGAGGTACCATTGGAAAGCTCTTGATGAGACAAAGTAGGGGGAGGGAAGTCGAGCCTTTCCTTTGATAGGGGGGGTCTGCATATTTTCAAGTTCTAATTCATCCGTTTAGGCCTCAAAAATTACCTTCAAAGATTTCAAGCATATTTTGGTTCCTACTCTATTAGTAGAAGTTCACTTTTGGTGATACCTCTTTTTGATCTATTTATTACATCATGTGTAACATCCTTCTAGATGTTACCAAACCAATTCTTACCTTTGAATCATATGTCTAGCTATTGGTTTTAAGGTTTTCAAGTCTATTTCAATTTCTGCCCTGTTAGTAGAAGTACTCTTTTATTGATACCTCCCACAGATCTATTTTATCTATCATGTATAACATCATTCTAGATGTTACCAAACCAAATTTCACATTGAGATCATATGGCTAGCTCTTGGTATTACAAATTTGGAGATGGTGGTCAAGAAGGTGGAAGTATGAGGGACTTGAGATGGAGGAGGAGCAAGAAAGGAATCTAGAACAAGTGGATCTTGGCCAAAATTGAGAAAGAAAGGAGAGAATCTGGTGCTTGCATGTTTAGAATTATTGTATGCAAACTCTACAACTACAAGACATTCATCCCAATTGGTATGGTGAATGTTGACAAAGGCATAAAGCATATCTTCCAAGGTGTGATTTGCATGTTCAATTTGTCCATCAATTTGAGGATGATAGGCCGTGGACAAAGCAAGCTTGGTATCTCAAAGAGTGCTTGCCAAAACTTTGCAGTGAAGCGAGAATCAAGGTTGGAGATGAGTGCACACTGCATCCCATGATGCTTGAATATATTGTCGAAGTAGATTTGCACCAGGGTTGGAGCATCCACAATATCAACCGTTGGTGCCAAATGGATTTGCTTCTAAAGCTTGGACCACAATTATTGTGTGACCTTGCTTTGTCTGGAGTAAGGAGGTGATGAGATCTAAGCTCACATGTTCCCAACAAGTAGATGGAATGGGGAGTGGTTGAAGGAGTCCACTTGGTCTTTTGTTATTGGCCTTATTGTGTTGGCAACTCTCACACAATCGGACAACTCCTCAACATCTTGTGCCATGTTGGGCCACCACCATTCATTGGAGGGTACCTAAGGTTTTTTCCACAACCATGTGACCAGCACTTGGTAAATCATGGGCTTCTTGAAAGCGCAAAAGTTAGAGATCACCTTTGGCTGGAACATAGATCCGGTCCTCATGGAATAGAAGGCTTTCCTTGAAGGAGAAGGTGTAGTACTCATTGTTGCATGTTGTTAGATGACCATGTACCATTTCAAATAAGGGATCTTGTTGTAGGGCTGACCAAAACTCATTATGGACCTTGGAGTCAATTGACACCATCGTAATTGCCACCGTGATGAGAGGAAGAGACTTCAAATCAGGTTGTTGTGATAGAGCATCAAGGATGACATGGAATTGACTTGGTGCATACTCAAGTTTGATGCAAACAATTGGAGTGTGAGCTCCTCCCATTGATTATGTCGACTCTTCATGTGTTCCAAGTGTAAGGTCTGCAACAATGATTTGTGATCAGTTTGCTTGATCAATTGTTTCCCCAAGAGATAATGCCTCCATACTTGGGTGGCACATACCATTCCCAATTTTTTGCAATCTCAAATAGAGTAATTTCTTTAAGTTATATTTAGTTGGTGAGACACAAAGGCAATGAGATGTAATCCATTTGGGAAATCCTGTTGCAACATTGCTCCAATTACAAAGTTAGAAGCATCCAAATCAACCACATAAGGTAGTTAACGATCATATGGTTGAAGAATGGGTCTTGAATTCACCATATGTTTCAACTTCTAGAATGCTTCTTTGTGTTTGGTGGTCCATTGGAAGTTTGAGTTCTTCTCCAACAGGTCAGTCAATGGTGCATCCACATGAGCATAATAGTGGATGAACCATCGGTAAAAACTAGCTAATCCATTAAATGCCCATACTTCTATAGCATCCTTTAGAGTAGCCCAATCAGTAATGGTCTTGATTTTCTCCTCTCCATCTTGATCCTCTCCAGTGAGATCTTGTGACCCAAGAAGGTAACCTCTTTTGCCAAAAGGCACACTCCAACTTCTTATAATAAAATTTCCATTGTAGTAGTCGTCTTAGGACTTTTCATACATGATTCACTTGTTTTGCCTCTATCTTGCTATAGATTAAGATATCATCCAAGAACACCATCATGTATCAATCCAAAAGTCCATCCAAGAACACCATCATGTATCAATCCAAAAGTCCATCCAACACCCAATGCATCTGATCCATGAAGATTTTTGGAGCATTACTGATCCCAAAAGGTAGAACTCTCTACTCAAAATGCCCATACCTTGTGCGAAAGGTAGTCTTTTGCACATCCTCCCTCTCAATGAGGATTTGCAATTAGCCGCTACAAAGATCCAACTTGGAAAAGTATCATGCTCCACTCAATTGATCAAGCAAGTCATCAATCTGAGGCAAGGGATATGCATTCTTCATTGTTTGCTTATTGAGCCCATAGTAATCAATACAGAAATGAAGTCCTTCATCCTTCTTTGGAATGAATAGTACCACTGCTCCCCAAGGAGAGGTACTATGTCTTATGAAGTCCTTCCTCAACAACTCTATAAGTGTTATTTGCAACACCTCCAACTCCTTTAGTGAGAGCCGATAGATTGGTCTACTCATTGGAGTATTCCCTGGTAATAACTCAATCTTGAAGTGCATACCTTAATCGAAGGCTAATCCCTTTGGCAGATCATCCAAAAACACATCCGCAAACTCTTGAACTATCTAATCAACCATTGCTTGATGAGGCTCTTTGCACTCCTTAGATTGTCGTTGTGCAATCGGCTTGGTCCACACTACAAAAATAGACTTATCTTCCTCTAAAGCTTTCTTTATGGTTGCTTCACTAACAAACTTCCCATCTAGGGACTCATCTTTCTTCAAAGCTTGCTCTGTGGTTGCTTTCTTGGTAAACTTCCTATCTTAGGACTCATCTCCCTTCAAGGTTTGCTCTATGGCTACCTTCTCAACAAACTTCCCATTTTGGGACTAACTATTCTTCGGTGTTTTACTTAGAGGTGTCAAACAACCTAAGCAGAAATTCCTACCTTGGTGTTGTACTTTAATTTTTCATCGATTCCAATCAAATTGAACCTTACAATGTTCAAGCCAAGGTAGTCCTAGAATGACATCATAGTGTAGAGGTGCCACTCCAAACCTCATACACTCCAAATACTCCTTTCCAATCTTGAAAGTAACAGGATACGAGGTACGGAATGCAGAATCCTTTCTACCATCCACCATCATCAATCTACTTCCTATTACTAGCTTGATAGGAATACCCAATTCGCTTACTACTTGCATAGACATGCAATTCTCTAAACTTTTAAAATCAACCAAAATCTTACAACCTTGATTAGATATCGTACATTGCAAGTGAAGCAAACTTGCATAGGTCAAGCCTTCAATCCCATTGGAACTAATCAAGCTCCCAATAAGTAACTCAAAATCTCCTATTAGGATTTCTTGTTTCTCTAATCATTCTGCTCCACAAACTTCATCTGGGCAACTTGTCAAGGTCGCACATTCCTCAATGGCCATTCAGCAATGCAATGTCCAACTTGGCAATAATAAAAACAACCATCATTTTGTCGCAATCTTTCTCTATCTGTTATACCAAGTGATCTCCATTGGATAGCATCAATCTCCATTGGTGTCAATTCCTCCACATGAGCGTAATGTATTGGTAGGCTTTGTGTAGGTTGAGGTCAAGACCAAGTTGTCGCAACCAAGGAATCAAAGCACTCAGCCAATTGCATGGCTTCTTCCATGTTTTGTGGTTCCCGCATGGTCACCTCCAATTTGGTTTGTGACTTCAATCTCCTCACAAATTGATCCAGATCTTCACCTTCTTGTATATCTTGAATCTGCATAATGATGTTTTGAAATTGTGTGATGTACCTCCTTATAGAGCTAATTTGTTTCAACTCAACCAATTTATCTCATGTGGTTTGGGTGGCATTATAGTTTGAAATTGATCAAGTATTGCCTCCTTGAATTCTGCCCACGTCAAGATTGGTGCAACAATCTATAGTTCAGCTCACTCCACTCGGAATCGCTACCAAAGTTTTGCCACACTATCCATTTGGCTAGAAGCCAAGAGAATTCATTTCCATTCATCTTGAATATTACTAGCTTTAAAGTAATGTTTGCAGTCAAACACAAAATTCTCCATTATGCTCGGAAGATTCTTACCTTCAAACACCTTGGGTTTGGAAATTGGATTTGATCTTCTCCATCTCAAACTAGTGCTCTCTCTATATGTTCTTCTCATTGTTAGTCTTGTTTATCCAACAATCAAATACGGTGCTCAATTTTTTATTGCATAGCAATAATAATGTCTGGTATTGCCGCCATGGCTACTACTCTATCCCACTACTCCCAATTTATCTAATTTATTAACATATAGATGTAGCATGTCCATCATTCTCCATAAGTTACAGCCAAAAGTATCAAGGATTCCTCAAACAAGGTAAACATATGCAAAAAATCTTGCCCAAAGCGTGAGGTGATGAATTATGTGAAACAATGCTTGAGGTAATACTTAGACACCAAAATCCCAATGGTTTGGTGGACATGGATCTGGTGGTCCATAAATTCTATCCATCCCATTCATGCTCTGATACCAATGTAAAAGTCCAAGACCGAGGAGAGAAATAGGAGAATGGAAGCTCACATTTGGACACTTGGATGAGGGAAAACCCCAAATGCCTAGCATGAGCTTTGGCTCCTGTATTTATAGAGAGCATACAAGACCCTTGAGAAGCTTCTCAAGAAGCTTCCTTCAGCTATTTTCTTGAAGTGCAAGCCAAGTTAATTGTGAATTTTGTGCACTTTGCTCAACACTTCAATCTTTGGTCTTCGCTTTTTGGATTACTTGTAGGAAAATTCTTGACAAAAAGTGAAATTACTTGGTCAACTTTCAATTTTATACCAAAGGCTCTTTGGAAACTGGTATTTAGTGAGTGCATGGTCACTATCCATACGTGAGAACTCTCTAGTGGTGCCAATGGTCCTTGGCAACAGTCCTTTACTTAGGTGGTGGTAGAGTTCAAATTATTGTATGGTCTATGGCTTTGAAATGTTTGTGCAAAGAACCTTTGCATTCTTCTTCTTCAACTCTAGCAAATCTTCATTCTCATTGTTCTTTGTTCCACCTTCTTTGTACCTTGCAAGTCTTCATAGCTTAGTTCTTTGTACATCAACATGTACAAAGATGGATCCAAAGAATACCCAAACAAGTTGTTTCTTCTTCATTAACCTCAAAATTTTCTTTGTTAACTTTACAAAAAGAAAGAAAACAAGCAAAATTTCAAAATTTACAAAAATATGGGCACCACAACTGGTCTTTTGCAAGAGATACTACAAGAGGAGTTGAAGAAGGAGAAAGAAGATCAAGTAGCAAATCAACCTCGACTCATGGAAGAGATTACTATTGAGGTCCATGACCAATTCAACACCCAAGGAAAAGAAGTGATAAATACAAGAAGGAGAAGTAGTTGGAGGATCTTTGGGACCAACTCATAAATATTGCAACTGAGGCCTATATAGAGAGAATGACCAAGATGATGTTGCAAGAGATGAAGTTGCAAATATAGAGCTTGTGCAAGAAGATGATCAAGGACCAAGGAATATAGTGCTTAGTCTTAGACCTTGGGAAGTATTGTGTTAGGACGTTTAATGAATCATGCAATTCATTTGGACTAGAGATAGCAAGTTACAAGGAGAAGAATGATCTTTTGATCAAGACGGTTAAACACAAGGGAGGTTATTTGTAGTTGAAATATTTGGACCAATGAAATTAAGCAAAGAAGAAAGTAGTACAATTCTTTTGAGAAGAATGAGTATCTTTTGAAGACAATTGGTTAATACTTGTATATTCACAAGATAAGAAGGTGTACAATATACAAGTGGAATCGATGAGCTTGCAATTTTGATAGAGGATGATCTTCACAATTGTCAATAAGTAGCCATTAGTTTTTTGTAGCTCTTGCATGGTTTTGCTACTTGAAGCTACCAGTCAATGTACTTTCTCATTCAATAGTAACAGAAGTTGTTGATAGTATAGCCTACTCTACATTGCTTTGCTTAATTTCAAATTTAGTGTGTGACAACCTAGCAACTAGCAAATGACAATAATTTGGTAAACAATAGGTTTTTCAGAACAAGATACAGGGTTAAAGTGGTAAGATACAAGGAAAAATGCCCGTTAGTTTACATCTTTAGCCTCTTGGGCAGAGACAAGTACTAGAAGAAGGAAGCAACACCAAGAAGGTGTGTTACAAGAAATAGAAATTAATCTTCTCAATATCACACAAAAAAATTGAAATTCCTGATCGTGTGGATTTGTTTCTAAGGTGTTAATTTAGGTTAGAGGTAGTAAGTCACTCCTTGGAGTATGCAATAGTGTTCTCCACTTCCCTAAAGGCACTTGCTACCCAAAGAAGCCTTTGTAAGATGTGAAATTTGGCCAAAGTTTTGGTTCTTTGTATGTTAGGGCTATGACTTCCAATAAAACTACAGAGTCTAGGACTCCATTGCTTTGTGACAGTTTGACAAAAACAGCAAGGATCAAACACACAAGGTACACCATAACTTTGAATGAAGATTCAGCAAGCGTCATGATATATGAAGGAACTAAAATTACAAAAGAGATAAAGAAGCAACAAGGAGATTTTGCTCTTTCACTTATTCACCTTGTATGGATCTGAATACAAAGCACTTTGAGTTTGCAAATTTAAATACTTGAGTGAATTAAGAGTTACAAAAGCTATCAAAACTAATTAATGCCTAAGGCTAACTATCATAACTGATGCCTAACTAATCATGGGCAGCTAGGATGAAGATTTCAATCAATGCTCTTCCTCCTCCTTATTTGCAATACATTCTAACCTCCATGCTACTTCTTGTAATTCTAACTCAATGCTTTCTTTCATTTCTATAGTTGATCCATGTTGTTGTTTTAATAACTGAATTGTGGTGCATTGTCAAGGATGGCCCAGCTGTTTTACCATCAATTGATGTAAGATATTGAGTTGTACTACAACACAATTAGTGAGTATCAAATTGATACAATCATTCAAAAGATCACCTAATTTGACACAACACCATCATTGATAACTCAAATGGTCTGACTCTACTTGCTCTCTTTTGATCAAAGCAGCCAATGACTCTTGTTTGCATTCTTGGTGTCTAATAGTCCACCTTGACCATGATGATTGATGGTTCTTACTCATACCTTCTATTTTTGCTAATTGGAATTTGACATTATTTAATTATGTATGAACAACAACTAGCTCTTGTTCTTTCAATCTAGGAGCTTCTTGCAATCTTGATAAACATGAAGTCAATTCCATAATGCTTGAGTTAGGAGTCCATGGTTTCTTTCTTCTTGTTTAAAGTGCCAATGATACAAGAATTTTCTTAATTGTTCTATTGGTTGTCTATAATAGTGGCACTTACATCCTTCTTAAGTGTTTGCTAATCTTCCTTTGCCTCTATCAGCTCTTGGTCAAGGAACTCATTCTCACTTTGCATTCAAGAATGATTTTCTACTTTCTCTTTGTTCTCCTTCTTCAAAATCTCCAACTCTATTTGTGCTTGGTCCAACTTGTTCTTCATTGTGTCAAAATTGGTCGTCTACTTGGCTAACATAGTATGCATTTGCTTTACAAAATATAAATTAGTGTGAATTTTGGGCCATTGCTTTGTATAGCAAGGCATGAGAGTATCCAAGAACTCAAGTAATAGAAGGATTACATTCCTTACCATCTTGGTTGATGCCAAACCCAATTGGTTTCATTCTTCTCCTTCCTCTAATGAAGTTAACTCTTGAAACTCTTCAGACTCTATATACTCTTGCTTAGAATCTTCTTCATTGATGTCAGGAAGACGCTTCACTCTCTTTAGCTTCTTCTTTTGATCTTTTGATGGTGCATTGGTACGCAAGGCTGTAGTGGACTTCTGTTTTGATATTTTCTTTGTTGGAGATGCATGTTTAGTTTCCTTTGGTGGTACTGTGAGCCGGCCTGTCTCTCACTTAGGATGAACCTCTGATGGCTATTATGGTAGCGCACCATGGACTAAGAAGGCAAGGAACCCAAACTCCATCATACTCCTCCAAGGCTAACACTCCGAGACTCAAGACATTGCTCACTAGAGAACTCAATGAGAGAGAGATAGTTGCAAATGAAAGGATGATGAGTACCTCCTCACCCCTTGTTTATATACTTGTGAAATAGTTACGTACCAAAGTTACTAATTACCGTAGTAACTCAAGTTACTAGACTAAAAGTCAAGTAAAGTCAAAAAGTAGAAAGGAATATCCATTCACATGGGCATATTCCCCTAAGCATGTGGTCTTATCTTGACCCAACCACTAAGTCAAGGATTCCTTCACATGGGCTATCCTTGGACTAAAGAAGAATCCAAAACAAAAAGGCTTGTGGGCCCAAGAGTTCTCAACTCTTTTCTCAAAGCCAAACACCTAGGAATAATACCAAGTCAACACACTAAAATCCAAAATAGTGGTGCTCATCTTTTCTGCTTCCTCTAAAGTAAAGTCCCCTCTATCTTATCTATGACTAACTTTAGCTAACCATGACTAATATAGAACCATCCTTTATCTCTATATAAATAATATCTCTTAAGTACTTGTAATACCAAGCTAAATATCACAATACCACACACATGCACAAATGGGTGTTATAGTACCAACTCCTTAACAAAGTGTGTTTCTCCTTCTTGAACTTTGTCAAGTCTTTTTCATCAAGTCTTTGATGGTATTGCCATAGCTTTCCAAAGAAGGAAATTGGTCTTTAAAGAATACATTCTCCTTCCTTTGAAAGCAAGTTCATGGTCAAGTCTTTCCCCATCAAGTCTTTGATGGTATTGCCATAGCTTTCCAAAAAAGGAAATTGGTCTTTAAAGAATACATTCTCCTTCCTTTGAAAGCAAGTTCATGCCAGCATAAAAATGTACAAAAATTAGAATGAGATATGTGAGTCTTGGCTCAAAGAGTATCTTGACCATCTGTAGGGTGTAATGTTGGAACACCCTCATCCAATTGATGTTCTCCTTCAAAAATAATATCTCACAAAAAATTGCTTGATTAATAGTCAATTAAGTAGTCCTTGATGGTCAAAACAACCACATGATTGATCTCACCACTACCCACTTCTTCAAGTCACTGTAGGCATTTACTTGGAAACCATTGAATCATACTTGGGTTGTGAAAAATACTTCAAGCTTCTTGATTAGTTCCTTAGTCTTCTTTATACATTGCATCTAGTGTGTGTCTTCCCAATATTTTGGCATCTTCTACAAGTACTTGGTGCTAGTGATCTTTGGTCCAATTATGAGGGTGAGCTCTTAAAGTGTTACATCCTCGCTTGACTCCACTATTCAACTCTTGTGCAATGTTGACAAAAATGTAGCTCCAATCCTGTAAAAGAAAACTCAAGTGATGTTCCTTCAAGAATTCATGCTCAATTGCCATCTCAAACTTCTCAACAGCAAGATCCTTCAGACTCATGTTTCCTAATCCATACTTGTTTCCTCTCATTGTTTTGTGTCAACGGACTTGAGGATTGATGCAATTTGACTTTCTCAACTTGATGCAACATAACTTGCTACACTCATAGGTTTCTTGCTCCTTCAATGCTTGGGTGTTGTAAGATTCATTTATGAATTCCTTCTACCATTACAACCAACAAACTTATATGCCTCCACCATGATTTCTTCACTCTGCTTCAACTATTGTTCTCTTTTGTCATGTGAGAGCCAAAATAAGCAGTTCTTTGTGGTGCTCCACACATCATCACCAAGTTCATATTATGAATTGGTCATGAATTATTATGATTTATACATGGTTTCCTTCTTTAAGTTTGGTTTAGGTTTCCTTTCCTCGTGTGTCTTTAGGTCAAAATGCTTTGGCTTTTTGATAGACTGTGTCTTTGGCTTTGCTCCTTCTTTGGTGTCTATATTCCATGCTTATTTTCCTAAGACAAGTTTCCTTCATGTTCCAACTAACCCACAAATTGTACACAAACACAGCTAACAAGAAGCAAAAGTAAAAAATGTGAGTACCCAATGTACACACATTTAGTAGGAAATAAAATCATAGTACTTACAAACTCTCCATCCATTTACTTTAGTGGCAAAAAAATTCCCCTCAAGATCAGCAAGTTGTAGGGATCCATTATCAAATACCTGTATAACTAAGTATGATCCATCCACCTTAAATGTAAATTGCACAAAAATTTCAGATGACAATTGTCATATAACAACACTAGATTTCTATTTTTCACTATTACTTTTTGAATCTTACTATTATAATGTTCCTTCCTCTTGCACTAGATTGCCTTAGTATGAGCATATGAGTTATCCTTACTCTCTTCTAAAAACATCAATTGATGATTTGTTCAGTCCTATTTTGATTCTTTATCTTTGGAGACAATCATATAAGGCAAGACTTCAAATTCTATTAGTAGTATGGGATGCAATCCATATATGAAGAAATAAGGTGTTTCTTTCGTAGTAATTTTCTCTATGGTTCTATGTCCAAAGTGCTAAAGGTAACTTTGTGTCCTTGTCCTAAGTGTAGTTGACTATGACCTTGCTAAGTATTTGAAAAAGGAGCTCATTGGACTTCTTTGTCAAGCCATTGGTCTTCAAGTTAAAGGGTAACATTTTACAATGTTTGATTTGTAAATACTTTGTCATGCTCTCAATCAAAGTATTCAAGAAATAAATTTTCTTATTATCAACTAATTCCAAGGGACATCTATATTGCAAGATAATGTTACAGAAGAGAATTTAGCTACCATCTTTATGTCATCCTTCCAAGTTGCCTCTACTTCCACCATCTTTGTTGGATAGTGAGCACATACCAAGATGTACTTCTTGCAAGTTAACCTTGTGGTGTGCTTGATTAACCACAAATGAATGCCCCATTTCTCAAATAGCACCAAGAGTAAGATTGGTCATAGTGGGAACTAGGTATTTAAGGTTGGTTTCCCAATCCATTGACATGAAGCACACTTTCTAATGTACTTGTGTACATCTGTAATACCAAGGGTTAGCCATATGATCTAGATGTGAAAATCGGTTTGGTAACTTCTAGAATGATGTTATACATGATGGTCAAAATAGATCAGATATAAGTATCACCAAAAGAATACTTTTACTAATAGGGCAGAAACCAAAATAGACTTGAGAACCTTAGAACCAATAGCTAGACATATGATTTAAAGGTGAGAATTGGTTTGGTAACATCTGGAAGGATGTTACACATGATGGACTACATTCTATTCTACATTCTATTATGACAAAATGGATATGAATGTCCCAAATCCTCTCCCTTTCAACACTCAAGTAGAAATCCGTTATGTAGTGAGGCCGAAAGTGATGTTTAGAGATTTTGTGGTTAGGAATTTTGGTGAGGAGTATTATCAACGAGTGATAGTTTCTGAGGTCCCAATGGTAGTTTTGATAGTTCGTGCGCCTTCCAGAGTGATTATATTGACTTTACATTGAAGTAAACGTTAGCAATTGGGTGTTGCAGGAACCATGGATCCGTAGTTGCAAGAGCTGGTGCAAGGAATGCAAGGGATGCTGAATGAATTTCAAGAGATTAAGATGACCATGGAGACATTACAAAGTCAAGTGCAAATCCTAAGGAACGATCAAGCCATGCAAGGAGAAGAGCCATCTCAAAACCCAGTACCTGCAACCTAAGTACTTGGAGAGGCACAGGTGCCTACAAACCCTATCAACAATGAAGCCACATTGCTACTCCGGATGAAGAAGACCTGCAACATCGAGCCTTACAAGGGGCAGCGTACGATGGGAGTAGTGGAAAATTGGATCTCGAGAATGAATCGATATTTCCAATTGTTCTCAACAGAGATCACAAAGCATGCTGCACGCGTGTTTTCATGTGAGTACTTGACCGATAAAGCGCTCACATGGTATGATGCTTGGGAATGATCCATGTTGGCCGAGAGAAGGGAGGTCACATGGACAGCAATGCAAGAAGGACTACTGAAGAATTTCCAATTGGTGGATTCTGTGCCAATGGCTCAAACCCGACTATGGGGATTGAGACAAAAGAATAGCGTACAAGAGTATGTGGAGGCATTTCTGGATTCACAAGTTGCAATTATCGACATGAGTCCAGCAGAGGCTCAACAATTTCAAACGAGGGTTGAAAGAGCGGATTTGCCAAGAAGTCATGGTGCAAAACCCTTGCACGGTATTTGAAGCCATTGCTTGTGCGCAGAGAATAGCAAGAGCATTAGGTGGAGGTGAAGGAGTAGTTCCACCTCAACATTATCGGGCAGAAATGCCACACATAGGTGGACCAGTATCGATGGAATTGGGCAACCTTTGATTCCAGGATCAAGGAGCATGGCCGCTTCAAGGGGAGCAGAGACGGGTAGAAGAACAAAGAGATGGAGTCCCACGAGTAGAAGGGACTCGAGGAGAACAACGCCATTGTTACAATTGTGGCCGTATTGGGCACATATCTAGCAATTGTCGCACTTGTTTCCCTAGAGGCCCTCGGCCTTCGTATAGGCGATCTTTGAATTACATGGAGAGGCACATTGAAGAGGAGGAGGTGGAAACCACTTTGGAAAACAAAGATTGCCAATAAATGTACCTTACGGCCTTACTGGCTCAATAAGGAAGCAGAGAAGCAAGGGAAGGAAGAAGAATAATACGCAAAGATCCCGAAAGGCAACCTCACAATTGATTGTCGTGAATGGAATCCTAGAAGGTAATCAAGTGAGAGTATTAATAGATCCGTGAGCAACAGAGAATTTCTTGTCTTGCTCTATTGCAATAAGATTGGGAATGGATCTAGAGAGAGATGGAAGTGAAGAAGTAGAGTTACCAAATGGGCAAATAGAGAGGATTGAATCATTACCTAGACAGGTAACCCTCTCTGTAGGAGAATATCAGGAAGCAATTGAGTGGCGAGTGATACAGTTAGCCCATTATGATGCAATTTTAGGCATGCCATGGATGGAGCAGTACAACCCAATGGTGGATTGGAGGAAGAAAGTAGTGAGAACCCACCAATGGTCAATCATTGGGGTTAAAGAAAAATCACACAGGCAAAAATTGCCTCTATATGTTGTAGGGACGACAACTGTCTGTAAGACCGATAGATGTTTTATGGGTCTAATAAGAGAAGTCCATAGTGCACAACTCACTGGAAAAATTCCTGAGAAATTGAAGGATGTGGTGGATGAGTTTCAAGATGTCTTTCCCAATGATCTACCCTCAAGATTACCACCTAAAAGGCGAGTAGATCACAAAATAGAGACACTCCCGGGGTAGACACCTCCTTGTAAGGCCCCATATCGCCTATCACCTCATGAGTTGGAGGAGTGTAAGACTCAAATTGAGGAGATGCTACAGAAAGGGTTCATCCAACCTAGCGTATCACCATATGGGGCCTCTGTCTTGTTTGTGAAGAAGAAGGATGGTACAATGCGTATGTGCATTGACTATCGGGGTCTCAATCAGCAAACAGTGAAGAATAAATACCCCTTACCTTGCATGGATGACCTATTTGATCAACTCTATGGAGCAAGATACTTCACCAAACTAGACTTGCGGAGCGATTATAATCAAATCTGAATTGCAGAGGAGGATGTGTACAGAACTGCCTTTCGAACCAGGTATGGCCACTTTGAGTATCTTGTGATGCCTTTTGGCCTCACCAATGCGCCTACCACTTTCATGAGCCTAATGAATGACATATTTTGTCCATACTTGGATAAGTCTGTTATCGTCTTCTTGGATAATATCTTAGTATATAGTAGCACGATGACAGAACACAAACAACATCTACGAGAGGTCCTCTAGATTCTAAGACAGAATCAGTTGTACGCCAAAATCTCAAAGTGTGAGTTTGGCAAGTCTGAAGTAGACTACTTAGGGCATAGAGTAAGTGCAGAGGGCATTCAAGTATTGACAGATAAAATGGAGGTAATTCAAAAATGGAGTGCCCCAGAAGATCATACTCAACTTAAGAGCTTCTTGGGGTTGACGGGATTCTATCGTAGATTTGTCAAGGACTTCTCCAAGGTTGCACAGCCTTTAACGGCACTACTTGGCAAGAGGAAGAAGTGGACATGGAGGACCGCACAAGAGTTGGCCTTTCAAGAATTGAAGACCGCCTTGCTACATGCACCAATCTTGAAGTCGTATGACCCAAAACGTCCAATCAAGTTGGCTATAGATGCATCAGGCATAGCAATAGGAGCAGTCCTACAACAAGAGTGGCATGATGGATGGCATCCAATTGCATATTTCTCTTGAAAGTTGTTACCGGCCAAGCGCAACTACCACACCAAAGAACGAGAAGAGCTGGCCATTGTTCTAGCAACCAAGCATTGGAAGCACTACTTGGGCAAGAAGGCACTTGTAGTTGAGACAGACCACAAACCTCTAGTCTACCTTGAGATGCAAAAGGATCTATCTCGTCACCAGATTTGGTGGGCAGAGTGGCGACAACGCTTCAACATGACAATCACCTACGTGGAAGGTAAGAAACAACTGGCAGACGCATTCACCCATATGCCAATGGCCAACAACTTGGTGGCAGAGGTTAAGATTAACCTTGAATTCTGGCAAGAGATTCTAGCTGCTACAAAAACTGATCCACAGATTGTAGAAGTGCAATCGTCCAAAGGTGTCACCAGCACCCAAGGACTCACCTTTCGGGATGGCAGATTATGGATCCCAAATGTCCCTGACTTACGTACCACCATTCTAGTGGAATGTCATGATTCGGCCATTGCAGCTCATGTTGGAGTAGACAAGACCTTGGATGCAGTCAAGCGCCATTACTATTGGCCCAAGATGAGCAACGACATGATGGACTATGTGCGTAGCTGCCTACTTTGTCAACAAAACAAAGCCTCTAATCAAGCTCCTACAGGGCTCCTTCAACCTCTCTCCACTCCTACCCAACGTTGGGAACAAGTGAGTATGGATCTCATATGCGAATTACCCAAGACCACCTCAGGGTTTGACTCCATTGTGGTCTTTGTGGACCGGCTCAGCAAAATGATTCATGTACGCCCTACCACCAAGGAGGTGACCACTCCACAACTAGCTCAACTATACTTAGATGCAGTCTTTGCTCACCATGGCTTGTCTAGAGTACTCATCACCGATAGAGGCACACAATTCACCCGTTTGTTTTGGCGAACACTCTTTTGTTTCTTCAAAACCAAGTTGGCCATGTCTACAGCTTACCACCCACAAACAGATGGCCAAACAAAGCGGGCTAATTGCACGATTGAAGACATGTTACACGGCTTCACCTTAGAAGAGCAAGAGAGGTGGGACACCCTACTACCATTGGTAGAATTTTCTTACAACAATTCAGTGAATGCCTCCACCCAGGTCACTCCGTTCTTCCTCATGTATGGTGAGCATCCCTTCACACATTCTAGCTTGAGGAAGATCCGTCCAGTGACTACCAAGGTTGATGCAGTCAACAAATTTGTTTCTAGAATCCAACAAGGTGTAGAGAGCGCCAAGCATAGGTTATAGATTGCGCAAAATTGACAAAAGCAGTATGCTGATGCACACCGTAGGCACATGGAGTTCAATGTTGGGGATCAAGTTTGGCTATCAACAACCAACTTCACATTAGTTGGATCTCGTAAGCTCAGACCTCGTTTTATTGGGCCTTTCTTGATTCTTTGTCGCATCGGCATTGTGGCTTATCACCTTGAGCTACCGCCACACATGAAGATCCATCTAATGTTCCATGTCTCCCTACTATGCAGATATTCTCCCCAATCAGGCCAAGGTCCTTCCACACAAGACATTTGACCTTGTCCGACACTCATTGATGGCACAGAGGAATATGAAGTGGAGCGGATTCTCCAAAAATGCATGCGTGGTACTCGCCATCCGCGGGTGGAATATCTAGTACAATGGAAAGGTTACCCCCTCTATGAAGCAACCTGGGAACCTGCTGCCAATTTGGCACATGCACTGGTGTTGGTACAAGCATTTGAGCAACAATTGCACAACGAGGACATTGCGTCTTAAAACAAGGGAGGTCTGTAATACCAAGGGTTAGCCATATGATCTAGATGTGAAATTTGGTTTGGTAACTTCTAGAATGATTTTATACATGATGGTCAAAATAGATCAGATATAAGTATCACCAAAAGAATACTTCTACTAATAGGGCAGAAACCAAAATAGACTTGAGAACCTTAAAACCAATAGCTAGACATATGATTTAAAGGTGAGAATTGGTTTGGTAACATCTGGAAGGATGTTACACATGATGGACTAAACAGATCAGAAAGAGGTATCACCAAAAGGGGACTTCTACTAATAGAGTAGGAACTAAAATATGCCTGAAATCTTTGAAGGCAATTTCGGAGGCCTAAACAGATAAATTAGGCCTCAAAAATGTGCAGACTCCTCCCCCCCCCCCTCCAAAAGAGGAAAGGCTGGCCTTTCCTCCCCCCTTGCTTTATCTCATCAAGAGCTTTCCAACGGTACCTTACGTGATTCTGAGATTCCCATAGGAAGATTCCCTAAAAGATTCCTTTCGGTCAAAGCTTGTTTGACCAACCAGATAGGACCTAGACTAGATAGGTCACCCATCCAAGTAAGTAATCCAAGGGTGGAGCTTGCTGACATGTCACCTATCTGTGTCCCTAATCCTATGGTGGAGCTTCCTTGGAGGAGATCCCCTTTGTCTATATAATAAAGACAAGGTGCTCCCTTGGGGCATTGAATGTTTGAGTGTACAATCTGTGTTTTCTCTCTTCTCTTGTCCTCGGAGTATTACAACATCTTTGTACATAGTTGCCTATCGATAGTCCCTAGTAAGTATCTTCTTCATGGTGTTCTTCAATGCACAGTATCCTCTAGATGCTTTTGAGTGAAGTGATTGGATTACTCCTCCTACTTTTTAAGATTCAAAACAACATCATAGCACCTCATATTTCCCCATCTTAAATAAGATCTCACTTTTCAATTAGTAAGGATCCATGTTATGGAAAAACACTGCTTGTTGCTCAAGGTCTAGACCTTTTGTGCACTACATAGTGTTCAAATACCTATACTTTTCTTCATATCATCTGTTCTTATATGTGGTCAATTGGAACAATTCCTCATCTAGGAAATCATCCTTTACATTATCAACTTGATTTTCAGTCTCCAATCTAGACAAGAAATCTATGTTCTCATGATGCATCCTTTTTCTTACTTGAGCCATGTATGCAAATTCTTGTAATAATAGGATACATCTAGCAATTTTCCTTAATAGGTACACCTTCTTCACTAGATGTTATAATGCATAATGATCCACATGAAAAAAGAAAATGCATAGCCAAGCAATTAATGCCAAACTTTCTTGCATGCATATACCATTCCCAAGTCCTCACATTTTGTGGTGGAATAGTTTTTCTTTGATATCACCAATTGCCTATTGGCATAGTATATGGGATAATATTTCCTCTTGTCATCTTGTTGATTGAGGACTACCCCAATTACTATTGATAATGTATCCACATACACATGAAAGGTGCCACCCCAATCTAGAGCTTGAATGACTAGTGCCTCTATCAATTTAGTCTTCAATGTGATAAAGGTATCCTCATGTTCCTTTGTCCAAATGTATTTTTGGGCATTCTTTATAGCTTGGTGAGCAAAGCAGCTAAAATAGCATAGTTGAAGATGAACCTTCTATAATAACCCATATGCTCTAGAGCTTCCAACTCCCATTTGGTAGTAGGTGCTTGTAACTCCTTGATGATCTTCAGTTTCTTCAAGTCAACCTCAATTCCTATTTCAAACACCATATACCCAAGGAGAATCCACTTAATGATCAAGAAAAAACACTACTACGGATGTAGTGAAAACCTTCTAGTCTAGAATGGTTGAATTTTTGGCTTAGGTGAAACAAATGATCTTGTCTTTGGCCACATAAAAAAACAATTATTGATGAAGACCTCAATGAACTTCCATAAGACATCTTTGAATATAGCATTCACCATCCATTGGAAAGTGGTGGGTGCATTACAAAGTCCTAAGGGCATTTGATTGTAGGCATAAGTGCTCCAATCATTCATGAAGGTGGTCTTCTTGTTGTCCTCTTCCCTAGTGGATACTTAATTGTAAACCAAAATACCATCTAAGAAGTTGTAACAAGTGTGATTGGCTACTTGATCTAAGATTACATCAATGAATGGTAATAGATGGTGGTCTTTCTTCATGAATATGTTCAAATTCTTGAAATTCTGGCAGATGTAGATCTTACTTGTCTTCTTTGTAGGTACAATAGCGATGGGAGAGACCTATTTTCTACTTAGTACAGGAGAAATGATCCCAAATTTGAGGTATATGTTGATTTCATCCTTGACTAACAAGGAGTACTTTAGGCTTAGTCTGTATTGTCATTGACAAATCTGCATTGCTCCCTTCAATGAATCAATCCTATGTTCCTCATATTTTCAAGGAATGCCAAAATTTTATCAATACTCTAGGCAAAAATGTTGTGATACTCTCTAAAGAGTCCACCATATTCTTTGTATTCTTCTACCCATGAGTACTTAGAGGTTTCAAATTTTCATCCTTTGCTATAATCACCTGTTGGCAACCACTTGGGTTCATGATCTCTTCTACACGGCTCACATGGCTGAATCCCAACATTGTTGTGCTCTACCAAGGGTTTTTCTTGTCTTTGAATTCCTCCTCAGTCAATTCTTTGTCATCCTTATAGACTCCTTTGATCTTGTAACACTCAAGGTACTTTACCTTATCTTCTTCTATCAAAAATTTGGATGTTTTTAAGGTGTATCCTTCATTTGATGACTCTATTTTCCCTAAGTGTGGTACTTTTTTCTCAGATATTGTAATGGACTTCTCTTTTGGATTCTTAGGATCCTTGAAGTGTATCTCATGTCTAAAACCAATTGATGGTCACATGGCCATTGTGAAGCTAGGGTTGGCTAATTAACAATGGACAACCTACCGTGGAGTTAGGGCATAGAACAATATATGTCAATTTGAAGAATACTCCTCCAATGGTGGTCAGTACATTGGAGAGGTGGCTCAAGGACCTTCTTGATTCTGATTGGCAAAATGCAATATTCAAGAGGTTGCCTCAAATTCTACATATGCCAATTTGTGTGCAATGTTTTCAATCATCACATTCACTCACAATCCTAAGTCAATAAGATATCCCAAGATCTTGAACTCAATCTTGGGAGAGCATAAATCCTCCTCCTTTATATAGTAAATATTGTGCAAGTTCTTGTAGCTTGCTCACTATGATTGCTTGATAACTAACACCACTTGCTTCTTGTATATTTTTTTATCCTCCTGTAATTGTTTGAAGAATACATTGGCTTTGGAGCTAGCTAGGTCTACAACTATATCATATTTTGGAATGCCTTCAAATGCAACATGTGCCCTTCTCTTTGGTTTCATCCCTTCTTGCTTCTTTAGGACTTTGAAGTTTGAACAATATATTGGCTTTGGAGCTAGCCAATTTTGCAACTATATCCTATTGCAAAATGCCTTCAAATGTGACATGTATACTTCAATTTGGTTCAATCTCTCATGCTTCTTTGGATCTTCCTTCAAAGTGTTGACTTTTGAATGCAAGTTGACTATTCCTATCATTTGTCTATGAATGGTGATGGGTGGAAAACTAATAGAAGCTATCAAGGCCATCGCTTTGTGTTTGGGTGGTTGGGACAATTCTTCCTCCAACAACTCTTCTACTTTGCCTTTGATTTATGTAAGGAATGATGTGGATGAAGTAGTGGTAGGGAGTCTTACTCCTTTGAGTATTAAGAGTCAAGCTTCTTCTGGAACATTACATTCTTGTTTTTCTCAAATCATTTCCAGGAGTTCTTGCTTGTGTTTCAACACAATTCCTCTCAAGTCATGCTACCAATCTTCCGGTTCTCCATAAGTATAAGAGTTGGATGAAGCTTCCTTTCCTTGTAGCTTTGTACTCAAGAATGTTTCTATACAATTGACTTCTACATTGGGCAAACCACATCCTCTTTAGTTAGGAGTTCTGACCTTATTTCCTGTAATATCACACAATGTATATTAGTGTCCATTTTTTGGTTGTGATTGGTGTGAGGACAAATTGAATTGGTGGTTTAGGAGATAGAGGTTGTGAGCAATTGGCAACATGTCTTGGCTCATTACAATTCAAACATAGAGGCATGTATCAAATTTTCTTCCTAGGCTCCAGGCAATTGGGTGCCCCTTGACTGGGAGCTCCACAATTGTAACATGCTCTTGGGTGGTATGATCATCCAATGTGGATCATTACAAGCAAAATCTCAAGCATGTACTATAGAGTTGTTATTAGAGGTATGGTAGTAGTATTAGGAACCTCCTTCATGGTGAAGATTGAGTCTTCTTCCTCTATGTAATAATCTTGTGTATCATATGCAAGCACACATTCAATGTGTTGGACTACATACAAAGGGTTGGTAGTCGTCAAGCATGTGGTATTACTATGGCCTAGATTACCAGAAGTAGTACACCAAACATAGGGTCAAGTGTACAAAGGGGGTTGTGACAGCCCAATGTCTATATATTTATAGTATAATCAGTAAGAATAGGTTGTTCCCATGATGATACAAGTTGGAAATGACTAAGAATGAAGCAAAATGTCACAACATCACAATTTATTTAGTTTTTCCTATTTAACCTTTTGTGCAAGAACCACTTCCAAAATAGGGTATCACCCATTGGGTGACACCCTCTTTTGATTTTTTTTCTTATATATAAGAAAACAAATCAAAACAAAAGAATCATTTTCACTCTAAGTTCTAATTATGATTGTTCTTAAAGGTGATGCTTGCTTCACTCCGAGTGTCACTCCATTATAAAGTTGTCACCATTGCAAGTGTGTTCCACCTTCTCAAAAGGCACAACTTACAAGATACACTTCATGATAGTCAAATGTCTAATTTTTTTGATCCCATGGTATTCCCCATGCATTGAGCCTCCCAATCCACTCTTTGCACAGGTTCACTCTTTTGGATCCTTCAGTGCATATCTTAATAGAAGGCAAGTACCTTCTTGGTTTTGAGCACTTGAGATCTTACTGCAAAATTCTTCACCTCTACTGTTGCCTAGACACATAAAATGGAAGAACACATAACTTGCAAAGAATTCACAGTACTCTTTACTGGTAATCAAAGTATGAGGAGACAAACACAAATACCTTTGGTCCTCAACCTTAAGTATCTTTTTGGCTTCAAGTCGAAGTAATCAGGATCCCAAGTGGATCTTTGAAAATCCTAATCTATATTGTACATCTCTCGCACAAGGATCCTAATCCTATCTTATCCTAATTACATATAGAATGATTAGGCACCTAACTAATACTTTCATACTCTTTGGGTTTATAACAAGTGACATGGAAAGACTTACAAAAATGAAGTCTAAATGTGAAATGCCCTTATTTATTCTCATCTTTCTTTCCGTACCACTCCCTTTTTTGTGTTTTCATATACTGCACACTATATGAAATATATAAGACATAGAATACTGGACTACATCAGAAGGGCTTTACAAAAGCCAAGCATGTTTTGGAAGATCAGAATGATTATGGAGGGTAAGAATATGCATTTACTTTTCAAAATTGCAACTATTCAGTTAATCAAGTCTTGAGGCAGTTTGGATGTGGATTCGAAAATGGTTGGGTTGAGGAGCATGATAATTCATTAGCGGCCCCGTTCTATGAACTCAAGGTGGTGTAGGGTTTTTATAAAGGTTCGATTTAAGTATACTATTCCATTGGCTTAATATACGTCGTCCTTTTAGCAAATCAAGAAAACTTCATACTATCACTGGAAATCGTTTACATTACTTCTGCTTCATTTTTGAGACATTATCAATAATTTCATCTTTTACTCAAAATTTCGTCATTAGGAAAATTCACAATAACCAGTCATTTATACTTGGTCGTAGGCGGAACCCAAGTCGGCCAAACGATTAAACATTACCCTGGTGCCACGAAATGTGAAATTTCTCTTGTGATACTTGGTAGGAAGAAAAGTGCTGTTGGAAGAACACAGAATGAAATCCTATGTGATGTGAAAAGGAGTGCCGTTTTTTATTGACGTATCATTTCAAAACAACAAGGGCATCTGCTGAGTCTTTTGGTCGACTTGGGATCCGGTTAAGTGGATTTTGCTAGCTACCCGATATCGTTAAGGTTGGTTTATGCATTGTTGACTAATAAGCAGACCCCGCTTACTGGAGCATCCTGCTATTTCATAAGTCACACCTATCTTTTGTATGGGAAAGGTCTGAAATGACGATGCATGAAATGCATTGAAGTGTAAAACCGGAGGATCTTCAAGCCCGATTGTCATTGTGTATTTCAACAAGGATTTTAAATATCCCTTGATATTGGTTAAGCTCCGTACTCGTACCCATTAAGATGATTCGACATAGTGTACCCCGATTGGAGGGGTTAAGAGGGGTATGATAATGGGATTTGAAGGATTACGTTCCCGAGCACAGTTGAAATGCAGAGATACGTCGTAGTACCTCTGCATTTCAACTGTGTCGAGTTTCCAACTAAAGATGTTCATCAGTCCGCATTCTCCTCATGGGCTTCGTTCTATAAGAGTTCTGCCTCATGCGTACACAGCAAGTGTCCAGAACATCAGACAGTTCTCTGCAACAAGAGTCTTGTGCCTCCTCCTCTTCCCTCGGAGCAGATATCCAAGGAAATGGGAGCTTCTCGGAAGCTGGAAGTGCCAGCATTCTACGGGATAGTAATCTTCTGTGTTTTGTTTGGGCACATTCGGGCTGCCGAGGAGAGTGCCACGACGGCGGCGACAAGAGGTTCTCGGAAGCTGAGAGTGCTAGCTCTACATGGGTACCGGGAGAGCGCTGAAATTTATAGGGAGGCCGTCATGAAGTGGAATCCGGCTATTCTTGACCTCATCGATCTCGTAAGAACTGCAAGAAGAAGGCTATATTCTTTCTCATTGGCGTGGACCTTTGTACATCAGCTGACCCGAAGTACCTTTGTGAGCTGATAGGGGACCTGGCGCTTTGTGCAGACATTCTTGGATGGGACGTTCCCTGCAGGATACCCGTCTCACACAGGTGATTTCCAGTGGGGACGCTACTTCGAATGGTACCAAGCTTCTGCGGTATTCAACCATCCTTTTGGATTTGTTTGCGCGATCATTGTTTCATAGTAAATATTTGAATACGGTTTGGGCTGTCTCAAAGGAGAACCTAGCTGTACTTTTGCATGTCGATCAATGACTCTCGGCGCTCTTCAATTGCAGGATTTTTCTAGATGTTACAACTATGAGCAGAGCTTAGCGCAAACAGTGGACTACATGGAACAACATGGGCCTTTCGATGGGTTGCTCGGGTTCTCGCAGGTAGAGAGTCATTGGATTTACATATTACGGATCGCGTAGGGAACTAGCGTAGACTCATTCTGCTCTGTACTTCGACAAAATCGACTAGTAAATTACCCTTCTGCATATTCCAAACTTGGTCCCAGCAACCTGACTCTGGTCTTTCGCTGCCAGGGTGCCACAATATCTGGTTTACTCGCTGCTCTCCAACACAAGGTACTAAATTTGGACCAAAGCATCGCTAACTATTGAAATCTTGATGTCCAATTTGTTAATGTTTCTCTAGCACGCTTATAGAAGTTCCTGAAGCTTCAAATCTACAGTTAAGGGTGGCGCTATTGCTAAAACTCCACAAATGAGTTGACAACGCATGGATTCAGAGGTATTTCCATCTGCTGATAACATGCTCTCTTGCGTTATACCTAAGCAGAGAAGAGTGATATGGGGAAAGTCAGCAGCAGACCTTCCTACATTCCGCTTCCTGATCATAACCTTTGGATCATACATGAAAGATTCTGGCATCTCCGACGTTTACAAAGGATCTCCCATTAACATTCCTACGTTGCATGTGATGGGTGAGTCCGTCAATGTGAACATTGGCCTGCTTTCGTCAGTAACTCATCATACTTCCGTGTTGAGCTGAGAAATCCTCGGAAACTTTCCTTAGACCCTTCTCTGGAACAGAGCTGTCACATGAGCTTAAATTTGGACATTTTACAGGTCTGAAAGACTCATTCAGGTCATCAACAATGGAGTTCCTTAATTTATGGGTGAACCCCGTCGTCATCAACCTTCCACAAGGCCACGGCTTCCCCATGTTCGGTAAGTCTCTCGTAGGACTTAAAGCAAACTGCCTCTACATCCACCGGCAACCATGAAATGGATTGAGAAAGGAGTCCGAAGGGTAATTGCGTAACATGCGGGGAGACATGCCCGGAGGGCGGGGCACTGTCTGACCGATGCTTTAAAAAAAAATTTAAACTGATGGGACACGAGACGAAATGCCGAGAGAGAAGGCGCTACGCGCAATTGGTGAGTTGCTCTTAGCAACCTGCTATGTGTGTGTGTTCTGACACTGTTTACTTGTGTTGGTTGCTGTGTACTTCAGGGAAAGAAGACGTAAGTACAGTGGTAAATTTCTTAAAGCGGGTCTGAAAGCACGCAACTGCCTGTACAATCAAACATCGAGCCTCGCTTTTGAGACGGTGTTGGGGAAGAACATGGCAATTAAATTCGGCGAGATCACTCCAAGGATATGTACAGCCAGAAGCTTGCCTGGGGCTGTCAGTTGCTTCGGATACTCACGTTATGGTGTCTGACGTGATCACGTGGCGCTGCCGATCGGATGTGTAATGTACACTTAATACATATCAAATGCTCAGCGGTTTGTAATACCGCAATCACGGGAGAGCTCATCAGCAATCTCGTGCCACGTCTTGGAGATGGCCTACAGTTATGTCAGTTATCATGGTTCTGTGCACAATACCGTACTGCCAAGTTTATCCGCTGACAGGGTGAGCGAAATAAAGATGTAGTGCGTTATGACCCCTCGTATATCAGCCATTTCCTTCGCTCAAACTATGAGTGAATGTAGTTTTACTTTTTAATTTGTAAATTATTTTTACTTTTTTAATAAAATTCTGTGATATTATAATAACAGGAGTGAGATTGGAATTCTCTGAAACTATGAGTGAATGTATGCTCTCTTTTTTCTAGTTTATTTAATAAAAATTCAGTGACATTATAACAACAGGAGTGAGATTGGAAGATGAACAAGTTTTCTCAATTCGCTGATGGCAAGTTCTTGTATAAACAAGAAGTAAAATTGAGGGCTACCATGGTGAACCAAGTTCTAAGAACGGTAGATTCTTAGTAGCAGGAAATGCAGTATTGTATCTAAAGCTAGCTATCTGAATGAAATTCAGGTTGTAAAGTAATCATTTAACGAGGTACAGTTACATTTACGGTATATGCTCTCACCAGTCGGTATTATGAATACTTCTAGAGAGCGTATTCGGCTGCTTGCAAATTGAAGTAGCTGTACTTATGCAGCTACTACAATTGGGTGATGGTTCCTTGGGGCAACACCGCATTGCAAAATTCTGGGCTTACACTTACAAGCTATGGTTACACCGCTGGACTAAGAATCCACTAATGTAGTTGTGATCTGATCTCGAGCTCTATGAGGTAGGCACATATCATAACGGAGGTCATAATCCATTTAGGAAAGTTGACAAAGGAAGCGGGGAGATGTCTTCTCGAGCTGTGGACTAACAACTGTATTGAAAAAGAGAGAGTTCTACAACAGGGGTTAAGGTCAGTGCATCCATCCGTTGCTAACTTGTAGAAGAAGAAGTAAAGTGAATGATAAACAAAGAATGGTACCGGGTCCAATAGTGCAATGGTCACTACCACATATGAAAATGGTTGAAAATAAGGTAACCTAAATGATCTGTGCATTTTCAAGTTTTAGAACTTGAAAATGCACAGATCTTGGAGACCTTGATAGAAATGCATTAAGAGGAAAATAGTGTGTAGATTTCAGTCGATTGCTGATGCGTGTTTGTTTGCATGATTTAGCAGTTGTATGTAGATCCGAGTACTGTTGAACCTTCTTAATGTACTTCTACATTCTTGTCTCCTCAGTACAGAATATCTGCAAGTTTCATTTGAAGCTTCGCTCGCCATGCCGGTTACACAAAATTTTAGCGAAATGTAGGAGAAGTTCAAAAAGTAATGTTGTCCTGCAAGTCTGACGTTGATTCAGTGTACTTCAGTTTTGAGCAAATGCATGTCTCGTTCCGTTTCTTTTATGAATAGCCATGGCACCTACCTAAGATGCATGCTGTAAGTCTGAAAACTTTGATTTATCCAAGCTCCTTCCTGGACACACTACTTTCCTCTCTTACATATTCCCTACTGAAAAGCTGTACTAAAGCTGCATATATCACTTCCTCAAACCTTTCAATCTAGGACATTGTGCTCAAGTTGTATTCGAGCACAATTCAAACCCTCTATCCTGTGTCAGGTGGCGCAGTTCACTGTGTGCATGCACATGCAACCCGTTCATGCTCGGAGTTCATATTGGTGAGATGCAATAGTCATCGAACTTGACCATTGATGCAGGTTTTTCCGGACCATTTATCTTTAAGACTTTATCCTTGTTCGGCTTGATGGGTTCTTCTCCTCCTTCTTGTTATCCTAGGTGTGTTGCGTTTTCCACGATTTCTTGTTTGTCAATGTGTCAATGTGTCAATGGTGTCAATGTAAGATTGAAATGGGACTGTTAGCAGAGATAGACTTACCGTATTGTATTTGGAACTTCGACTAGCCAACCCACCCCAAGTTGGCAAAACGACTTAACTGACCTTTGAAACCTTGACAGGCATGTCAATAAGTGGCAGCGGAGTTCACAAACACGACAATTTGAAAGCTGAAGAAGACTGGTTGCCAACACGAGCTCACTCCGTCCCATCTAATTCTCGCTATTGCCACATCGGACCGAATACCATTTGAGGGTCGATTAGGTCTTTTTGCCAACTTGGGAGTCAGTTAAATCAAAGTGCCAAATATAGGGGTCGGTTAACTCCTTCTCTAGAAGTGCTAGCAGTGGACTTTTCAGATAAGTTTCAAGCTGTGTTCTCAATCGAATGATGAAAGAAAAAGCATCGCTGTTTGGGTATCAACCTTCGCTTGTTCCAAACTTTTGTCTTTGTTATTCCACATTCCTTGTACCCATAATCTGCAGATGTTTTCATATTGCAACCTAAGAACTTAAATGTGGCACGCGGTTGAGAATAGGCCCCAAAATGCTTAACAGTATACCTCGAAGGAAAAAGGAATCCAAGCGGACCAAGGAGTGCAAATGGAAACAAGCGCTTGAGGCTCAAGCAAAACATGCTAAAACAGAGGAGAACTAAGGCTCCCTTGCCAAAGATATCGAAAGAAACAAAGTAATCCACAATTGAGTTATGTGATTAATAATTGAGTTCATAACTGATATGATGGGAGTTATTATTACCCCTACCTGTCTATGAGGACACAATGCTTGCAATTGCTGTAGGGTGACACAGACCCTATGGCAAAAATAAGATGTGACTATGGCTGGTGAGATAGGCGAAGCTCCTCTGCTCTATACGGAATCTAGTGTTGCATCTCAAAGGAAACCATCAAAATCATGATGGAGTTGGTTAAAAATCTACACCACCAAGGGGATAAAGGTATCGGAGGAGAACCCATGATGCATAATTTGTACTCTTCCCCCTAGTGGTGATTATTGTTTCAATTCCCACCTAAATGCAATCTTGTGTCAAAGACTCAAACCATAGTGGGTTTGCAACTACCACATCAAATAAGGTCCGTCGGCCATCCATGAATGAGACTATATTTGCCTTCACCCTCCAAAGAGTTGGTCATGGCAGATGCAACCATTGCTCAATTTGAACATGGGAATGAGTAGATCAAAGGAGATGAGCCATTTTATCTCAAATAGCATGACAAACTCTAGTGTGCTCTCCACTTATGGCACATTGTAAAATGTAAATGCCATATGTGTCATATGTAGACTAGAGCATGTGCGGATCTACATATAACACATATGTAGATATGCACATGCTCTACTCTGGTAGCCCCTACAAGTGTTGGATGTAATAAACCCAAACAAAAGTGGAATGTCATAGTAAACTCCTTTGATGTGAAACAAAAGTCCTCAATCAATAGGGAGACATAGAGCCAAGCTCCAAAACCTGTCTCTCTGTAAGAGAGATCCTAATTCTATCAAGTAAAGACGTATTAGTGAGGATGTTAGAAAGGATGTGATTATGCATATGCTCACTAAGATTCACCTTAATCTTCTTGAAGTCTAGAAATATAAAGTCAATAAATTGAGAGAATGTTGTGCATGCAAGAACTAACAATAGATCACAAGCCAAATAAAGAGATGCTTCAAAATCGCAATTCTTTGAAATCTACTATTGTGATAGGTGCTAATAAAAAGTGCAAACCTCATGTACAACCCATCTCCCAATAAAGAAGCAACTGGTGCTCATACTCCTAGATATGCGGTTGGTTTAACAGCCTCTTGCAATATGAGACCACATCCCTCATAGCTACAGGAAGAGCTATTTGCAGTCTACTCAACTAATAATTATGAGAACATATGTGACCCTAATAAAGTAGAGAAAGTGTGGCACACGGTACCATCAAAAGAAATAGATGGGGTAGGAGTAATTTTTTGGATGGGTAAGTACGTGCCGGATAAGAAGGTTTGTAGATATAAGATCTTGTGAGCATGGAGTAGGCTACCTATGTGTTTTCCAAATGAGATAGTAGATAAGCATGAATTGTAGCTTGAACCAAAGTGTTTGAGATAAATGAGACACAAATATCATCCTTTCTTAGAGAAGAGCCTTAATCTCAAACCTCCTATTAGGAACTAGAACCCTAATATGAGTTTGAGGGAGTGAAGATCATACATGGACCTTGCATTTATGAACCTACACTCATAAATCCAAGGTCTCTAGGCTAAGTATGAAGGTTGACAAGGTTTACACTATATCCTCCAAAGGGCCCAAGATATGGGTATCATTTGAAATGGATGGGATCATCTAAAAGGGATGAAAGATACACTATGGAAGAGCAATCACAACCTCCTACAAAGTTTTATAATGAGCTATGGCAAATTGAGGCCTTCCCAAGAGATCTCCTTGGCGTGTGTACTTGGCAGATGTTAATTGTATGAACTCCTCTATGGTAGTATGGTAGTTATACAACAAAGTTATCTCAATGACATAGAAGGTGCCTATAAAGGGATCAAAGTGTGTATCTCATCCTCCACCAAACAAAGAACCTAAAACAAAGTTTGACAAGAAATACTATTGAAAAGAATTTTAGACATCCATTTGGATAATCTCTCAATTGGAATGGATGTCCAAGGAATCTTGAATTCTTGCAATAATTCCATACAAGAAATTAGACTGTGTCTAACACTCACTAATGACACGTAGAATTTGAAGTCAAATGTATTCTCCAAAAATACATCTATGGTACCCGCCATCCGTGTGTGGAACATCTTGTACATTGGAATGGGTACCTATTGTATGAGGCAACATGGGAGCCAACAGCCAACTTGACCCATGCCCCCATGTTAGTGCAATCCTTTGAGCAATAGCTTTGCAACAAGGATATTGCATCTTAAAAGGGGGGAAGTTTGTAATAGCATTAGCTAGATATATTATCTAGAGGTGAAATTTGGCTTGGTAACATCTAGAAGGATTTTATATATGATGTACTAAGTAGATCAGATAAATGTGTCACCAAAAGTGTACTTCCATTAATAGTGTAGGAGCCAAAAACACATTCAAAACTTCAAGGCCACTTTTGGAGGCCTAAATAGATGAATTAGGCCTTCAAAAGAAGTATGTCCCTCCCCTTTAGAGCAAAAGTCTTGCTTTCTTCTCCCTTTTTTTCTTGTTGAGAACTTTTCAACGATACCTCACACATGTGATTTTGAGCTTCCTAAAGATTCCCTTTGGTCAAAATTGTTTGGCCAACCAGATAAGACAAGAATCAACATGTCATCCATCCATGCAACTAATCTAAGGGTGGAGCTCACTAACATATCACCGATCCATATATCTGATCCAAGGGTGGAACTTCCTTTGAAGGAATCCTCATTGCTATATAATAAAGACAAGGTGCTCCTTTGGTGCATTGGAGTATTGAGTGTGAAGCTTTGGGTTTCTTTTCTTGGGTTTCTCTTGATTGTTCTCTTATTTTCAGAATATTATACTTGTTCTCCCTTCCTATCAAAGGTGGAAACGGAGAAGAGGTTCTGTTGAAATCTGGAACCCATTGCATATCCTTTAGTGTGAGAAGAAAGCCATTTGGTAGCATGATGTTGATAGCTCTTGTGCCTTTAATGCACATGGAAGTGTCATTGTTAAGGAACACTTGTTTTGTTTGTTGTCTTTGTTCTTAGTGTGCAAATGTAAATTTTGGAATTCATTCCATAGGTAAGAAAAATGGTGAGAGGCCTTTGTGTTGACATACCATAGGAGATCATTCTACTAATTTTTTGTCTTCTTCACCAAGGTGTATGCACATGTGAGGAGAACTCGGGCAAAGTAAGAGTTTTTTTTAGAATTTGCCTCTTGTTGTTGGATGTTGTTGCAAGCTGTCTATGTTTTATTATGATTCTTAAATTGATGTGCAGGTTTGGTTAGTTAGGGCAAATGCCCAATGACCCTCTTGTTGACATCTTGGGTAGGGTCTTGGAGGCACAAGTTTTTGGCCACCATGATTTTGATATCTATGGTTGGTCTTGAACTCTTTCCTTTGTGTAACTTCTTGTTCTTGAAGTTCTTGCCTTTATTGTGGATGAAGAGAGCCGTAGAATCTACATTAGAGCCTTTCATAGCCGTTCTTCTTGTAGTAGGGTGGTTGACAATAACTACTTAAGATTGACTGTTGAAATCTCATTGTTTGAATGATGTTGTTATAGGCAAGAGGCATGCTACGCATGAGGGTTATTAATTCCTCTTTTGCATCCACAATCAGTCCTACTGCACAAAATTGTTGCAACAGGTTCTTGTAATTGTTGATATAGTGGATGATAGATTCAATGGGTTTCATTTTTAGAATTATCAATTTTTCTTTCAAATGCATTTGAATGATCATGTCTTTGGCCAAATACTGACTTTTTAGTTGATCCCAAACCTGTTTGGTTGAGGTGCAGCCTCCCACAATTCAGTTGATGCTCCTGTTAACACATAAGCAAACTGCAACTTTGGCCATCTTGTCTTTCGTGAGCCAAGCATCTATGTCTGCTTGATTTATAACTGTGGTGGATCCAAAAGTAGTTACTGGTGCAGGTTGGGTAGTTCAGCCATTTACACAGCCCTAAACATCTTCAAGTTCAAGCAGTCCTTGGATTTGCTCTACCCATTGTGTGTAATATGATCCATCAAATTTGGGCCAAGCAAACGTGTTTAGGTCATTCTTGGTTTTCATGGTGTCATATTTCTCTCACCTTTGTTCTCCGTTTTAATGCTCAGTATTTTCTTGTCTGGCTTGAGAATCAGGTACTGCCTTTGGGAATTTCTGGAGACTTGAAATCTTTCTTGCTGAAATTTGCAGATGTGCTCAAAGGCTGATGAAGTTTGGGTGGCTGAAAATTTTCTTGTGTTGGGTGAAAAGGATTGTGCGGCAGGAACAGAGATTGGGGGCACCTTCCCTATTCTACCCTGATAGTGAACCTGTGTGGAGTTACTCTAGTGAATCTCTTTAACCTATTCTACAATACTTAAGAGCATATAAGCACTGATACCATTATGGAAGATAGAGAGCACTCAGGAATACAAGAGATGAGCGGAGGACAGAATTTGATTATTATAGGAGTCCCACACAGAGCTAGAGCACATAGGGGGTACCAGAAGCAAACCACCGAGATGAAAAGACACACCTTTTAACCTCTAAAGAGACTGTGTAAAGTATGTGTTCACACTAATAAAAGATGTTGAATGAAACTGAACTGAAATTGATATTATCCATGTTCCTACGATATTATGCACCATCAATCCCCAACAGCAAGCCTGATTAGTTCGAGGCTCATCTATTCATCTATTCTACCGCTTTGAGCTTTATCTTGATTGAGTTGATTCAACCTTTCAAGTTGATGACTCTCTCAACGGAAGCAATGAGATCTAGATCGAGCTGGATATGGAACCTGTCGGCCTTCGACAAGTCAAGCCTGGGCTCGTGACTTCCGAGTGATTTCCGAGAACCCGTTGTTGCTGGTGGCTTTGTGTAACAATAGTAGGACGATAACAACTTCAACGATCTCTCTATCATCTCCGGCCAAAATATATACAATTCTGATGATTGTAGAGAGATTGTAGGCGACTCCTGGGAATACTGAACGCAGGCCGTTTCAGGCCAATGCGCCGCCCACTTAAAGTTGCCATTGTAAATACGAGCACTAACCCCAAGGATAGATCCCTTTCGGCTCCACACATTATAAAATTTTGCCATCTAGTGCACTTTTTACAAACGTTGTCCTATCAGAGTCACAACCTATTAAAGCAGGTGAACTTCAGTTTGAAAATCGATACTCTAGAACTGCAGTAGACCCCTCAAATCATTCCTGGTCGGGAATAGCTGAGAAGGTAATAATTAGAGACAATCACAATAATATCTCATCATTTCATTCAATTTTTCAAGTTTGTCTTAGTCAAGGGACTCAGAATTCATAATACAGTGTTCTTTCCCTTTCCCTGAATTTCTTCTAGTGAGGTCTGAAATTGAATTCGAGTTATAGCATATGTTTCTTTGTTAATACGCGATACCATTCTGTCCCGCAGTCTTAATATAGTTAGAGAAAATTTCTTTTATCACCCTCTCTACCTTTCACGAAGCAAAATATTGGTGTGGGTTACAGTTACACATTTTACAGGTTCTTTACTGCTAGATCCCCTTTACCCGTATATTATGAGTACCAGTAAAATGGCGAATTTCTAGAAACTTTTAGGCGAATTCAAACTCATTAGTATCTATGAATGATCCGTAACCCGTAAAAGTTTATGCGTGAAGTTTTAAATTTTGCTTAGGCTATAGACATTTTGCCGTAAATGTCTATAGCCTAAGGAAACACTGTTACGGAACTTTACGGGTACCCTAAACCCCAAAACCATCTTGAACATTTTTCTTAATACAAGCAATAATTGATAGATCATATGTCATTTGCTTCATCTAAAACTTTATAAACCAATGCCCACCAAGCCCATCAAGGTAAACTTGAATTAAGCATAGTCAACGATTTCAACCGTGTATTAAATGGTCTGAACAAAATAATAAATTTCTTTCTTCACTTTTTGGGATTTATATGTCTAATTTGGGATCTGTGTATTTAATAAAAATTCACCCATTTATTTTTTTTCAAACCTAATGGACTATTGACCAAGCATCTCAAGAGAAATTGGAGTATACTTCAACAATATCAAAGTCTTATATAATTAAAAGAAATCTCTAAATACTATCTTAATAAATCTATGGCAACATTTCTGCAACATTATTCTTGCTCTATGAATTGATCTCATTTCAATTTCTAATGGTTTGTTCTATGATCTTTGTTTTATTTATGATTTTCATAAGACTCTTTGAATTGAAGATAATCATCATCTGAAATATCCAGAAAAAATTCCACCGTTAACTAGTTAATGTAAGAAACATCTATTTATCTAATATAAAAATTTTACATTTAAGAATAATATTCTACTACTCTTGATGATTGGTACATTGTTGTGTGCCCATGTATTGAAATTGTAATGAAAATGATGATTTGGGCATGTTTGCCCAGCTATTGACAATTGAAGTGAACTGATATAAATCTATACAGCAGTTACAAAATATGAAAAACATTAAAAGATACTCAAAGTACTACGAGCTTCTTCTTATTGTAGATATAATCACATGAAATGAAGAATGAATTACCTTTACTAGTATGAAGAAAGGTGACCGCGTAGGAAAAATGAAGGATGGGAAGACCCCATCAAGCCGTACAAGGGAGAGAAAAAAAAAGGTAACATGGGGCTAAGCCCCAATAGAGTCTATATGAGAAATCTGCCCTACCGCACTTAAGATATCCGAGCTATGCAAGTCGTACGGTCTATACACAACTGGAGCATCCGAAGAAAGATCACCTAATGTGATTGCTCTCCCATGGATTGCACCAGCCACTGCCCTATGTAGAGCAATGGACACACGCTGTCTAAAATATGCTACAAAGTATGAGAGTGAGAGTGGTACCCCCTAACGCCTAACATGATAAACTCTCGTGCACTCCCTGAAAAATGTGTCAAATGTCGTGTCCATAGCTCCATATAACTCCAAGGCTAGAGGAACAAAGAGGTGACCTTGCTGCATGCCCCTATACTTGGAGACCTTGCAACCTGCTGCTGCACTCCCCGCCCATCCAGGGGGATGGGTGATCACTCCTTCCAAAACTGTATCACGTGTAGGGTCCGTGACCATGACATCCGCTATTGTCACCTGATCATCTCGGACCAAGTATAAGTCTGCCCTAACACGTCGTCTGCAAAGCATATAAACGCTCCCTCCAAGCCAAGTATCCACTCTCTTGTGCCATAGAAAACACTATGTCTCTAATGGCATCATGGGTAGCTATCCTCTGTCCTCCAAAAGGACACCGTGTCATGTGGACCGCTGCTGCATCTAGTGTAGAACCACACTCACAAGTGAGTAATGAAGATGCAGATGGGTTGACCAAACCTAGGTGAAACCTCATCGCTGTAGAAAAAGTAGTTGTGTGAGTCAGAAAGCCCCAATGCACGGTCGAGCTAGGATCCAAGAGCTTGCACCCTTGCCGGAGCAAGAGCAAAGACATGCTCTAGTAGCCTGAGGAATGGACGAGTTGACTAAGAGAGAATGTAGCATATCACCAAAGACTCCCATAATCCTCCTATCAAATGCTCTTAGATGTGATAGGAAGGACGGTGAGGGGGGAACTATACGGATGAGGTAGGATGGTCGATGAGCAATACTGGAAGAGAGTATACCAAATGCCACATGCGGATCTCCAAGTAATGGAAGGTCATCTACATGGAGAACATCCTCTGCAAGGGCAACGTCTAAGAAGCGTGTGACAAAAATCCTCCGATCCTACTAGCACTCCAAGAACACAAAATCCATCTGTGCATGTGATACAACCCTCTAGAAGCTCAAGGTGGGGAGGGATACCTAAAGGGGACCATGCCCTAGACTTTGACACCTTGACTCTCAAGCCTACTAGATGTAGCTCGGTTGTCAAGTAGTCAAAGGCCTGCCTAATCTGATCTACAAGGTCTATGATGTGTGTATCATCTGCCAAGGAGGGAAATACACAACTTCGCATGGCCAAAGTAGTAGATAGGAGAGCTCTAAAGTGAGCCATGGCAAATAAGGACCCCCCCTAAAGGATCTCCCTGATGTGTACCAACAGTTGACTCCAAGACGGTAACTCCCTCCTGTGAACCACCATGTTGGTAGTAAAGGAAGCCGGAGAGCCATAAAAAGACTGCACAAAAGGAATGAGACTCGCCAAGGATCCACCAGCCTCTCTAAGCTCTCTAAAGATAGATGCACGTGAGACGCTATTAAAAGCATTCTCAACATCCACCTGTAAGATGACACACTCTGGATGGATATCTAGGAGTGCTCTAATGCCTAGAGATATAGCCTCACATCCTCTCGGTGTAGCTACTCCAAACTGATGTGGACTAAGGTGTTGTCAAAAGTGAGAATGATGTTGAAGGACAATGGTACGACTGACCAAACGCAAAAAGATCTCTCCAATAGCAATCGGTCTAATGCCTTCCATGTCCTTCTCCATCACGAGAAGTCAACTAGCACCTAACACCTGACTAACAACATAGGAATGTCTCCTCTTGCTACTATTACAACCACCTAAAACAACTTGGTGAAACCACTAGAAGGATCATCTACCTGGAAGTAATCTCTAAGGTGCTCATAAACCATCCTTGACAAGCCTCTTGAGGAAAGGCGAGGGGCAGTGCACAATGCTTATGCAAATAGCGACCTATCAAGACATAAAGGCTGCTCAGGCTGATAATCTAAGAACTCTAGTGGTAGTCCCTCTACTACTATAGGATGTAGTGAGCATAGGGAAAAGATGGTCTCATCAGTAGGACTCACTATAGACAAAGGGTGTAGCGCTCATGCTGCTCTACTAAACTCTCCTGCTTGACCCAATGTCCTACATTGTCGTAATCAAGTGGAATCTATGGTATCCTGTGGCGATGTTTGTCTCCTAAATCGTGTAGCCCTAATAGACTCCTCCTGAAGTGCTGCCCAATCCCCCGCTCGGAATCGACGAAATCTAGCAGCCACCTCTCTATGCACCGCACATCCCCCTCTAGCATAACAAAGACACCATTGAGGGAGTAAGAGGAATAGGAACCATGCTAACTTGTCCAAGGGATCACGTACCAAACAATCTAGTGGTAGGCAAAAAGCCTATCTAGCCTCATCATGGAGTGTGCAGGGTAGCTTATGGAATAGACGTGGACATGGAAACTAGTCTCAAATAACCCCAAAATGCAACCCGCTTGAGAAGCTAACCACTCCCACGACTTGATCGGTATCCCTAGAACGATCAACGAAGGTATAGAAGAAGCATGCGTAATCCCAAGTGTCACTACTGTCGATGTGGTCGCTCATCTCACGTGGGCATCCCAAGTGGTTCAATCATAGTCCTTGTGCATCCTTCCCACATGGGTCTTTACCCCTTGCGAGGTAAAGCATCGATGACACACCGGGCATGGTGTATTCCGACCCGCTCTAGGCAACCCCACATGGGAAGGTGTAGCCATGGCTAGCACAAGAATAATGATAGTAACACATGCTGCTCCTCTCCATATCTCCCCATATCTGCAAAACCACAACCCAACTCACATCCCAACTCACATAAGAAAACAATCTCTCCAAACCCTAAAATCTATAAAATCTCATAACTTTCAATTTACATCTCCAAAATTTTCAAACTAAATTCCCATGGAACTTAATCATGAAAACCAAGAGATTGGAAACAAAAATCCCTGAACCATCACTCTCAATGTATAATGATCACTCTAAACCCTAAAAAATCTAAAAATCCTCATAACTTTCTACTCCATTCTCCATAGTCTTCAATCTAGGTGCCAATGGAACAGAAATTGAAAAACAAAGAGAATAGACTATTCAATTGAATGCTACATGCTAGAGAACCCTCAGAAATTACAGACATGGTCTCACGGTCTCTCCCTCTCCTCTCCCGTCTCCACACTCTCCCGCAGCTCCCCCGCACGTCTCCAGAAATGGAAATGGCTCCATGTACTAGTATGTAGATTCTAAACTATACTAGTACATAGATTCTAAACTAATGAAACATTTAGACTTCCTGCCTGACCTTGCATCTCTTGACTGCTGCTCACATCTTTGTCTGCTGGTCTCACATCCTTGTGTTGATCTCACATCCTTGTTGCTCAATCTTTCTTGATTATGCCATTTACACCTCGTTGCAATTCAATCCACGTTGAAAAGAAAGAAAAACCTATATATAAGCTTTGGATGTTTTAACTTAACTTGTGCCCTCAACTGGTGCTTTGTGCAAACCATAACTTTTATTACTATACGGTAGTACCTACATCAATCTCAATTACAGCATGACACATGTACTATGATCTGAAATGCAATTTAGTAGCAAGGGCTAAGTGATAAAGTCCCAAATCTCTGGGGTTTCTTGCTCACTGCTGAAATTCAATGATTCACTAGTACACAAATCAGTTGGAAGTCATAAACAAATAAACACATTGAGCAGCACATATACATAAGGCCAGCTTTTGTAAATTCTATGTCGTGTTTTTTAATTCAAAGTGAAAAATTTGTGAAGAAGATGCCACCTATATATCCCTTGAAATGAGATTCCTCCGAGGATGCTAGATATCCCTTACGATGAGTTCCTTCCACGATTGCTCGGGAGGGCACTTTAAATTTGCATCATTGTAACTGATGATCCGCCTGGATTAGTCTTAAATCATCATCTGTAGAACCCATGGAATCAATGCAATTATGAACCAATTTACAAGCACTTCAATACAATTAATTTTAACTCCGCGCTCCGGTTTTGCCAGGCGATCCCGGATCGCTACTTCTGAAACTATTAGACGTACGAACATACCTTCACCAATCACGTTCATATCTAATGAAATAACGAACATGGCACGCAGTTCACGCAGAGAGTGAGTTGAAATTGTATTGTAACGTTTTTATGAACGAACGGTCACAGAGGAAGAATACAAGTAGCTATGAATGACTCAAATAGGCAGCAATGAATTTGGGTTATGGATATTCATACCAGTCATGCTATTCTTATCCGTAGTATAAATGGCCTCGTCCTTCACTTACTCATCATCTTTTCCGTTTTCTTGCCCCCATGGCCACTAAAAGAGAAAAACAGCACATCCTGATACAAGAAACCGAGACTGCGCTTTTCAGGTTTTCTCGTACATTTTTAGAGGTAAGCTGAATAAAAGGCTCACCTGTACGATCATGAACAGAAGGTCATCCTCGTTGAACCTGTAACAAGAAGTTCCTTCATGTTTGTAGCATCAATGTGTAGCGTCATTGACGCATCCATTCAACTTTTACGTGACCTCCCCATCCTTCCATACAGATGGATAATTGCAACCTTCAACCACAGGTCTCTTTGTCATCATTTTCTCTTGGACCAAAACTCCTAGCTCCTTGATCATGAAAGAAACACAATGCACTCCTTTCTCCGTGGCTTAGCCCCATGTTACCTTTTTTGTCTCCCTTGTACGGCTTGATGGGGTCTTCCCGTCCTTCATTTTTACTACACAGTCGCCTTTTTCCTTTCTCCACAAATACTCTACTGAGTGCAAATTGATTGCGCACTCGAATCGCCGACTGCAGCAAGACTTTAAGACCGACTCCTCTTCCATGATGCACACGGAAGCTTTTGTAGTAAGTTTTGATGACTTCAGATGCACTGCAACCTTTTGACGTGGTGCTTCTCCGATAAAAAAAAATGTGTATCTCCATACCAGATCTAGACTGAATCTCGAGTGCAATGTTCCTATTGTCGCTGCATTGTCGAAAGTTTATCCTCTGCAAGGTCACTATTGTGGCTATTATCGTCAGAATGTCTCACGGTGCGAATGCCCAGTAATGGGAGGGTCGGATTCGAAAATTCCTATAAATTCTTTATTTATTTCATCGGAATGATTTGTTTTGACATTGGAACTCTGGACTTTGTCTACGACTTGTACAGTACACTCGAGGAGCGGATCATGGTTCATATAATCTATATCTGCTGCTGTCTGTTCTCTCAAACTGGGTCCTACTAGATTGTAAACCTACATATACTGCGTCTGCTCAAGATATAAATTGTCAGTTGTACGATAGTGATATGTATACATTTGTCCTTTGTGAAAATTCATCCCATTAGCGGAAGGGAAGAGAATCAGGATTTATCAGATTTATCTACATGTTTAAGACTTGGTGATTGCTTTTTTGTAGGGTTGCTATTTCGCATTCATAGATTTCCTGCGCGTCTTGCTGATATCCGCTACAAGAGGAAGGATCACTAATCCGAATATCGAGGAAATTCGAACTGACACGATTTCTAAGAAAGTCTTGAAGACCAAACAAGACGTCCGTATATACACTGGATATTTCTTACAGAATCCATTTCATAAGCGTATTCAAAGCTTTTCAACTCATATCATTGTCCTCGTCGTTCAGAAGAATAGAGTCCTAATGTCAATAATTAGTTAATAATTGGAGTACCTATAATATTGGATTTTAATAATTCAAGGATATATATATATCGCGTCTCCATTCCTCTCAGACAGTTAAATCAAATTATAGATTTATTAACTGATATATATACATAAAATAGAGTTAATACATAAAATAGAGAAATTTATGTTATTAATATTCAGTTTGTGTAAATAGATTAAGACTTGGCTTTGCATAATATAGAATGGTTTTCTAATTAATTTTAAATTCAATATTTAATTAAAAATATTCTTAATATAATACAAAGTATTAGTTATTGTTTTCTAATAATTTTGCTTATCATCAGTAATTTCTCTCTATGTAAAAATAAATATCATTATTTTCCTATTGTTTTTTCACCATGTTCATTTGTAGATGTTAGAAACTTTTGATAAACAATTATAACAGTAATGATATAATTATGTTATACAAATGGTCTCTTTCGAAAACTATGATCTCGACGCAATGATTCTAGACCATGTGGTATAGCATTCACCCTTTCTAATGAATCTGAATATTCTTGCTCATATGATTATTTGTATAATAATTCACTTGTCTTACGACGGTTTTATGAGTAACATATTCGACTTTTCTTATCATGTGCGCTATCCTCGTATGATATTATGGTTATAGAATGGTAGTCTAAAAAGCCAATTTTTGAATTGAAAAAACAGAAGAAGTACTCTATACATTAAAACAAGGTAAACAGATTTGTTTATGGCTTCTAAACAAAAGAAGATTTCTTTTTTTTCCTTGTATTTAAGTCCAGCCATATTACAAGTTAGTATGTATACAGCAACTAGATAGAGTTTCTGTTTAGTAAAATTTTGTCATTTGATTTTGGAGTTAAAATTTAAAATACAATTGAATATATTATGCATAAGTAAAATTATATGATTATTAGGAGTGGAAAAATTTCTCATATTTTTAACAAATTTTTGGATAATGGAATGTGCTTAAATTGTGAGATAAAAAATGAAGAAATGGAAAAAAAATTATTTAAGAAATGGAAAAAAAATTACAGAAAATTTAATTGGAGCCATATATGTAGCCTATTTATCTGATGATTCCAAATTTCTCATAATAGAAATATGAGACTGAAATCATTATGGTCATTTAGCTGCAAATTGTTCTTTGATTTCTATATAGTTATTTTTTGGTGTTGTTCCTAAAATCATAGCGTATAGAATATCAGAATTTTATATTTTATATTAAAATAAATTTATGAATAAAAAATTCAATTTCCCATGTCATTATATATTGTTCTTATAAAATCATAAGACACTTAATAGAGATCAGACCACCCAACTCGTTAAAGAGTTTATCTTACTAATGTGTTCAGCTTATGCCTACTAATCAAAAACCTAATATTTCTCTTTAAAAGTTTAAAAAAAATTGATAGTCTTTATTTGAAACACATTGATTTTTTTATATAGTGAATTATCTTTTATTTGTTTCATTAATGATTCTTTATTTCTAAAATAGCTAACTGGATGAAGTAAAATTCTTTTATGAAGGATTGCGCCTAAAAATAATTTTAAAAAAATTAAAATAAGAATGAAGATACTTAGATCCATTATAAAAGAGAAAGGTATTAAAATTTAAATGGACTTGATAATTTTATACAAAGTCAAATAGATTGGACTTTCAGATAAGAAAGTAACAAGTCTAAGTTTCTAACAAGAAGTAAGCGAGCTAGGTGTTTTTCATACAAGCACATGTAATGAAGAGAGAACTCAGGAAAAAAGAATCTTACAAGAATTAATAGTAAAGTGTAGGATGAAAACTATGAATAAGAAAATTATAGAAATATGAGTAAGATAGAAGTGATAGTATCCGATGAGTTGCAAATCGACAGATTTCAATTATACTTCTGTAGAACTCAATCAGAAAGGCTTTTGTAATTGACCAACCTATATGGAGGACACACGTTTCATTTAAAGATAAATGAAATATTATTTCAGAATTAAGAATCTGTTGAACCAAGCTATTGTTCAATCAAGTAACATAATAAATACAAAGACATATTGTTTGCAATGGCACGAGAGAGTGGATATTTGGCTTGGAGGGAGCGTTCATAGCTTTGCAGACGACATGTGTCAGGGCAGATTTATACTTGGTCGGAGATGATAAAGTGGTAGTAGCGGATGTCGTGGTTACGGACCCTACGCGGGATACAGTTTCGGAAGGAGTGATTACTCATCCTCCTGGATGGGCGGCAAGTGCAGCAGTAGGTAGCAAGATCTCCAAGTATAGGGACATGCAACAAGGTCACCTCTTTCTTCCTCTAGCCTTGGAGTTATATGGAGCAATGTACACGGAGTTTGACACGTTTGTTAGGGAGTGTGAGAGAGCTTATCATGTTAGGCGCCAGCGGTACCACTCTCACTCTCATACTTTATAGCATATTTTAGGCAGCGTGTGTTCATTGCTCTGCAGACGGCAATGGCTGGTGCAATCCATAGGAGAGCAATCACATTAGGTGATGCTTCTTTGGATGCTCTAGTTGTTTGTAGACCATACTACTTGCATAGTTCGGATACCTTAGGTGCAGTAGAGCAGATTTCTCATATAGACTTTATTGGGGCCTAGGCCTATCTTACCTTTTTCGTCTCTCCCTTGTACGGCTTGAAATGGTCTTCCCATCTTTCATGTTCTCTACACGGTCGCCTTTTTCTCGTATAAATACAAAGAACTCCAAATATTCAAAAATCTTTAGAGTATATGTTGTAAAAATATATGAATCCTCCATGTTATATTCGTTAAGGTTTTTAATGTTAATGCTGAAGAGACTTACTCATAAACTAATTTCTGAATTTGTGTTTGACATACTTACAACCAATAAGTTTATATATTCCTCCTTAGCTATTAACTGAAAAAATAATTTTATAGAAGGATCCTTGAAATAAAAATCTTAAGTTCAATAATAATGAAGCAAAATTTAAAAATAATATTGGAATTTATTTATTTATTTATGATATCCTAAGAATTAAACAAAAATTCATAACGGAACAACTTACACATAACATTGTTTTTTAATATAGAAGAAGCTATCTAGATCCTCCCAATAATCCGAGCTACAAAAATCCGTTCAATAATAAAAGTCCAACATAAATTTGTGGTTTTAGTCTCAAACATTCTACTAATTTTATAATGATATGTTCGGATAGATGATAGAATTATCTACCCTACTCTAACTTTAATGACGATTATTGTTCCCTTTTCACGTATTGTATTTGAGTGCTGATTAAAACTTTTCGGAATCTTTGGAATTTCTTCAGCAATATTGAGGTTGATCTCCAGTAGCCAGCTGCTTCTTCTGAGATAGACAAATAGTCATCTGTGATGCCGGGAATAAACACGACCTGTCCCGATGTGCAATCTATCTACAATCGGATAATTTTATCTTTATCACGAGGATTTCATTGACGTAACGTGGTTCGAATGGAGTGGATTGGAAGAAAGTGAACGTCATTGATGGGAAAGTTGTGGCTGTGAACACAATCGCTACTATGCTCTTTCCATCAATGCATTCTTGAAATCAATCTCTGAATTTTCTAGAGTCTGGTTTCTGTAGCAATTCGTGGGTAAGCTGGAGCTGGAGTAATTTTAATTTGAGGAGTGGAATCTGAGCATGGAGCAAGACAACTTTCGGATGTTTCGTGTAAACTACAGTAACCAGAAACAAGTTTGTTGGTAACTTGCTACTTAGCAACTTATACGGGATATAGAAAAGGGTTAGATTGAACTAATTTCATGGAGTATTCTGTGCGACCGCAAAGTTTAGATCTCCGGCCATGGCCATGGGGATATCTATGCCATCCGGATGGATTCGGGTTCACGTTTGTTGTGAGAGATGTGACGATTTGTATAACTAGTATGCAATAGAATTATGGTTTTAGAATTGCAGAGTCTGATTATGGTTTGAGGGAAAGAAACAGGGCAGTCAGAGTGAGAAAGAAACAAAGAGGCTCGGACTTCTCTAAAATCCAGACTTTAACAAGTGGCACGTGCAGGTACTTGCATATGGTCACAATATCAATCGGCAACTCCATTCGGAAGGCTATTCAGGAATGCTTCTGCTAGCAATCCTATGAATTGCTTATTTTGATTTTGTTCAATATGGTTGGAAGGATATTTATTTGTTTCGAGAAACTGTATAGGGAAAACTCAATTTAAACCTATGGTTTACTGGCCTTTCGTGGAGACTAGTAAAATGTAGTTTATAATTTTGTCCCAAGATTCAATGGGTCTGTGTAAATCCTTGATAGTTGAAGTATAGAAAGCGGTGAGTGCCATAGAGTTTCAGGGTCATGCGAAATTGTTCTTTAACGAATTACCGGGTCCTGACAATTCCTGATTATTCCTGACTTCAATGACACTGTCTCGCGGCTTGAAGGTTTCGGAATGCTCTTGAAGTTTTGAAGAAGGAACAGCAGACTTTTCTACTTGCTGTACTCATATGCCGAGGAGATGGATAGACAAAAAGTGCTTTTAAAAGAAAAAGGAAAAAAAAGGCGACCGCGTACGAAAAACGAAGGATGGGAAGACCCCATCAAGCCGTACAAGGGAGAGACCAAAAAAAAAAAGGTAACATGGGGCTAAGCCCCAATAGAGTCTATACGAGAAATCTAATCGAAATCTAATCTAATCTAAATCTTTAAAACATCTAAAGACTTCCTATTCGATTTTATAGATTTATTTTGGACCTGACGAATTGTAGGTTCTAGATCAGGTGATTCCAGAGGTGTTTAGGAGATCATCCGGGCCTTATTAAAGATTATAGATTGTAGGAGTTGCCTTATGATACAGTTTATAGTATTAGGGCTCGTATACTTACTCATTGTGGCTCCCAATCTCGTCAGAGTTGATGTACTCGAGCCTACTACACCACTGCCAATCAATAGCATGCCTTAATTTAAGGTTAAGTACTGTTTTTCTTTGTTATTGTCGTTTTTAGATGATAAGATGTTGTAAACAAGATAATGGGGGTTGTTAAATCGGCCCTTGATCTCACTAAAATGACACACCCTGGTCTTTAGCGTGTGAAGTAACAATGCTCTCGTGTGAGTCGGTGGGGGTGTGATTCGTCGTAATTCTGGTTACTTGAAAAGCGCGGACTAGGGTGGGTCGTTTTCCTAAAGTGAGGGAGTCAATTTAACAATCTCCTAAATTTTATGATATTGTATTGTGTATCCCACATACGTTCTCGTTCAACGAAGACTTGAAGGCTTTATGGAGTTTACTCGAATGGCTATTACTTTACGAACCATCGAAGTGGTATCGATAGACTCATTACAATCATACAATATTTTTTTGGTTTTTTTTCATTTCAGTTTAGTTTTCTTCTTGTAAGCACTCATCAGAATAGTTTATGAGTGTATAGAGATTGTTTCCTTGCATATGATTCTAATGGTTCTACGGAGTTATTCTAAATGGTTATAGCAGTAGTTCTAATGATTTTATGGAGTTACTCTAGATGACTATAAAAATAGTGAGAGGGAAGATTCTTATTCAAATTGATTAAGTTCTAGGTGGTAGTCTATTTCTCACCAATTAAAAAATTTGAAGTATTCGACCAATTATTAGAAGAAAGAGGTTTTATTGCACCTTGTTAGTAGAACTTCTTTCTTTTAGTATCATTCTTATTTATATTTGCACCTTAATTTACACTAGTTTGTAGTTTCTCAAACAAGATGTTGTGTGCTAATATCTCTTGGCATTAGAGCACTTATTATTATCCACCTAAATTGGGTTACCAATATCTCTTGATGTTAGAGCACTTCATAATATCCACCTAGATTGGGTTATCTTTTAAGTGTCTTTTGAGAATGCTTTTAAAAACATCTTATAAGGATTTACTTTTAGAGAGCTTGAGAAGGTAGGTGGATCCTTTGCAAGTCTTTTTCTTTTCATGCATTAGTTCTACCACTCTCTCTTTTTATTTTAACCACCTATAAAACAAGGTCATTGTCCTTCAACTAATGACTAATGCACAATATAAAGATCTCTTAGGACTTTTATTTGCTATAGTTCAGTTTTTAGTTCTGTTGTTTACTATTTTGGCTTTTCAAGGTTGTGAATTTCTCTCCTTAGATACACAAATAGATAGATGATAGATAGATGATACACAAATTCAAGCACAAAAAGGAGATCAAGGGGACTTCTAGTTTCTCTAGTTCATATTTTAGGTCTATTTATTTTATTACTTTGCGCAATGCCAGGTTGTCTTTCCTCCTTGATAGATGATACATACATTATGTGCCTTGTATACCAAGTTAGACAATCCTTGGATCTTTTGACTACTACACTTCACTTTATAAGCTCAAGGTGTCAAAGTGTATGATGTGGTCCCTTTAGATATTTCCTCATTCTCCTCCTTTAGATATTCCTCCTCATATTCTTCATGTGGATGTGGATGACCTTCCTTTAATAGGAGATCTAGAGGTGGTTATTCTTATATTCTCTCTTAATATTACTTGTTGATTGACCTACCTACTTTGCACAATTCTTCCTTCAACAAATTTCTATGTTAGAAGGAAGAGCTTTTAATAAGAAGATCATAAGAGTCTTTGGTAATATCATTAGATCCAAGTTTTTTGAGTGTGTGATAGGAGCTTGGCTCATAAACAACCATCTTTATTAATTTTTTTGGAGTGGTCAGCTTAATATCTATGCAAAAGACAATACTTGTGGCATCTTTTGGTAATTGAGTCCTCTTGCCACCTTTTCTTTGTTGTATTTTATTATTTAGATGCTAAAAGGCTATCTTAGAGGTGTATGTAATTGAGGTAGAAGATGGATTTTTTTATTTCCAAGTACTATTGCAATAGACAAGAGAGGATTTATCCTCTTAAATCCTCTCAAGCATAGATTGATTTTTCAACCTTTGACTCTTTGCTTTCCAATTGTGCCAAAGGTTTAGTGTCTTCCTTAATGGACCAACAATTTTAGTAGACTCTACACTCTCTTCTAGTTGATCCATCCTTCCTATGAGAACACATCTTCTTTTTTTGCTCTAGCAAGGATATAGGTTCTTGTATCTTATTTTGATGTTGCATTGGGATGTTCTGAACTTGCACCCAACTACTTTTTCTATATTGATGAGTTTCAATTTAGTTTTAGTCCATATATCTACATTCTCATTATCTATTTGTAAGTGTGGTACTACCTTAGATGTAGTAGTAGTCCTATACAACCCATTTCACTTTTGAAGGACAGAGTATACCTACTTATTATACCATTAAAGATATAGTGTCTACAATGGTAGGGAGAGTAGATACTTTGCTTAGAGGGAGCATTGGTATGCATTGTGGATGGCATGACTTAGTACAGGTTGTATATAATTTAAGAAACTCAGGTATTGTAGCAAATTTTATTGTTATGGATCCCACACATGCAATTTTGAAGGGGGAGATTACCCATCTAGATGGGCAACAATTGGGGCAGTAGTAGCCAAGGTCTCTAATAGTAAGATCTTTGTAAAAAGATCTTTGTTCTTCTAGGCTTGGGGTTATATGAAACTACGAATACAATATCTAACACATTTGCTATGATTCTACATGAGCTTACTAAACTAGAAAATGTGGTGTATCACTTTTTCTTTCTTATTTTGTAGCATATTTTAGACAGCATGTATCCAATACTTTATAACAAGCATTGGGCAAGTGTAATCAATAAGAGAGAAATCATACTAAGTGATGCTACTTTGGATGCTCCAATTGTATGTTGACCATTTGAGTTATTTAGGCTTGATAATTTAAGCATAGTAGGACAAATTTCTCATCCTTATGCTATTAAGACTTAGTCATATGTTAACTCATAGGTTTTATCTTGGTATAGCTTAATGTAGTTATTCTATCATTCTTATAAGCATATGTGTGTTCCTTTCACCTTCTAGCATTTAAAATAGACTTGGACTTTGAAGAAGTTCACTTCTGTCAACTATATCCTTGATCCACCAGTAGTTAAACTAACAATTACCAATACAAAAGACTAGTTATCTTGTGAGTTTATATACTTAATTTACAATATCAAAACACCAATTTTGTTTTCTAAATTACAAATGAAGTGAACTTTAGCCTCTTATAATATTGGTTGCTCTTTATTTTAGCTTATTTTACTAATATAGCTTCAAAAACAGTTTGATAGTTTTTTCTATGTTTAGCTAGATATATGTATTGAGAAAGTTATCAAAAATTATATGAAATTTGAACTATAAATAAAATATGTAAGAAAATTTTCTCAAAACTTTACTTTCCAACAACAAGAGAATTAATATTTAATTATAAATTTTCAAAATGAAAATAATACAAAAATAAGCAAAATAATAGAAGTATAAGAAGAATACAAAAGATAGAGAAGTAAGACTCTAGTAGAATTACTTCTTCCTTATTAAGAAGAAAGAACTTCAATAAATTTTGTCTTAATCAAAGAAATAGAGTAAAAGAATAACAAAAGAAAATTAAGCATGAAACTAAAAGGAAATACAAAGTAGTAATTCTCCCATACTAACAAGAAGGGAATTTACAAGTCTAAAATTTCATCCAAACTAAAAGAATACAAAAGAAAATAAGAATGAACTAGACCATAATAGATCATAATGTTTTGCAACCCTACTTTTGGTATTTAATTGAGAGGTTAAATATAGCAATCACATGTCCTAAATACCTAGAGACTATCACATCATACATCCTTAAAAATAGGTGAGTATAACAAGGTACTAGATCAAAAGTTTCACTAGATTGAGGAAAAATGTATGCCAAGAACAATAATAGACTTCAAAATGCACCCTAGATTTTAGTGCAAAAAGATGTTACTATTATAAAAATGATCATATATGTAGCCTAACAAAGTGGATGAACATGAGTAGAAAAGGTTAATTTATCACTTGAAAAATTATAACTACTATTCATAACAAATTATTAATTTTAGGAAATAAACTTAATGTAATATTCAAAGAAGTAAGTAAATATAATTATTTAAGTGGTGTGATAGGTAGTTAAAAATGTTAACAAAAAGATCTATCCAATACATACCTCAATATATAGTATGGATTTAGATGGTAAAATTTATATTAAAAACATGTTGTATTCTAGTAAATAATTATATATTGTGTGGTATCATAGGTTAAAACAATATGAATATGAAGATAAATTGACTATATTGAAGGCACTTTGAAGGAAAAATTCAAATTAGACAAGACAGAATGGTGGTCAATGGCACAGAACACAAGCACAAAGGATCTTTGGATCCAAATTCCGTCCATCAATTTGAATGCACCGCCACTTGGAACTACCGCCAAACCATTTGCATTCAAGGAAGAAAAAGCACTGACTAGTGATATTAAGGCAACCTTTGTAGACAAGCAATCCAAGAGCAATAGATGGAGGGTGGGTAGTTATAAAGACCTAGCACAACAAGCAATTGTGGAGGCAATTATGAAGTTGTTCAATCCAAAGAGAATGACTTATCTCACCAATAGTAAAGTCATCTTCTTTGAGTATATGTACCAAGGGGAGGTTATCAACTAGGTGAACATATTCTACTTCTAGGTGGAGCTTGCACATGGAATTTGAGGAAGATGGTGGAGCAACTTACTTAGCCCACTTTGCAATACATTTCTACATGGGGTTCCATGTAGAAATGTATTGCAAAGGGGGCCAAGTAAGTTGCTCCATCATAGCTCCACCATAGAATTGTTAATGAAGAAGAAGTTCAATAAGTTCCTAAGTCATTTCTATCCAATGAGGTACTTTGCCTTACAACCCAAAATAAAATTTCTCATTAAGAAGTACAAAGAAAGGTTGTAAAGTATGCATCAACACGAGAATTTGTACCAATGGATATAGAAGGATCCATCACAAAGGCAAAGGAGAAGATGCTGCCTCCAACATAGTTTCCAAACCAACAAAGAGACCAAGGATAAATACTCAACTGATAGAGGTATCTTTAGAGGATGAGGCAAAAGACTCCAAAGATAAGTATCAAGAAGAAGACAAAGAAGAAGAAGTATCATTTACCTTGCAATGATATGCAATAGGATCAGAGGAAGGGGAGCCATATAAAGTTGCATAATTAGTTCCAAACCCAAAGTAGAGAAAGAACCAAAAGGACCAAGGAGAAACATTGCATTGACCCAAAGTACTTCCTAGTTCCAACCAAGAAAATTAGAAGTCCCCAAAGAAGAGCAAGTGGACACCAAAGAACAACAAGAAGAAGAACTTTGGAATGAAGGACAAAAAGAAGCAAAAGAGCAACATCAAGAAGAAGAAGTAGAAGTAGAAGTAGAGGAAGAAAGCAAAGATCCTCCAAGTGAAGTGCAACCAAAGTACAAGGATAGGTCCAAGAACCCCGAGTGCTAGTGTAGGAAGGGGAATGTTTTGTCATTCATTTGATGGGAGTATCTCTATAGCTAATGGAACTACTCTTGCCCAAGTACCAAGAATTCTACCTTAATGTGGTGGATTACACTACCTTTATTCAAAGACTTCACAAGGTAGTATACACTTGGAATGCAAACAAGGACCAATCAAAAGAAGAGGTAACAAAGGTGCGGAACTTGTACAAGGAAGAGGCGAGGAAGGTAAATGAACTCATTTAGGAAAATCATGAGGTCAAACAACAGAACACTTCACTTGTAATGAATTGGAGCTGGTACAAAGATGACATGATGAAGCTACAAGGAGAATTGAGAGCCCTTTGGCTAGAAAAGAAGTAACTCAAGTACAAAGTCCAACTTAAGGCTCAAGATGAAGAAATAGTAAGTATTCTTAGCAATTTCAAGGCAAGCTAGAAACCACTAAGATCCAAGTAGTGACTCTACAAGTGCAGATATCCAAGTGCCAAAAGGAAGTGGTAATCCAATTGGATCACATATCCAAGGAATTGAAGAAAGAAAGAAAAGATAAGAGAGTGAATTTTATCTATCCCAACTATTAGAGGTGAAGAAAGAAGTAGAGATCTTAAAAAGCACTTGGAGGAGGAGAAGTGGAAGGCCATCAAACAGTTGGAAGAGGCCTAAGATCATTTCATAGGAATGTTGGAGGAAGTAGGACAACAAATAAGCAATGAAAGCAAAGATACAAGAATTTAAGCTGTAGGTCCACAAGTTAGAAAGAAAGACCTACAAAGGAGAAATAATGAACCAGTTTGTTATTACTCTTATGGAGTATTTAGATAGGAAGTTTACTCAAATTTGTGATACTTATCTATTAGAGATAGCCCGATACAAGGAGCAAATTGAGCTACTCTATAGCAATTGTAAAGGCAAAGGTAGTTCTTTGTAGTAGAAATTTAGGCCAAAGACACTTCACTACAAGAAGTTCTTTGTAGTTATAGATCTTTGGATTAGGAAGCAGTCCAAAGTCCTTTGTAGTTATAGTTATTTGTAGTTGTAGAACCTTTGGAATAGTAATTCAGAAAGAGCTAATATTCTAAGTTATCTTAGGGGAAGAATTGATACTTCCTTGGCACATGTGAAGTGCCTAATTCACTAACAAGCAAGTAGAGAAAAAAGGCGACCGCGTAGGAAAAATGAAGGATGGGAAGACCCCATCAAGCCGTACAAGGGAGAGACAAAACAGGTAACATGGGGCTAAGCCCCAATAGAGTCTGTATGAGAAATCTGCCCTACCGCACCTAAGATATCCGAGCTATGCAAGTCGTACGGTCTACACACAACTGGAGCATCCGAAGAAACATCACCTAATGTGATTGCTCTCCTATGGATTGCACCAGCCACTGCCCTCTGTAGAGCAATGGATACACGCTGTCTAAAGTAAGCTACAAAGTATGAGAGTGAGAGTGGTACCCCCTACCGCCTAACATGATAAGCTCTCGCGCACTCCCTGACAAATGTGTCAAATGCCGTGTCCATCGCTCCATATAACTCCAAGGCTAGAGGAACAAAGAGGTGACCTCGCTGCATGCCCCTATACTTGGAGACCTTGCGACCTGCTGCTGCACTCACCGCCCATCCAGGGGGAGGGTAATCACTCCCTCCGAAACTGTATCTCGCGTAGGGTCCGTCACCACGACATCCGCTACTGTCACCTGATCATCTCGGACCAAGTATAAGTCTGCCCTGACACATGTCGTCTGCAACGCATACGAACGCTCCCTCCAAGCCAAGTATCCACTCTCTCGTGCCATAGCAAACACTATGTCTCTAATGGCATCATGGGTAGCTATCCTCTGTCCTCCAAAAGGACACCGTGTCATGTGGACCGCCGCTGCATCTAGTGTAGAACCACACTCACAAGTGAGTAGTGAAGATGCAGATGGGTGGACCAAACCTAGGCAAAACCTCATCGCTGTAGAGAAAGTAGCCGGTGCAAGTCGGAAAGCCCTAATGCATGGTCGAGCTAGGATCCACGAGCCTGCACCCTTGCCGGAGCAAGAGCGTAGACGTGCTCTAGTAGCCTGAGGAATGGACGAGTCAACTAAGAGAGAATGTAGTGTATGCTCACACTGTCGCTCCATCAAGGAAGATTGTAGACCTCTAGTCCAATCTGACGATAGTGAAGCAAATGGTGGAAAACCCTCTCGTGCTCGTGGAGATAGACTATCTCTCGTCTGCCGCAATAACACCTGGAGAGAAAAGGATCCTCCCTCCACCTCTGTCACATAAGTCTCCAAAACCAGCCTATCAGCAACCACAAAATGAGAGGCAAGTAGGGGTGCTGAGAGAGCCCAACTACCCAAAAACACTATAGGTGCCATCTCCTCCATAGAAAGCAAGCCAACCCCACCACATGAGATCGGTAGAGCCGTCTGTCTACGTGCCAAATCCCCTATCACACACTCAAAAGTCCCTGGTCCAATAATATCACCAAAGACTCCCATAATCCTCCTATCAAATGCTCTCAGACGTGATAGGAAGGACGATGAGGGGGGAACTGTACGGATGAGGTAGGATGGTCGACGAGCAATACTGGAAGAGAGTATACCAAATGCCACCTGCGGATCTCCTAGTAATGGAAGGTCATCCACATGGAGAACATCCTCTGCAAGGGCAGCGTCCAAGAAGCGTGTGACAAAATCCTCCGATCCTACTGGCACTCCAAGAACATGAAGTCCCTCTGTGGATGTGATACACTCCTCTGGAAGCTCAAGGTGGGGAGGGATACCTAAAGGGGACCATGCCCTACACTTTGACACCTTGACTCTCAAGCCTACTAGATGTAGCTCGATAGTCAAGTAGTCAAAGGCCTGCCTAATCTGATCTACAGGGCCTACGATGTGTGTATCATCTGCCAAGGATGGAAATACACAACCTGGCATGGCCAAAGTAGTAGACAGGAGAGCTCTAAAGTGAGCCATGGCAAATAAGGGCCCCCCCAAAGGATCTCCCTGACGTGTACCAATAGCGGACTCCAAGACAGTGACTCCCTCCTGTGAACCACCATGCTGGTAGTAAAGGGAAGCAGGAGAGCCATAAAAAGACCGCACAAAAGGAATGAGACTCGCCAAGGATCCACCAGCCTCCCTAAGCTCTCTAAAGATGGATGCACGTGAGACGCTATTAAAAGCGTTCTCAACGTCCACCTGTAGGACGACCCACTCCGGATGGATATCTAGGAGTGCTCTAATGCCTAGAGATATAGCCTCACATCCTCCAGGTGTAGCTACTCCAAACTGATGTGGACTAAGGTGCTGTCAAAAGTGAGAACGATGCTGAATGACAATGGTACGACTGACCAAACGCAAAAAGATCTCTCCAATAGCAATCGGTCTAATGCCTCCCGTGTCCTTCTCGATCGCGAGAAGTCGACTAGCACCTAAGACCCAACTAATAGACATAGGAATATCTCCTCTCGCTACTATTGCAGCCACCTGAAACAACTGGGTAAAACCACTAGAAGGATCATCTGCCTGGAAGCAATCTCTAAGGTGCTCATAAACCATCCCTGACAAGCCTCTTGAGGAAAGGCGAGGGGCAGTGCACAATGCTTGTGCAAATAGCGACCTATCAAGACATAAAGGCTGCTCAGGCTGATAATCTAAGACCTCTAGTGGTAGTCCCTCTACTACTATAGGATGCAATGAGCGTAGGGAAGAGATGGTCTCATCAGTAGGACTCGCTATAGACAGAGGGTGAGCGCTTGTGCTGCTCTACTAAACTCTCCCGCCTGACCTAATGTCCTACATCGTCGTAATCGAGTGGAATCTGTGGTATCCTGTGGCGATGTCTGTCTCCTAAATCGTGTAGCCCTAACAGACTCCTCCTGAAGGGCTGCCCAATCCCCCGCTCGGAATCGACGAAATCTAGTTGCCCCCTCTCTATGCCCCGCACGTCCCCCTCTAGCATAACGAAGACACCATCGAGGGAGTAGGAGGAATAGGAACCACGCTAACTCGTCCAAGGGATCACGTGCCAAACGATCCAGTGGTAGGCGAAAAGCCTGTCTAGCCTCATCATGGAGTGTGCGGGGTAGCCTATGGAATAGACGTGGACATGGAAAACTAGTCTCAAATAACCCCAAAATGCAACCCGCCTGAGAAGCTAACCACTCCCACGACTCGATCGGTATCCCTGGAACGATCAACAAAGGTATAGAAGAAGCGTGCATAATCCCGAGTGTCACTGTTGTCGATGTGGTCGCTCGTCTCACGTGGGCATCCCAAGTGGTCCAATCATAGTCCTTGTGCATCCTTCCCACATGGGTCTTTACCCCTTGCGAGGTAAAGCGTCGGTGACACACCGGGCATGGTGTATCCCGACCCGCTCTAGGCGACCCCACATGGGAAAGTGTAGCCATAGCTAGCACAAGAATAATGATAGTAACACATGATACTCCTCTCCATATCTCCCCATATCTGCAAAACCACAACCCCTCACATCCCAACTCACATAAGAAAACAATCTCTCTCACAACCCTAAAATTTATAAACTCCCATAACTTTCAATTTCCGTCTCCAAAATTTTGAAATTAAATTCCCATGGAACTTAATCATGAAAACCCAGAGATTAGAAATGAAAATTCACAACCCATCACTCTCAATGTATAATGATCACTCTCAACCCTAAAAAAACTAAAAAACTTCATAACTTTCTACTCCATTCTCCATAGTCTTCAATCTAGGTGCCAATGGAACCAAAATTGAAAAATGAAGAGAATCGTCTATTCACTCGAAGGCTACATGCTAGAGAGCACTCAGATTTTATCAAAATTGTTTCACGTCTCTCCCTCTCCTCTCCCGTCTCCACACTCTCCCCGCAGCTCCACACTCCTGGGCTCAAACATCAAGCAAGTAGATAGGATAAGACAAGCTATGATTCTCAATGTATAATGAGGATGAAGCCAAGATGATCTTTTGCTTTCCTCAACTGTTAGATGTATCTAGCTTATAGTAAGCAGAGTATAAAAGTAGTGGCTCAAGCGTAAATAATTTATTCATTCCCTTAATCATAATTCAGGGCAAGAGCTCTTTGTCACTATTGCCTCAATTTGCAGTATTGGTGGTTCTCTTTATGAGAATAAGGGTGAGGAAATTTGTAGTAGGACCATAGGAGCTTGATTGTATGGAAACATTTATACCTGATTTGGATGTGTGATCCTTGAGGTTCTCAAGGAGCAAAGCAATACCTTGATGGATCTGAAATGAGCTTTAGTGTTGAAAATACCACAAAACATGAAAAGCAAAAACTAACTGCCAATGCAAAGAAGCATTAGGAGTTCTGCCATTTGTGAAAGGTATTATGTAGCCTCCAGAGTTGATGTCTTTGTAGTGAAGTGGCACATTTGGGTTGAATGAATCATCAACTTTAGGATTAATTTGGAATTTATGTGTAGTGAAAGTGATTACGTCAATTTTCTATTTGCTATAATGTACCCCAAGGATGAAACTACACACTTTTGGGAGTGGTTCCTACCCAAGAGGTAAAATATGTCAAGACAAACAAACTACAAGATTGAGACACTTCTCTTTAATTCTAGTCATCTGTGACCAATACCCTTGAGTGAACAACCTATTAATTATCATCATTTCACTTTTTGGTTGATATTGGGATGTGAGAGTCATACAAAATTCTCAAGTGTAAGGAGCTTGCTACCTCAACAAGTCTATGAAGTGGTAAGTTTTGCAAGCATTGCAAACACTTTTCACTATAACTAAATTCCATAATTATTTGCTATTTTTTATTATTTAAATTATTAAATTTAGTAGGATGAAAAGTAATTAGTGAAATTATATAATACTTTAAAAGTTATCATCCTCAACAACAAAAAAAACTACAATAATTTATAATATTAAGGGAAGACTAGATTCATGGAATAGAGTGCACATGGATATAAGAGGTAAAATATAACCCAAATATAATAAAATATTTTTAGTTAATTTCTTGAAAATATTGAAATGAAATTAACTGAAAATTAAATATATATATATATATATATATACCATCTTCCATTAATATTTGGTTAAGTGGTAGTTTTATAATTTAAAGTTCCTATATTTTAAATTAGTAATTATATAAGTTGTATATGGAGAAGTGAGGGGACTAATTTGAAGTGGTGAAGGTTTGCTTAGATTAAATAGAGTAGACTTGCCTATTAACCAAATTTAAGAGTATTCTTATGTAATCTGTCTTCTTCAAATGAAATTTCAAATTTTATTTATTAAGTATTTATATGCCCTTCTTTATTTAGTCTTGCTATTCCAAGTTACAAAAATAAGTAACTTTATATTTTTACCAAAATGATTAGAGTATTTTAAATATATGATTATTTTATTTTGGAGAGAGAGATATTTATTTATTTATTTATTTATACTTAAATAAGCATAAAATAAAATTATTATGTATGATATTATTATTATGTGATATACCCTATATTATACTCCCAAGAAAGTTCTAAATTTCTCTATATCTTAAAAAGAATTTATAACTTAGCATCCAAATCCAATGATTCATTGAATCATTTTATTTTGACTTGAAAGATAATTATTGCAAAGGAAATTTCATAATTTATTCATCAAATTAGAGAGAGAATAGAAAGAAATGAAACCAAAGACATATTAGTAATTTCATGAATTATACCTTCATGTTAACATCATATTTTTAGTAGATATGATATTTGTCACCAAATTGAAAATTTTAATTTTTTGAAACTAAATAGTTCCTAAGGGCTAAAATGACTTTTAAATATATGACTTTGATTATACTAGATATTCATGTAGCAATTTTAGATGATAATTTTATGAAAATTGAAGCAACATTGTAATAAGGTAATGGATCCTAAGAATAATATACAAAAAAATTTACAATCTTCTAGAATTTTTAAACTCAATGAAGTTTCTTAATTATGTTTGTATGATAGTCTTACTTGTAGATTGCAAAAATAATCATCTGCAATGAATATATATAAAAACAGAATAAACCCATGAGTAATACTATTTGGAATAGTTTGAGATTACAAAACATCCTAATTGGACTTATTAGTTTTAAATAAAAATCCAAGAGTTGCAACATTGCACATGTTATATTCAAGAAACTTCATTTTATAGATATAAAAATATAATTATAATTCTAGTGGAATGTGTACTATTATGCAGATTGTGTTTCTTTATATTCTAGACCTTCCATTGTTGACTATCCATCTCTTCAAGTAGCTTAAAAAAGATTAACAAAAAAATTAACTTAAGATAAAATCTGGAGCTTTAGATCTAACTAAAAAAGCACTATTTATTATACTTCTATAAATAACATTTACATACATATTTACAAACATAAATAAGAATTTATGAACTATTAGATTTTAGATATGAAAGTATATTTTAAGCTTCTCTTTCTCAAATCATATATTTATATAAAGGACTCACTATTTCCACCACATTGTCTCAACACACTAACACAAATATTAAATGTGTTGAAAGTTCTAACAATTCAGTATTAAGCCAAAGTGCATCTTCTAAATCTGTAGTTGTATAAAAATGAAAAATTTTATATGACTAATTTTTACCAATATTATATTGTATTGAAAGGTTTCACAAACATATATTAGTCTACAAAATAATATTCTTAAAAAATTTTACTTTTTATAATTTTTTATAAATAAATTATATTAAATATTAGAATTATGTATTCCATCCAAAGTGAGATCACAAAGAATAAATATTTAACCTTATATATTATATCATGGGATGAAACTTGATTTGTAAATTACATGTCTCTTCTCTACTAATTAATTTGTGATTTTTGTCTTGTCTTATTATTTCAAGTTACTAAAAATAAATGCTTTTAAATTTTAGTCTTTTAAATTTTATTAATAAATTAATAAATTTATTTATTATTCTCTTCACTCCTCAAAGTAGAATAATATTAGATCTAGATGATCTATGAGAGCAAAAACTTACTCCTAGATAAGTTTTATACCATATAATAATATTTGTGCTTATAAGAATAATTCTTAAGAGGAGTCTAGATAGTAATCACCAACTTATCTTTAACATAATTTTAACAATAACATAAGTTCTTAAATCAATAAGGGTCCAAAAAATTAGAATTACTAAAATATATTAACTATTTAACTTGAAATATAGTCTTGAAAATTAGAATCTCCTATATATTCATCAAATTAAAAGGCATTTTAGAAACCAGATTTAGCAGATCATGAACTAAAAACATATCATGTTGATAGTAATTGTATTCTAGTTAATTTATTCTTTATCCATCTTTTAGTAAATGTATCATCCCATCACTGGGTCAAATATACTTTAATATTTATGAGATTAATTGTGACTTCATAAACTAGGTCAGATTTTATATTTTGTATTTTGTATATAAAAGGGAAAATTTAACAATAACTTTTCTATAAATGTATTATTAAAATAAAGTTATCATCTCCAAGGGATTTGCTTGGATAAATCCACAGGATTCAGGAGATACACTAGCCGATGCATCGCATGAGCACCCAACTAGTTATATAAATCAAACTCTGATTATGGTTATTATGTGAAGACCGCAATAATTGCCACTGATCCAACTTAGATAGTGGTCCTCTAATACGAGAAAGGTTTCTATATATCCTGGAATCAATACATACAGATGTATAGTGCTTAAGATCACAAGTATAGCTGTTGTTGGTAAGAGTCATAAGGCTATGGATCACTTCATCATGTATTTTCGCAACACTCATCTCTATAGCATATCCATATTTAGAATATCCATTTAGAGTATCCATGTGTCACCGCATATTATAAACTAATCTTGTATTTATTATTTCATTACTTTTGGGAGAAAACCTAAATTAAGCCACAACGACTTGTCCATTGAAAATCTAAACTTGTGGTCAAAATTAAACTCCCTAGTATGAGAAAGGATGATATGATAAGGACAAACATTGTAATAAGTAATAAAACTTATAAGATATAGCAAGCTAGTATCTAAATAAGTTTCAAATTACTATATGCATGTTATCTACCAAATGTAAGACTTCCAACCAAGAGAAAATATGAAGTAAATGAGATACAGCTTCTCTTTGCATTGACATGTTCCACATCATAATGAGCCGCTCAAATCTCAAAACTGATTTCCATCTTCTAACTCTAATTACTATCTTCAACAGGAAATCGACACCGAGATGACGAGTGAAAGAGAGCCTCTCGTATACAGCACATTCAAACCGAGAGTAGTTTGCCTCAAATGCGCCTGAAGTCCGTATCTACAAATTGCTGTGAATCCATCTGTGGAAAAGGACATCCACATTACTTGCAAGACATTAAAGACAAAACCTTATTTAATAGCTCCAGACTCTTCAAAGCTCACCCACGATGAGAGAAAAGCGGCAAAGCAATCAGGAAGAGGCTCCCAAAACACACAAAGCACCAGACCGCTCAAACCTCACGAATCGATGGGCGTCTTCGAACCTCCATTTCAGGAACAGTGCCGGACATATGTTTCTCCCTCTGTGGTTTTGGCAGAGGACAATTAACAACCGAGGCAGGGCATGACATGACGTCAACCGGAAGTCCAGCCTATGTGACATGTAGTGTGGACTTCCCACGTGTTTCTTAAGACGAGAATCAAAGTTCATGCACCATTACCTAGATAAATGCGGCGTACTCATGATCAGACCGGATGGTCAGTGAACTCGTGGCCGGGCACCACGCGTCAGCTTCACGTATGCGGAAGCGCGCTCGATTTGAGTGGCCTGGTGGCATGAGCCATGCATGCAGAGAGGACGTCATAGCACTCTCGGAGGTCACTTAAGAGTCCACACATAGATGACTAGTGCAGATAAGAGAGACTTAGGTAGGAGCGACTGACTTCACTTCGTATATTAGTAGTTTTTCTCCGCACGATGTTCTGACTCGATTAAAGTGTAGATTGAATTTGGAATCTTAAGCCCGAGAATCGCTGTCACAGAGAAGCAAGTCATGAATCTCTCGAATGAATCTGAATGGGAGTGCAAGCGCACGATTAACCCAAATTAAAATTTCCGTCTATTAAGCTGTGGAGGTTTTTAAGATTGAGCCAGCGACTGACTGCCAGACTGGAGTTTAATATCCACCAGAAAATCAGACAGATGAGTTTGTGCGGGTCTTACCACAAAGCACAATTTACAAGCTCCCTTGAAGAAGGATGGATATGCTCTTGAAGAACACGCCAGTATGAATGACAGACAGCAGAAGCTTGAGTTCTGAAACCCTCGGCCTGGTCCATCAGGAGAAAGGTGAAGCGGATTGTGTAGGTAGGTCCTGCTTCCAGGATTCTGCTCTTGTGAACGGTAGCGAAGCTGGTGCGAGGTGTCGGCTTCCTGTCTCCCCAAGATAAGGGAAAATTGGAAAGCAGGGATTCTTCAGAAGAAGCCACGATAGGCAGTCGATTATAGGACTCTATTTTCCTTGACGGTGTGGGTAGGGCTACAAAAATAGTCAACAGGACAATAGGAGGGCACCACGATGTGGACTGATGCCTGGGCTGAAAACTAGAGGACCGGCCAGGAGCTGACAAGTTTCATGAGAAGGAGAAGGAAAGAAAGTAGGTTCTGGGTGCTACGTTGCATGGCAAGTATAAGAGGTTGCTTCTAGATAGAGACGTTCACACGCCGCAAAGGGTGTGTTACCTAGGCTCTCGGCTGGAAATCTTGGCTTCAAAGTTCTAAAGTTCAAAGGTCCAAAAGGCTATAGGACAGAGAGCATAAGTACAAGTCGGAGGCTTCACTACTAATAATACTGGACCACAATATACGTCTTGGCTTGAAGGTTAAGGCTGAAAAGCTCAAAAGGCTAGTACAGACGACATGACATGGGTAAAAGTCGAAAGCTTCGGTACAGGCACTAATGTAGCTTGGGAAAGGGAAGAATGTCGGTTCTGGTGCTGCAGCCTATAGCATGGAAGATCAGGCAGGTCCACATGAGTCTATACATAAAATAGCTAACAAACCCGGAGATTCACAAACCAAATAATCAACCTGAGAAAATAAGCAATGCAACAAACATGGACAATGGGCTGCTACCTTCAACTGCACATTTCGAGAAGTAGCATAACTTACGTGTGGGGAAGCATAAGATGAGAAACAGAAGTACAATCCACATTCGAAGTCAATCTTGTCCGCAGTCAAGTTTATGTGTTTAAATTAGGAGCTCAGATACGCAATCTTCTTCCAAGGTACAAAGACAATGGGGCACTTCTCGTCCGTTGATCACTGCGGTTTGGCGGCCACCTTCAAAGCTGGACTAGCAATGAGCCGACATCCAGTCAAGTCCCTAGTGGGCCTTTGGCTTAGGGACTCCAGAGGAGACTTTCACCTTAGACAACCCTGTGATACCGCTGGCAAAGAGGGTATTGGTGGAAGGAGCTCAAGAACAAAGCCAAGGTTGCCAAACGGCATCAACCTGATGTGGGCTTCACAGATCACTTCGGGTCTGAACCATCTTCTTTCAGTTGAACAAAATGGCTATAAAGTATTCAATATAACTTAGGAAAAAGCAGCTCCGTGGAGCTCAAAGAGAGTAAAACTACAAAGAGAATACAAGGCATAAGTGCTCTACCAAGGATGCTGACAACAATCAGGTCACTGAGGAACCATGACAAAATAGGCCAGATAAAAAAGAAAGAACTCCAGGCGATCTACTCTCACCCAACTTAAACCTATCGAATTTCTAAATAGAAGTTCTTCCATGTAGTCGGGGTTCATAATATCTCGCAAACCAACCAACCACCCATGCCGGTACAAAAATTGACAACGGCGAATTTATGGGTATCAACAAGACCATAAATTTGGGCTGTATGTGGCAGGAGACGAACACAGCCCGGAAGGACCTAACAGACCCTTTTAAAATATATCGTGGTTGCTAAGCTGCACCCACCAATCTTGGGTCATTCTAACATCCTGAGCCACTGATATACCAGTCATCGTCATAAAGAAGACTAAATCAATGTTACAAAATACCAAAGCTTCAGGCAACACCAATGTGCACAAATCCACCTGCATGATTAGATTTCCTTCGACTATTTTGCTTCAGGCTGTACTCATGCATCCTTTTGTGCTGGTTAACTGTCCGAGTGAATACTGAGCACTTCTCTGATGGCTGCTGTTCAACCAAGTACTCTGCCTTTGTACAAAATTAGGCCACGCCAATCTCCCCAGGTTTGTGCCTCCCCAACTATAGCTGCCGGGCTCTAGCGATGCTCCTACAAGCCATATTATATACCGTGCGCAATATTCAAAACTGTGCAAGTCACCCCGTACTGACTGTACCGTCCAACCGGACTCCATTTGTTTAAGAAGATCATGTCGAATCGTCACCCAACCAGTTGAATGTCGCCAGTGCTATTGAATTACACATGTGCATGCTTGTGATGAATCGCTATCAGATTCTTCGTCATCCGAGTCACCTGTTTCACTGTAGTCATGAGACAAGCGTTCAACGTCCAGGCAAAGTTAAGACCCAATATTATCGTCATGCAACATACCACATCAGCAATACTTCCAGTACGACATCTCACTCGCTTGCATAGACTGAATACATGCAATCATTAACCTCGTGCAACAATCTTGACGAGCTCAATCGTTCCCGAGCTGTTATCATACGAGCATTAGACACTCCTTTTCAGAAGAAAATAAAAGAGCCTTGACATTTGTAGAAGTAAAAGGATTTCAGACAATACTAGGGGCATCCATCCCCAAGGAAAACGTTGTTCAACGAACAAGGTAAGCAAACATCAGCACGCCAAGTTTGCTAGTTTCTAAACCATAGGTTCCATTCCACGAATGCCGACTGCACTTACCAAACCCACCACGGTTCTGGCATTACAAAGTAAGGAACGGCAAACGTGGGTACGAAGTGACGATATTACAGACAACTCTTCACCATTTCATCATGACTTTACCATTAGTTTATCAGCAGACCAATAAAATATTGCAGCTTCCCTCTTCCACGATGACAATGGAACCCGAAATGCATAACCGCATACGCGTACCCATGCGACATTCCTTCAATCCGCACACGGATCCTGGTACTTCTCTAACATACAGTAGGAAGCTACGTCTGCAGCTTCTAGTGCAAAAGCCTAGTGGTGATTACGACACATCCCCAGTACGGTCCAGAACAAGATTGCCACTACGACAGCCACAGATGCTTCTCTACAAAGTTTCTCGCACCTCACTCGGCACCTGACTGTAACGCACGAGAACTAGAACTAATGAACTCTCCAGCTGAGTCCCGAGTATATTTTAGAGAATATTCTAAAAACGCCTTCTGCTGGTCACTTTTAGGTACGGTACAACATCTGTTTGGACGCGAAAACCGGGCCAGAGGCAGTCACATCTGGACACTCTAGGCCTGAATTCTGTCTGAATGCCAATCTTCAAGTTTCGGGAAGCGAGAGCCTCGGGGCACGATTAGCCTAAAGCACTGCGAACTTTTCTGCTATTTTCTCGATCCAACGAAACCTAATCGAATCTTGGATACCCATAAAGCGTATGGTCTATTCTCCAAGTTACCGCTGGCTCAAACCACGCCCACATCGCCATTCATTGACCTGAATATGAGAAGGCGCGTCCAGCATGACATTGAGACAAAGGCGTGGCTCTCCACAGGACGAGCCCTGATTGTCCAAAATCTCCTGGTGGTGCTGTTTGGATTGGATTGGAACATGCAATCGAACAGCCACTTTGTTTAGAAAGGTTGGCATTCATTGCACTTAGCGAGCACAAACACCACGGCTCTGGAATTCGACTTCCATGTGCATTTATTTGCGCAATGTCCCACCCCGGATGAGTAACTCAAGTAACACAAAGGAAAGGTGATGAGAACTCGTAGATTATCCCGGGACATCCCACGTGACTTATGCCTACCAGCTGTGAGTTCACAGGACGAAAAAGAACGAGACACCCAGGTCTGTATCGAACCCAGTGGTTACGAAGACCAAAATGCAAGCATAGATTAGAGGAGTTAAATTCCCAATGATACGCCTGAGCGCAAATCGGGGACCTATGAGAGGAACTCTCCATGTTTCATTTCTCCTCCTCCAAAAGATGAGATCAGTTACTGCTAAGGAACTTTGAAAGCTTGAAGGCTAATCCAAAACAACAAATCAGAAAATCAAAGACCTGAGTGTAGTACAAAATTGAAAGGAGACGGAAGATTCCGAATAGTTCATGAGGAAGGGAGCAATGCCACGAATCACATTTGAAAGAAAGGCGCAAAACCTAGAGGACGAGAGAGAGCCATGTATGTGATGATTAAGGAGAGCGACATGTGAATTTCATGGGTGGACCAATGTTGGTTAATGATGTAGTTGTTACCTGGGTTCAAACTCCCAAACTTCTGTAAGATCTTTTCCATGGCTGTCCGTCCACCTTACTTTGCTCTGTTGACGTTGAGGTGATCTAATTCCCCCAACAGGTCCTCCATGAGCAGCTCCTCCATCTGACTCCAAGCCATTGTTGTTATTGTGATCAGCCGCAATAGACTGGGCATGTCTCATGCTAGGTTGATGATGCGGAGAGCCAGAGGTGAACATGGAATGTCTCCTTAGGTTACTCTTCCCCGGAAGCTTCAGCTGAGGGGGAACGGGTAGGGCACCGGTCCCGTGGCCATTCGAGCTTTGGACGGTTTCGTCACCCAGGAAAGCATTCAGAGGAACGGGAGGGGGATGGGGCAAGGGTGCGGATGGTGCCATGGGAGCATCCCCACCTGCAAAAGCTTCGTCTCTGTCCACCTTTTGGATGGAGACCGGATCGTCTGGCCCGTTGCAGCAGCACAGCAGAAAAGAGGCGCACCCACGGGGCGCTTTCTTTTCTGGCGCCAGCGAGTGCCTCCTTTCCCTTCCCTTCTGCTGAATAAAATTGTTTCCTCTGGCTCGCTCCCCAACCTCGAACCACACTCTCTCATCCCCTCTCTCCACTCCTGGATTGAATCTCTCTCTTCTCCTCCTCTACCTATCTACCTCGTCTCATCTTATATTTCCTCGGCTTTCCATCCGTCTTCCAGCCAGCATTGCATCATCTCCTACTCTTCTCTTCTTTCAATCTATCTCCAACACCTCTTCCTGCCTATATTCTCTCACGGTACATTCTTCCTCCTCCTCACACCCTTAACCATTTCTGCAGCATTCCCCGTTCTATCCCCACCTTCTCGTCCTTTCTTCTTCAACCCATCCACCGGATTGTTCAGATCTCTCTTTCTCTCTCACTCCCTCGCGCCCTCTCTATCTCGCCTCAAAACCCAGAAAACCCAACTACAGAACAAGTCCTAGCCCTCAGAGGCTGAAACCTACGGTGGCTGCAGCAATGTGGCAAAAACATCGATATCATACACCATGAAGTAGTGGAACGAAGAACAACGAACGGGGAAGAGAACTGCTGCTGCATCTCTAAGCGGGAACGAGTGGCACCATGAAATTTAGAAAGTCGGAATCCGCCAATCAAACGAATGGGTTTCTTGTTGTTGTCTTGTCTTCTGTCCTTCCTCCCTATCCGTCTCTCCTCTCCCCCTCCTCTCTGCGTCCCAACAGCACTCCTCAAGAGAAGAAGAAAGTTCTCATCCCACCCAGAGAAAGGCTCTATTCCTTCGTTCTGCGTTCTCTGTTGTGTTCCCTCTCCTCTTTCTCTCTCTCCGTCCCTCTCTCTCTTCCTACTGTATCTCAGTGTGTTGATCAGAGCACCCAGGAAACAGACATGCCCCTCGGGCAGAGCAATCAGGTGAGGCACCCAAGCAAGCAGCAGCAGCAGCAGGATAGACAGGTGGGGATTGTCGTAGTAGTAGTAGTAGTAGTAGTAGAAAGAGTATAGTAGTAGTGGTCTCGATGGAGGTGGGGGCCCAGCCTCGTATCTCTCTCCTCTCCCTCATTTCAGCGCTTTCATCTCCCCTTCTTTTACTTCTCCTGACCCCTTCTTTTCCTCCCCCTTTCCCTCTCAGAAATCTGAATTCAAGTAGATAAAGAACAATAGAATCCCCCGAATACTACTTTCCCTGATCAATCAACTCATAGTGAATCAAGTCGACTACGAAAACCCCACTAGTTGTCTCGATTTCCTTGTCCACTTTTCTCTCCGCTCTCTCGATCCGGAAAAAGTGGAAATGCCGAAAGTCAAATGGGCAGAGGACGTGAAAGGAAGAAATAGAAGACCGATAAGAAATGGAGAGGGACGTGGGTGAATGAGATGGAGAGAAAGAGTTTTTCTCTCTCACAGACAACAAGACAGAAAGACACAGAGACCAACAAACAGACAGACAAACAGCAAAAAGTAATGTTATTCACTTCCCTTCCCTTTCCTTTCCTCAACCCTAAAGCTCGACTCCTCTTCTGCCAACAAAACGGCAACCATTCAACCAGCCGGTCATCTCCACCGGCTGAGTGAGTCTCCGAGTTGACATCACAACTTCGGTTTCTTCCTCCCCCACCAAGATTTCGTGGAATGAATGCGGGGGTACGTGAATTAATGCTGCTGCGTATTTCGGTCTACTTATGATTTACTAGTCAATGGAAAATGCTCACCTCTTCCTCTTTTTTCTCCCCCATTCTTTATTATTCGCCCCCCTTGATTTCTCATGCTTTTGCCTTTGGAGGTTTCAACTTTAAGGTTTGGGGTTTCGTGTTATTTCTAGTTATGGTCCCCCCGCTACTGTACGACCATGCGTGATGAACATCAATGCGGTGCTTATTACGTCATAACATCCTTGGCGGCTGACTTGACTTGTATTGTTACGTTTCTTCCCTTCTCGATGAGATTCTCTTTCAGCTCCAAGTATTCGCCATCTTTTTAAGTCAAATAGAATACTTTCAACTCTTCCTTTCCACGTCCGTGGCTTTTTGAGTATAGAAGGGAAAAAATTATTTGCATTTTCCAAGATACTCAAGACTGGAGTGTATAATCTGCTCAAGGTGTTCAAGAACATTCTTTCTTATGCTCATTTGAATTGCATGATCCCGCGAATACTTGGAAATCCGAGGTTGAAATCCAGTTATCATCTGGTTCAGCACTTTGAGAAGATCCACCATATGTAATGCTGAGTTTTAGTTCACCACACCAGTTTGGAGTCTAAATTCTCTCAACATAAACTCGATTCCAATAATTAACATACTCTTAAACTTCTGGAGTTTTCGTCTCAGAAATCAAATCTCACGTCTTTGGTATATTTACTACGACTTAAAAGTTTCATTATTCTCCTTAAACTACACGGACTTGATAAACAGGTGTTTGGCTTCCCTTCAGTAAATTTGAAGAATATACAAAAACACATATCAAATTGTATATTTCTCCAGATGAACCTGGATATAACCTCACCTGGGCTGGTTGCCCGTCAATATCTCTAACCACTCCATCTCCAGCAATTCTTGCTTAATTTAGTATGTTACAAGTAACATACTCGCCAGGTTTAATACAAAACTATAAAATATAGATAAAGGTGAAATTCATTAGTTTATTGTAGTTCAAATCAAATCTAACTTCAGGTTTCCTAGTAAATCAGGACACTGACGTGAAGCAGCCATATTCCACCTTGATGTCAACGGATGACAGAGCTTTCAGCTCAAATATGCTTTAAAAAAAATGTATTACCTCTTGGCACATCCCAAAAAACAATTTTAGAACCACCCATAAAATTATTCATGAAACTGTTTCGAAACCTTTAATACAAATACTAATTGCTATGGAACTACTGTTTACGTTCATACTTAATTGAGCGGGGGTGTTGTCATAAAAGTGCAAGAAGAAGGCTCCAAATGATCGCGATGTTTACAACGTGCAGGAACGAGAAGTATTAACACAAAGTTCATAAACCTCAAACTGGTTTATGGATAAGACGTAGTGGGGGTTTCAGTTAGTAATTTACAGGTACTTAAAGGTACCCCCAGATCACGGGAGAAATGTGTATGGGTATTCCGGAAATTAGGGTGTTTCAATCATATTTTTTCATTTCTCACATTTTATGGGGTATTTATAAATTTATGTATTCTGGAAATTAAGGTGTTTTAATAATGCCTTTTTCACTTTTTATACATATTGCATAATAAATTTTATGGGTACTTATGAATTATGGCATGGACAGGTGTGATACGGTATTTGAGAATTTTACATGTCACACTCATAACCATAAACTATTTACTAGTTCTACAAATCTTGACCAGTAGTTTTTAGTGCTATAGGTGTCCCATATATAATAATTCTTATGCATTAGGATTAATTAATCACCGTACATGGCATTTAGCCTTATTTGCCCATTTGAAAGGATAGTCTAGATTGATTGAAACATTTTAGATTCAAGAGTTGAGTACGAACAAGAACTAAACAACAAGAAATTAGTGAAGGAACAACACATGAAGGACGGTTGTTCAATGCAACATTCACAAAATTTGCGGTATCCAACAAATGTGGAGGAAATCCATAAAAAAAACCCTCATATCACCTCATTTCAATTAATTAATCACCATACATGGCATTTAGCCTTATTTACCCCATTTGAAAGGATAGTCTAGATTGATAGAAAAATTTGCGATTCAAGAGTTGATTTGAGTTGATAGCACCTCATTTCAATTTTGAAGTTGCCAATGTTAGTTGATCCTTCAAACTCGGAGTATTATCATGGCACGCAATGATATCCTTGAGCAACAAATATTTGTACTGCTTTTTAAGTGTTGCAATGATGCACATATGCATTGGCTGCTTCCATGAAGTAGCATTCAATGGGAAGAACATAACACAAATGCAATTCTATTCAAATGTTGTTGAGTGTCCAAGAGCGTTGTCAAGGATCAAAAGAACTTTATGGTTGGTATGTTTGCAAATGTAGGGCTCAAACAACTCATCAAACCACTTGTTGTTGAATGTCATAACGTCAATCCAAGCATTCTTCAATTCAAGATATAGAATTGGCCAAGTGCTTCCCAAGATACATGCGGGCTCCTTTGCTTTTCAAAGCTCAATTTCGATAGCATTGTAGCAAATGACAAGTGTCACTTTGTCCTTGGCTTGTTCTTTCCCCTAATAGTAGAGAAATCCTCATTCTATATCAAAACAATATAACAAGGAACAAAACAAAAGAACAATCTGGTTTCATCCATGTTGTAAATGCATGTCATGTCATATTGATTGATCATAGCACATAAATCTCCCAATGCTTTCAAGATTTCAGGATTGCTTTTGTCAACTTCGACACCTTCACCAAATAAATTGGTGTCAATTGAACCGCATTGATGCTAGAATCTTGTGAAATCATCTCCACAAAGCCTTGAAATTATCCTCGGCAATTTCCATTACATCAACAATATGTTTTGATTTATGGTAGATGATACTTGGCGGTAAAGCTAACAACATTTGACATGCCGTATCAATCCATTCAAAAAATTTCTCTCAAGGTCAAGAAGCATTGCATGGGCTATGCATAATGTCAACTCTTGAGTGGCTTGATCAACTTTTTGGGCTCGTTCATGAATCTCATCTTTGTTTGACTTCAACTTCCAAATGACTTTATCATCAACACCACACTACCAAGCAATGCTTCCCATTGATTGTGGTTTTGATTCTCCAATAAAGAAATAATCTCCATTCTTTGATTATCATTTAGACATTGACCCTCACCTTTGCATTTTGCTACATATTGGGTGCTCATATTTCCAAACAAGCCTGCATGTCCTAGTAATGGAAGATGATGCAAATTTTGAAAACAAATAGATTGTAAAATTGTAGAACTATATTTTCTTGAATGACTATTTTATTTGGTTACCACATCCTCATTAGCTATAGAGAAAACAACATGACACTATGATTAACCAACACCCTGACCATGCAATGCTACATCAATTTGAACTAATGCACAATGAAATTCTATGATAGATAGAGAGCAACTAGACCCTCATTAGTGAGTATACCACAAATGAACACAAGGAAGTGCCCTTTTTCAACAATGACATGCAAGTTATTGATAAGTTTTATGCTAAATATATCCGCAAGTTGTACAAGATGTTTGAACTCTATCTAATGGTTGCCTACCAAGCCTCATGATACTCTGACATTGAACATGCCTTGGTAAACTATGTGCTCTACTTTTGCCAAAAGGCAAAGACACTCTACTCTAGGCACCGTGGCAAGTTTATCATAATATTTCCCATTGGTAAATTTACAAATTGATTTTTTACATCTATGTAGTTTACTATATGAGAGGCTCCTAATATTCTTTAAGTTTGTATCTCAATTAAGTCCGCATGAACTTTCCAGATCATAATGTAGACTTAAGCAAGCATATACTATACAAAGGATAAAGAATTATTTTGTGAAATTGTTGAGAAACCAATGAGCCAAAAAAAAACCAAAGAGAGAAGCAATCAAGAAAGAAACTACAAAGGATCATGAGAGAATTAGTTTATGAAATTGTTGAGAAGTAGAATGATATAACCAAAAATGTATGCATTTGGAAGGATTAGGTCTTGTGGAAAAATGCCTAGATCAGATCCCAAAGAAGAAACTAAGAAAGAATAAAAAGAATCTTCTATAATTTGAGTTCCTTAAAAAAAGTTTCGAGTGTGGAATTATGGAGAAGCCAATGTGATTTTGAGAGTGCTTTATGTTTGAACAGATTGGATCTTGGGAAAAAAACTACAAGAGAATTCTGTCAAGTTCACTTTAGAGACTCAAGTTAATTCAAAGAGTAAAATTATTTAGAAACCAAAGAGAGATAGAGAGGCTTTGCATTTGAGGGACTTGGTCTTAAAAAAGGACCGGTTGGTGTTTTTGAAATCCTCATAATAAATGTCATGTGATTACTCATTTGAAAAAAGATTCATTTGAAACAAGTTTGACTTGAGTTATCTCTAATGATTATCTACAGGTGGAAATTGGCTTGGTAACATCTAGAAGGATGTTGTATATGATGTACCAAGTAGATCAAATAGAGGTGTCACCAAAAGGAGTACTTCCACTCATAGAGCAAGAGCTTAAAACACCCAAAAAAACTTCATAGCCAATTTCAAAGGCCTAAACAAAAGAATTGGGCCTTGAAAATGGAATATTGTCTACCCCTTTCAAGAATAAAGGCTTTCTTAAACCATAAACCCTAAAAAAGAACCGGTTGGTGTTTTTTTGAACTCCTCATAATAATGTTCATGTGATTACTCGTTTGGAAAAGAGGTTCATTTGAAACAAGTTTGACTTGAGTTATCTCTAATGATTTCTTGGTTGGAAAATTTATTTAGATAGATCTTTGTTATATTTGTATGTGTGTGAATTTTGTATCACTAGTTTTTGGAATGATTGAATTTTTCATGTTGTTGTGCATGGTATGTTACTCGGGTTTTGTTGTCTCAAGTTAAGTCTAGTATTCAAGATCTAAAGTCATGTTAATGTGTATGGTACATCACTTGGGTTTTATTGTGACAAGCTAAATATAATACTTCAAGATTTAAATTCATGTCAGTGTGTATTGCATATCACTCATATTTTGATGTGGTGTGTTAAGTCTAATATTGCAAGATTCAGAATCACATAGTGTGATATCATTAGCTACTCATATTATCTAGAGGAGGAATTTGGCTTGATAACATCTGGATGGACTAAGTGGATCAACTAGAGGTGTCACCAAAAGATAACTTCCACTAATAGAGCAAGAGTTAAAAATACCCTAAAAACTTCATAGCCAATTTTGAAGGCCTAAACAAATGAATTGGGCCTTGAAAATGGAAAATTTTATATTTTCTCTAAGAGGAAAGGCTTCCCTTCTCCTCCCTCTCTCACCCCCACCAGCCCCCCACCTTCTTATCTTGTTGAGAGCTTTCTAATAGTACCTCATCCATGCTATTCCAAGCTTCCTATAAGAATAGTCCTTGAAGATTCCCTCTCATTAAACTTGTTTGACCAACAAATAGGATAAGGAACAACATGTCATCCGTATATGCAATTAATCCAAGGGTATAGCTCATTTACATGTCATAAATCTATGTATTTGATCCAAGTGTGGAGCTCCCTTTGAGCAAATCCTCTTTGTTATATACTAAGACAAGGTGCTCCTTTGGGGCATCGGAGTATTGAGGGCTAAAGATTTTTGTTTATTCTCTTGTGTTTCTCTTGGGGGTTCTCCTATCCTCAAACATTATACATAGTTAAGTTGAAATGTTAGTGAGCAATGTGTGTCATTTGGTTTTTGGCCTAATAGGATAAGTCAAATATTTAAGTCAAGCTAAATTACAATATTGAAGTGAGAGTTGAAAGTATTAAAATTAACTCTAAATATATTCATATTATATTCATAAAAATTAGATATTATTACCAAAAAGTATTTGAAATGAGAATAAAATGGATAGTAGCTTTTATTACCTACAAATATTAGAAATAAAACCTAGAAGTTAGTTTTAGAAATATTTGAAATGAGAACTGGACTTGGAATGGAAACATTTTGATGTAATAATGTTGTTTGTGTAAAATAACCATATTTTAATGAATCTATTCACCTTATTCATGAGCAATAACTATGTTGCAATCACCTTTCAAAGATAAATGGAACTAGTGTGGAAACCAATGCAATTCTAGCAAACCTATGCAAAACCTCTCCTAAACCATGATGTAGGTTATAAGATTGGATGTTACAATGTAACTATTGAGCTTCTTATGATAAGGATATATAGCTTTTTTCTATTATGACATAGAGGAGAAGTAAGATCAACTTCAACAAGATAATTTTGGTTGAGTAAAGATTCTAGCAATTGAGGCAACTAATACATGGTAAACTTTGCAAGAGTGTAGATTCAAAAACTAGTGACAATATTTTCTCTTAATAATAGTTGAATGGAATTATATCTTGATAAATCATTTATACTGGATAAGTGGAAATTACAAGGATTTTGTCGAGGAAAGTCTAGATGGTCCTAGTGACACCAAGTTGGATAGCCTTGATGGCCTCCTTAACAACCCCATGTTCAATAGCCTTGATGGTCGTAATGATGACACCATGTTTAAGATATCCTAGAATTTTGTTCAAGTATGGAACAATAGGAAGAACGAGGATCATGAATTGTGACAATTTAGACTCATAGAAAGAACTCTTGATTCAAGGAGTGATGTACATATTATATTGTTGACAATGAGACTCAAATACTCTAATTCTCAAATCTCTTTGCAAAGTAAAGCTGATGCACTTACTTTTCTCTCCATTCCACTCTCCCAAAATGCCAATGCACAAAAATTACTTCATGTTCTTTGGTCTTCTTGGTGCAAAAAAATTATATGGGGTTCAACAACTTTGTCTTACATTGAGCAAGTTTCAATTTCCCTTTTTGGCCATCCTCTCTTTAATTTCCCTTGTCAAGCCGACTCTTTATGTGAACCATAATCTTTTATGACAAACAAGAATCCCAATGAATTGGGAACCATGGTCTACTTTGATGATAATTAGAAATCATATTGAATTACATAATTACCAAGGTCATGTGAAAAATGGTGTTATTAAAAAAATGTTGTTAAAAAATGGTGGGATCAAAGATCCATGACATGTAATTTGTAGCTTTTATTTCTTGCCACATGGATCCCACTCTGATATCCCATGGCATGTAATTAAGAGTAGTCTTACTAATTCTTGGGAAAACAAAAATGGTTTGATTGATTTTGGCTTGTAAATAATAATCTCTCATACATTCATAAGAGAAACAAAATGGCACATAAGATAGTTGATTACCCATAAAATTAGTAACAAAATTTTCATTTTCATGGCCTGAATTTTTTTATGAGCCATATATAAATTTGTTACAAGTATCCTTGTATTACACTTAAACATCACATAAATTCTATTATTGAAACACCCTATTATTTATGGAGTAGTAAGTAGTGGAGTGCATACTCAAGATATTTATGAGTAGAGGCTTGTAGTCATAAATTCTTTACAAGTTGGCAAAAAGTTGACCTATAAAATTTTATAAGGTTCATAAGTATCCCTAAAAATTCATCAATAGTCATTAAGAAAACCAAATTTTAATGCTGGGGATCAGTATTGGGTAGAAAAACTGCAATTACTCCACGGAGGTCTTAGTGGAGAAACCCAAATTCAAACAAAACTCAAATCTCCTTGCAAAGTCAAGAGGAATCTAAATTTAGAAAATTAAATTTGGAGAATGATAGAAGAGTGCAATTTGCAGATGAAGAGACAAGAAAGAGAAAAATGGAATAAGAGGAGATGGTGAAATGACAATTATGAGTTTGCTTTGAGCAAAGAGAAGAATGCCAATTTGTTTTGAATATAGAGAGAGAACATTAGGTGGTTGTCAATATGCTATAAATTAACCTTTGAATGCTACTCAAAAACTGCATTAAAAATATATGCTTGAAAAAAGTTGGATTTGAATGGCAAAAGGTAACCTTGATGATAATGAATTTGAGCTTGGCATTCATCCATGGGACATTGATTTGGGGTGTGATTTGTGGGACAACTTAGATGAGATGAGTGAAGATGAAGACATTAGAGAGTTCCTTTGTATGTGGTGAGAGAGTGTACATAGAGATAAATATCTCCAATAGCGCATTCAACCTTTCCTTAGTATCAGTTCCATACAAATAAAATCTAGAGAACTTGACCTTGCTTTCTTTAAGCAATTGACCTATATGGGCAAGGTTTCATTTTTTGCTTTGGTAGAAAACTTCATGAAACATCTAGTATATGAAAAGAAGGAAAAAGAGAAAGACCACATCTCCATTTGGATACAATTTGTTGTAGCCCTCAACAAATTTGGACACCATGGGAATGGAGCTAGAGTGTGAAGGGGTTTGAACTTTTGAGGTGCAATTATCTACAATAGCCTATATTGACAAAGTGATGCAAGAAATATTAGAGGTATGCAATATAGAAGTCCTATGGCTAGACCAAGAGAAAAGGGTAAGGATTTCTATCAAGTTTGCAAAGAAGGGGTTTTGAGGCTGTCTAGGACTAATCAACGAGACTCTATTCTACTTAGCACAAAGACCCACTATTGAGGGGGAAATTTATTCTAGCTGTAGAATGTTTTATTTTATCAATGGCCAAGTTATCTACAATGATAAAAGAAGGGTTATACATTTTGCAAGGATAAGCATTTTCAAATGAATTTATATTAAGTTGTGTTTGTGTCAATAAATCTTACATTTTTATTGGGATGTGCATAAGTTTGTGTCGCTCCTTTTGTTTTGATTCAACTATTGTATATAAGCTTACAAGTTTCTTGGGACTTTATTGAGTTAGATTACAGAGAAGTGACAATTTCTTAAGGTGTTACTACTTTTCAAGAATGCAAAGATCATATCACAACATGCATTTTTGAAGGATCAAAACTTTGGAGTGATTTGAGCCAAAATAGATAAAGCAATTCCTTTGAAAATAGAAAATACTTATTTGCAAATTTAGTGTACATCCCCATGAGTCAAAATTTTCTCTATTTCTAAATTGCTCATATTTTTGACAAGTAGCGGTTTAATAAATCTCTAGCAAAGACTAAAATAGCAAACAAACATTTCATTGAGATATTAAAGGCTCAATAGCACTTTTATACGAAATCAAGTCCCAACTAAAGAATAGCTATGGAAATGCTTATGTTTTATGTGGATAAGTACATGTATTATATTGCATAATCTCCTCATAAATCAACATGATCTATAGACTAAGGAAGACTATGAATTCCCAGAGGAGATGGATACTTAACAACTTACCATTCACCAAGAACATGATAATGATTTCTTACAAGGGGTTGTCATGAAAGAATGCCTCAAGTTGCATCAATAAGCTCGTGAAATTGCATATTGCAATGAACAAAAACTTTTCTTGGTGCACTCCATGATTTTGAACGAATGATGGTTGTGAATGTTGGTTTGTATATTTTCAAGTGTTGATTGTAGTTTTTTAAAGACACAATTTAAGTAGTTTAAAGCTATATAATCTCAATTTCGCAAGTTCAAATTTACTTAGTCTAAGAAAAATGTAGTAAAAAATAGTGACTCAATTTTGAAATTTTCATGGAAGGAGTTTAGATGTAGAGTGGCTTTCAAAAGCAATCCAAACTTACTAATCCCTAATTTTTCAAGTTTAGATAATCAAATCAAGAGGAGTGTAACAATTAGAATTAGGTATTATTCTTTAACTTAAAAATGTTAGAGATAAGATGCAGGTGAAAGTTCACTTTCAAAAGCAAACCCAAATATTTTTAAATTTCAGGAGAATCTACAAAGAGATTTGGTTGAAGACTTAGTCAAGTGAAAGGTCATTATCTAATGGATGAGTAAGTGGGAGTGAAAGTTGCTTACAAAAGCAACAAATTTTCAATCAATGGAGAGAGGTTTCTAAAGCCATCAAGGAGAATTGAATTTAAACCCCACAACCAAGTCCAGTTTTCATAAAAATGTAGAGTATATTTCACTTGTTTGAAAGGAATCAAAAGATAGAGGAGGTAGATTCCACAAAAATTAGAGGAGTAGGAAAGAAGTACATTCAAAGAGAGAAGAAAATCAATCATTCTTGCTTGCTATTGTTTTTCAAAGGAAGGAAGAGCATATATCATATTTTCAAAAGGAGTGGAGAGGGTACATTCTGAAAGAGTTGAGTAGCTTGTTCTTGGTGATTTTCAAAGGAAGGAAAGAGGAAGAGATGACTTTAACCAAGGAATAAATGGGGAAAAAGACTTTCCTTATCTTCTTAAAAACCCCTTACAAACCCTTCTTGCAAACTCCATGCAAATCTAATTGACATTTGGGACTAACAAAACACATATTCAACACAATATTGAAATTTTGTTTAATGAAATAGAACTATCTTTATTATCATTACATATTTTACATTCTAGAGTCATCACTCCCTACAAAATCAATCTCAAAAAGTGCATGGATATAACTCTTAGTCTACTTAGGACTAATTCTTGCACTCAAACACTTTATTAACATCATGAAAGTGTAATACTAAGAGCTAGCCATATGATCTAGATGTGAAATTTTGTTTGATAACATTGTGAATGATGTTATATATGATGGCCAAAATAGATCAGATAGAAATATCACCAAAAAGAGTACTTCTACTAATAGTGCACCAAAATAGACTTAAAAACCTTTGAAACAATAGCTAGACATATAATTTTAAGGCAAAAATTGGTTTGGCAATATCTGCAATGATGTTACACATGATGGAATAAATAGATCAGAAAGAGGTATCACCAAAAGGGGACTTCTACTAATAGAGTAGGAACCAAAATATGCTTGAAATCTTTGAAGTCAATTCTGGAGGCCTAAATGGATGAATTATGCCTCAAAATTGTGCAGATTCCCCCCCAAAGGAGGAAAGGGTGGCCTTCCCTCCCCTTGCTTTGTCTTGTCGAGAGTTTCCCTATGGTATCTCACCTATGTGATTCTGAGATTTCTACAAGAAGATTCTCTAAAAGATTCACTTTGGTCAAAGCTTGTTTGACCAACCAGATAGGACCAAGACTGACATGTCACCCATCCAAGTAGGTAATCCAAGGGTGGAGCTTGCTGACATGTCACCTATTAGTGTGCCTAATCCTAGGGTAGAGCTTCCTTGGAAGAGACATTCTTTGTCTATATAATAAAGAGAAGGTGCTCCTTTTGGGCATCGGAGGCTGAGTGCAAAATTGTGTGTTTCTCATGGTGTGTTTCTTCTCAAGTCTCATATCCTCTAAGTATTACAGGAAGCATTTAAGTTCACTTACCTTTCTATGAATTAAAGCTTTTCAACTTTGGATCTGCTTCTTCTACCATTAACATCTTCTCTGATTCTTCCTTTGCTTGAATTTTCTTAGCTTTGGACTTAATTTTTATCTACATGTAATATCTTCTTTGATTCCTCCTTAGCTTTGATTTTTTCTAGCTTTGCCATTTTCTAAGCTTCAATTTTCCTCCATCTTGACTATCCTTATGGCTTCAATCTTGGCTAGTTTGATCATTTTTTTAATATCCATTACCTCTTTATCCATGTTGATATTGTTAGCAAAGTTTGATGCAAATCTAAATGCTAATAATGAAGGTTTTACAAAATAGTTAGAGATCTTCCTCTTTTTTGATAATCACTCTCAATTCTGTTCATTCCTTAAACTAAATTTTCTAAGTTTTCATCTTCTATATGTGTGTCTCTCCCAAATAGTGAAACATCATTGAATTTAGATGGCAAGGAGTGAACAAACTCAAAGGTTGCCACACTCTTGTCTTCTAGCTCATCTCCCACATGTATAATATTGGTAGTGTCTCCTTCACCTTGCATATTAGGAACTAGAACATATACAGAGTATATTAAATAGTGAATCCATCCTCCTCCCTAAAGTACTCTTATGTAACTCTAGCCCCTTCCATTTTTTAGACTCCAATCTCTTCTCCTTCTTGTGAGCTTAAAAGATCAACATCATTACTCTTATCTCCAACCCCCATATTCAAATAAACAATATTATTCTCATCCTTGACCCTTATATTGAAATAAACAGCATTAATCTCATCTAAGCCCCATATTTAAAATCACAAGAGAAGATATTAGCCTTACTCCCAAACATAGTGTCCACTTTTGTAATACCATTAGCTAGATAGATTATCTAGAGGTGGAAATTGGGTTATTAATGTCTACATGGGGTATTTAATATCATTATTTAAGTAGATCAGATAGAAGTGTCACCAAAAGAGTACTTCCATTAATAGGGTAGAAGTCAACACCCTAAAAACTTCAAAGTCAATTTTAGAAGTCTAAATGGATGAATTAGACCTCAAAAAATTGAAAGATTCCCCTCCAAATGCAAAGGTGTTGCCTTTTTATCTATATTCCTGCATCAAGAGCTTTCCATTGATACTTCACCCATGATGTTCTAAGCTTCTCATAAGAAGATTCCTCAAAGATTCTCTCTAATTAAACTTGTTTGACCAACCAAATAGGATGAGGGTCAGCATGTCACCAATCCATACACCTTGTCTAAAGATGGAGCTTGTTAACATGCCACCAATCCATGTATATGACCCAAGGGTAGAGCTCCCTTTGAGTAGACACTCTTTGCAATATAATAAAGACAAGGTGCTTCTTTGGGGCATCAAAGTATTGAGGGCTAAACTCTTGTATTTCTCTTGTGTTTCTTTTCTTCTGTTTTTTCTTGGGGTTCTCCTATCCTTAAAACATTACAATGACATTTGAATAGGTTTTTTAATCCAAGAGAGTGGATCATCACTCTTAGAGGAACACAAGATATTGAGACTAAGTAATTTTGAGAGTAGAAAACATAGTGTAATTGATAAATTGTGGTGTTTTAGAGAGAGGATGAGATGGATGTTCTTAGAGGATAATTTCTTGCACCTTCTTTTTGTTCCCCATCAAGATGATGGACATCTAGTGTGAGCAAGTGACAATATATACTATCTACCATTTTGGTGTAGAGTTCATGGACATAGTGAGGAATTTGCCAAACTTGGTGATTCTAGCTATGGTGATATGTGATAGAGGATGAAATTTGATAATCTACATTTTGTTATGATGCAATAGATCTGAATATAACAAATCTTGTTCTTTTTAACACTCAAGTAGAAATCCATTATGTAGTTAGATAAAAATTGTGGTATTACAATATATGATTCCACAATTTTGATAAAGAATATTATCAACAAGCAATAGCCTTTGAGATCCCAATGGTAGTTCTAATCATCCATGCTAACCTCACAAGTGATCATATTAACCCTCTATTGAAGTAGGAAGTAGCTATTAAGTATATTCCATGTGTACAAATCATTGAGTTGTAGTTGTAGGATTTGATGCAAAGGAATGCAGAGAATGTTGAACAAGTTTTGGGAGATCAAGATGAAAATGGAGACATTGCAAAGTTGAGTATTTACTTTTAGGAAAAAATATATAATGCAAGAAGGGGAATCTTTCCAAAACTCAATAATAGCGGCCAAAGTACTTCGAGAGTCACTCATGCTAATGAAACTGACCTTGGTCAACAATGAAGCCACTTTGTTACTCCATATGAAGAATATGTGCAACATTGAGCCTTACAAGGGAAATCATTCCATGGAGTAGTGGAGAATTGGATTTCAAGAATGAATCAATATTTTTTATTATTCACAATTGAGATCATAGATCATTCCACAAACATATTTGCATATGAGTACATGACCAATAAAGCCCTCACATAGTATAATGCTTGGGAAGAATCAATGTTGGTAGAAAGAAGAGAGATCACTTGGACTGTAATGCAAGAAGGGTTGTTGAAGAATTTCCAATCCATGGATTCTGTACAAATGACTCAAACTCAACTATGAGTGTTGAAGCAAAACAACAATATATAAGAATATATGGAGACATTTCTTGATCTCCAGGTCATGATAACCAATATGAGTTTAGAAAAAGCTCTTGATAATTTCAAATGAAGGTTAAAAGATTAAATTCACCAAGATGTAATGATAAAAAGTCCTCACATTGCTTTTGAAGCCGTTGCATGTGCTCAAATAATAGCAAGACTGATTGGAGGAGGTGAAGCGGTAGTCTTGACTCAACATTATCAGGTTGAAACACTGCACTTTGGTGGATCAATTCCTATGGAATTTGGTAAGATATGTTTCCAAGACTGAGGAGCACAACCGCTCTAAGGAGCATAGGGACAAGTCAAAGAAAGGAGAGATGGAGTCCCATGAGAGGAAGGGGTTCAAGTACAACAACAATGTTGTTATAATTGTGACCAAGTTGAGCACATAACCATCAATTGTTGTGCTTGCTTTCCTAGGGACTCTCTGCCACCATATAGGTAACCTTTGAAAAACTTGGAGAGACAAATTGAAGAGGAGGATGTGGAAATCACATTGGCAAACAAAGATTGCTAATAAATATACCTTGCGACCTTATTGGCTTAATAAAGAATAATAAAAGTACGGGGAGGAAGAGGATGACTGTAAAGAGGTTAAGAAAGACAAACAAACAATTGATTATTGTAAATGGAGTCCTAGAAGGCAATTAGGTTAGAGTATTGATAGACCTTGGGGTAATAGAGAATTTCTTGTCTTGCTTTGTTGCAATAAAGTTGGAGATGGATCTAGAGAAGGATAAGAATGAAGAAAAAGGGTTTCCTAATGGTCAGACATAGAGGATTGAGTTGTTACCAAAAAGGTAGCACTCTTTGTAGGAAAGTATCATGAAGAATTGAGTGGTGTGTGATACGGGTAGCTCATTACAATGTAATCTTAAGCATGCCATGGAAAGAACATTGCAACCCCATGGTTGATTAGAGAAAGAAAATAATGAGAACTAGCCAATAAAAGATCATTGGAGATAGAGAAAAATCACAAAGGCAAGAACTAACTCTCTATGTCGTAGGGAAATAACTATTAGTGAGATAGATATATGTTTCATGGATCTAGTAATAGAAGTCTAGAGTGCACAACCTGATGGAAAAATTCTTAAGAATTTGAAAGATGTGGTCAATGAGTTTCAAGATGTCTTTCTTGATGATTTACTCTCAAGATTATCACCAAAAAGGATAGTAGATCATAAAATCAAGATACTTCCTAGGATGACACCTCCTTGTAAGGTCCCATATCAACTATCAACTCATGAGTTGGAGGAATGCAAGGCTCAGATTGAGGATATGTTGCAAAAAGAGTTTATCCAACCCAACATATCACCATATGGGGCTCTTGTCTTATTTGTAAAGAAGAAGGATGATATAATGCACATGTGCATTAACTATTAGGGCCTAAATCAACAAATGTTGAAGAAAAAATATCCATTAATTTACATTGATGATTTTTTTAATCAACTCAATAAGGCAAAACATTTCACCAAACTTGATCTATAGAACTGTTCTGACCAAATCAAGATTGCAAAGGAAAGCATAAACAAAATTACCTTTCAAACAAGGTATGGTCAGTTTAAGTACCTAGTGATGCCATTTAGTCTCACCAACGCACCAAACACTTTCATGAGTTTAATGAATGATATATTTTGTCCATACTTGGATAAATCTATTATAATTTTCCTTGACGGCATCTTTGTCCACAATAGGACAATGACAGAGCACAAGCAACACCTATGAGAAGTCTTCTACATTCTATGACAAAACCCCAATTATATGCCAAAGTTTCAAAGTGCAAATTTGGCAAGTATGAAGTAGATTACTTGGGGCATAGAGTAAATGCATAAGGTATGTAAGTGTTAATAGATAAAATGAAGGTCATTTAAAAATGGTGTGCCTTGGAAGATCACACTTAACTCAAGATTTTCTTGGAATTTATGAGGTTCTATTGTCAATTTTTCAAGGACTTCTCCAAGGTCACACAACATCTAATAACACTACTTGGCAAGGAGAAGAAGTGGATATGGAGAATCATATAGAATTGGCCTTTTAGGAATTGAAAGCTGCATTATTACATGCACTAATCTTGAAATAATATGACCCAAAATGTTCAATCAAGTTGGCTATAGATGCATCAAGTGTTGCAATAGGAGCAATCAAACAACAACAATAGAATGGTGGATGGCACCCAATTGCATATTTCTCTCAAAATTTGTTACTAGTAGAGCACAAATATCACACCACCAAATAAGAAGAGTTGATTATTGAGTTGATTATTGTCCTTGCAAGCAAGCATTGGAAGCACTATTTTGGCAAGAAGGCATTTGTAGTGGAGATAGACCACTAACCTCTAGTCTACCTTGAGACACAAAAAGATCTATCTCATTGATAAATTTGTTAGGCATAGTGAAGAGAATGGTTCAACATGACAATCACATATGTGAAAGGAAAAAAGCAACTTGTAGATGCATTCACCCAACTGCTTATGGCAAAAGAATCTAGTGGTAAAGGTCAAGATTTTGGCCAAGGATTTTTAGTACTATGAAGACTGACCTGCCGATTGTAAAAGCTCAATCATCTTAAGGTATAATTAGTACCCAAGGACTCAAATTTTGTGATGCCAAGTTATGGATCTCAAATGCCCCAAACCTACAAACCACCATCTTAGCAAAATATCATGATTCTACCATTGTATGTCACATTGGAGTGGACAAGATCTTAGATGTAGTCAAATGCTATTACTATTGGCCCAAGATGAGCAATGATGTGATGGAATATATATAAAGCTATATAATCTATCAACAAAATAAAGCTTTTAATTAGGCTCCCACTTGACTCCTTCAACCCCTCCCTACTCCTACATAACATTGAGAGCAAGTCAACATGGATCTGGTTTGTGAATTGCCCAACACCACCTCAAGGTTTGACTCCATTGTAGTCTTTGTAGACCAACTTGGAAAAATGATTCATGTGTGTCTTACAACCAAGGATGTGATTGCTCCACAATTAACTCAATTGTACTTAGTTGTCATCTTTTCTCACCATCCTTGTCTCAAGTGCTCATCACCAATCAGGGCACTCAATATATTAGTATGTTTTGGAGAACATTCTTTGGTGTCTTCAAAACTAAACTTGCCATGTTCATAGCCTACCATCCACAAATTGATGGACAAACAAAGCCAATCATACTATTGATGACATGCTCCAAGCTTTAACCTTTGAGGAACAAGATGGGTGGGACACTTTACTTCCATAGGTAGAATTTACTAAGAAAAATTAAGTGAATGTATTTACATAGTCACACCATTCTCTCCCATGTATGGAGAACACCCTTTCACACCTTCAAGCTTGGTAAAGATCTACCAATGGCTACAAAAGTTGTTATTGTCAACACTTTTGTTTCTTAAATCTAACAAGGTGTGGAGAATGCTAAACATAGGTTGCATATCACCCAAAATTAATTGAAACAATATGAAAATGCATATCATAGACAATTAGAGTTTAACATTGGGGATCAAGTTTGGCTATCCACAATTAACCTCACAATTGGCCTTGGTAAGCTCAAACATCATTTTACTAGGTCTTTTCCTATCCTTTAGCAAATTGGCGTAATGGCCTATCACCTTGAATATGCCATACATGAAGATCCATCTAGTGTCCTTTCTTTCCTTACTATGTAAATATGCATCCCAACCATCCACTTTCCTTCCACACAAGAAGTTAGACCTTGTCCAACCCTCATTGATGGCACAAAGGAATATGAAGTCAAAAACATTCTCCATAAATGCATCAGTAGTACCTACCATCCACATATGGACTATCTTGTACATTTGAAAGGGTAGTCATTGTATGAGGCAACATGGGAGCCAACAAATAACTTGACCTATGCATTGATGTTAGTGCAATCTTTTGATCAACATCTTTACAATGAGGATGTTGCATCTTAAAAGAATGGAGGTTTCCAATACCATTAGATAGATATATTATTTAGAGGTAGAAATTGGCTTGGTAATATCCACAAGGATGATATATATGATGAGATAATTAAATCAGAAAGAGGTGTCACCAAAAGAGTACTTCCACTAGTAAAGTAAAGGCCAAAAACACCCAAAACACCAATTTTAGAGGTCTAAAAAGAATAATTAGGCCTCAAAAGATGAAAATTTCCTCTCAGTGGAAAATGGCATTTCCTTCTTACCCTTGTTTTTCTTGTTGAGAGCTATCAAAATGATGCCTCACTCATCTTGTTTTAAGCTTCCTACAAAAGGATTCCTCAAAGATTCCTTCTAGTCAAACTTGTTGGACTAACCAAAAAGGACAAGGATCAACATGTCACCAATCCATGCAACTAATCTAAGGGTGAAGCTTGTTAAAATATCATCAATCTATGTATATGATCCAAGGGTGGAGCTCCCTTTGAATGAATCCTCTTTGATATATAATAAAGACAAGGTGCTCCTTTGGTGCATCCAAATATCAAAGGATAAAACTTTGTGCTTCTCTTGTGTTTCTCTTGGAGGTTCTCCCATCCTTGAAAAATTAAAATTTTGTGGTCATGAGTACAAAAATGATTAAGTTTATTATCAATGTATCTCCATCCTCATTTAATTTCCTTCTTAGTAAGACCCTCCTATATATACGTTTCCTTCCAATTTTGGTATACTTGTAAGATTGCATATATCTAGATCACTTCTTGTACATTGTTTCCTTGTTCACAGTATTAAGAAACAAATTCCAAAATTTCACCATATCAATAATGTAACAATATGGAGTTTATAAATGAGTTAGTTGAGACTAACAAAGTAGCAAATAAGCCAATTAGCCAAGAATTATCAAAATATTCTAGAAGCATCTAGGAAGCTACTTGGTACCTTCCAAGTATTGGATAATGTGCATAACAAGTAGTGACTTATAGGAGGAAACTTCTTGGGAAGTTTCCCAACTAGCATAGCTTGCATGCCAAGTAGGCAGCTTCTAGAAGGAAGCTTCTTTGGAAACATCCTGACTAGCTTAGCTTGCATGCCAAGTGGGCGGTTTCTAGAAGGAAACTTCTCCAAAAAATTTCTAGTTAGCTTGGCTTGCACTTTGAGAAAGCAGCTTTTAGAAAGTTTCTTGAGAAACTTTTCAAGAGCCTTGTATGTTCCTTGTAAATACCAAAGCCCAAGCTCATGCTAGACATCCGTAGTTTCTCTCATACAAGAGACCCAATGTGATCTTTTGCTTTGATCTTCCATTCTTTTATTTCTCTTCTTAGTCTTTTACAAATGACCACATAGGAGAATGCAAACTTTACTACAAATAATTTTTTAGGAAAGTGGATGAAGGCCGTAAGGAGGTGGTAAAAATTAAGAAAAGGCCATAGTGTTGTGACAAAGAGGTAGAGGGCCTACATTATATAGTCATTGTCCACACACCACTAAAAAGAAATACTCTTTTGTACGTGCATCTTAAAACCATCCCTTGTATTTGCTTTGAGTGCTTCTAGTCTTTAAGATCATCAGGAATTTGAGTATAATGACAAAGAGTCATCTAAATCCTATTTTCACTAAGTTTTGGTCTAATTGCAAGCAATAATCTATTCACATGAGGAGGCACATTTTATATTTCTCTCAATAGATCTAAAACTTGAGAGGTCCCAAGAAATATGGACAAAAAGACTTTGAATTTGGAATTGAGGTTGTGATTAACAAGAGTAATGGAATATGTTATGAAATTATTTTTGTACGAGTATAAGTGTCAATGTGAGGAAATGTGGAGAATTGAAGGAGAAATATTTGAAAGAGGTTGTACATAATTGAAATAATAATGTGTGTAAGGTCTCAATAAGTGCAATCTATTGCTCCAAAATCCAATTTCTCTAAATTCTGCACAAATTCTTGAAGTTTGCAATAACAAGAACTTTAACTCCTCACTTGGTGCCTAAATTTTGCATTTGCTTTTTGAATCAAAGAATCTGAAATAGCATCTCTTGTCACAAAAAAATAAATCTCAAGCTATTCTAATGGTGTGGTTTAGAGAGGAACAAATTTTCCATTTATGATGCCTTTGCAAGAGAGGAATTTGCCCCAATGTGATATAATACCATTAACTAAAAAGATTATCTAGAAGTGGAAATACTTTTAGCTAAACAAATTATCTAGAAGTGGAAATTGGCTTGGTGATATCTTTAGAGATGTTTTATATGATGGTCTAAGTAGATTAGATAGAGATGTCACCAAAAGAGAACTTTCACTAAAAGGGCAAAGGCCAAAAGCACCTTGAAAACTTTAGAGCTAATTTTGGAGGCCTAAACAAAAGAATTATCCCTCAAAAAATAGAAGGAAAAGGAAGGAAGAAAAAATGGCATTGCATTTGCCCCCTTCCTTTGTTTGTCTTGTCAAAATTTATTCAACTTTACCTCACCCATGTTGTTCTAAGCTTCATACAAGAATATTCTCTAAATATTCCTTTTGGTCAAACTTGTTTGACCAACCAAATAGGACAAGGATCAACATGTCAACAATCTTTGCAACTAATCTAAGAATGGAATTTGCTGACATGTTACCAATCCATGTATTTAATCCAAGGATGTAGCTCCTTTTGAGGTGATCTTCTTTGGTATATAATAAAGAAAAGGTGTTCCTTTGGAGCATCAGAGTATCAAGAATGAAACCTTCTATTTCTCTTGTGTTTCTCTTGGGGTTTCTCATGTCCCTGGAACATTACATGTGTCAAGGAACTTTGAATGCCATTGTAATACCACAAGCTAGCCATATGATCTAGATGTGAAATTTGGTTTGGTAACATCTATAATGATGTTATACATGATGGTCAAAATAGATCAGATAGAAGTATCACCAAAAGAGTACTTCTACAAATAGAGCATAAACCAAAATAGACTTGAGAACCTTAGAACCAATAGCTAGACATATGATTTAAAGGTAATACTTCGAGGACAAGAGAAGAGAGAAAACACAGATTGCACACTCAAACAATCGATGCCCCAAGGGAGCACCTTCTCTTTATTATACAGCCAAAGAGGATCTCTTCCAAGGAAGCTCCACCATAGGATTGGGGACACAGATAGGTGACATGTCAGCAAGCTCCACCCTTGGATTACTTACTTGGATGGGTGACATATCTGGTCTAGGTCCTATCTGGTTGGTCAAACAAGCTTTGACCGGATGGAATCTTTTAGGGAATCTTCTTATAGGAATCTCATAATCACGTGAGTAAGGTACCATTAGAAAGCTCTCGACGAGACAAAGCATGGGGAGGGAGGGCCAGCCTTACCTCTATTTGGGGGGAGTAATTGCACATTTTCAAGGCCTAATTCATCCGTTTAGGCCTCTGAAATTGCCTTCAAAGATTTTAAGTATATTTCGGTTCCTACTTTATTAATAGAAGTTCCCTTTTGGTGATACCTCTTTGTGATCTGTTTAGTCCATCATGTGTAACATCCTTCCAGATATTACCAAACCAATTCTCACCTTTAAATCATATGTCTAGCTATTGGTTCTAAGGTTCTCAAGTCTATTTTGGTTTCTGCTCTATTTGTAGAAGTACTCTTTTGGTGATACTTCTATCTTATCTATTTTGACCATCATGTATAACATAATTCTAGATGTTACCAAACCAAATTTCATATCTATATCATATGGCTAGCTCTTGGTATTACAGAATGATGTTATACATAATGGTCAAAATAGATCAGATAGAAGTATCACCAAAAGAGTACTTCTACTCATAGAGCAGAAACCAAAATAGACTTGAGAACTTTAGAACCAATAGCTAGATATATGATTTAAAGGTGAGAATTTGTTTGGTAACATCTAGAAAGATGTTACACATGATGGACTAAACAGATCAGAAAGAAGTATCACCAAAACAGGACTTCTACTGATAGAGTAAGAACCAAAATATGCCTGAAATCTTTGAAGGCAATTTTGGAGGCCTAAATGGATGAATTATGCCTCAGACGTGCAAGTTTGTCTCGTCAAGAGCTTTCCAATGGTACCTTACCCACGTGATTCTAAGACTCCTACATGAAGATTCCCTAAATATTCCCTTTGATCAAAGCTTGTTTGACCAACCAGATAGGACCTAGACCAACATGTCACCCATCCAAGTAAGTAATCCAAAGGTGGAGCTTGATGACATGTCACCTATCTGTGTGCCTAATCCTATGGTGGAGCTTCCTTGGAAGAGATCATCTTTGTCTATATAATAAAGAGAAGTTGCTCCTTTGGGACACCGAATGTTGAGTGTGTAATCTATGTTTTCTCTCTTCTCTTGTCCTTGGAGTATTACAGCCATGGAGAGGAAGGGAAAACCTTTGACAAATTAAAAACTCAAGATCTGAGGATCCAAGGCAAAGAACCATTCTCTTTTGCATGTTAGTACCTACAAAAACATACATCCATTTTTCACTTGCACTTACCTTCACATAATTGAAGTTGAAATTAGTTCTTATTGAATAACACTCCCCTTGTTTTCTTTTGCAACCTTAAATGAAATTCCCCATAACCCTATAAATATTTTTGGGCATTCTAGCAAAACAAGGCTTTTGAATTTTACAAGTAGAACCATTCTACTTGTAAATTGCCATAAATTTTGGAAGTAAAACCTCAAAGTGTTGAATAGTTGTAATACCATTAGCTAGAAAAATTAAGTATGGGTGCGAATGAGTTTAGTCATATCTTTACGGAGGTTAAACATGATGGTCTAAGTATATCAAATAGAGGAGTCTCCAACCACATAGAATACATGAAGGATTGGAAGACCACATCAAGCCCTAAGAAGGAGAGACAAAAAAGGTAAAATGGGGCTAGGTCCCAATAGTATTGATATGAGAAATTTTCCTTATTGCACCTAAGATATCTGAGCTATGCAAGTCGTAAGGTTTATAAAATACCGGAGCATTTGAAGAAGCATCCCCTATAGTTATTTCTCTCCTATGGATTGCACCAGCCAATGCTCTCTGTAGAGCAATGGACACATGTTGTCTAAAGTATACTACAAAGTAAGAGAACAAGAGTGGTACCTCTTGGCATCTAATATAATAAGCTCATGCACACTCCTTGACAATTATGTTGAACATTGTGTCCATCACTCCATATAACTCCAAGGCTAGAAGAACAAAGAGCTGAACTCATTGCATATGAATATACTTTAAGACCTTGTGTGCTATTGCTCCGCTTGCTGCCCATCCAAGAGGATGAGTAATCACTCTAAAACTACATCACGCGTAGGGTCTATAACCACAACATCTACCACTATTGCTGGATCATCTCAAGCCAAGTATAAGTATACTTTAATACATATCATCTGCAAAGAATATGAACGCTCCCTCCAAGCAAAATATCCACTCTCTTGTACCATAACAAACATTATATCCTTGATTGCATCATGGATAGCTACCCTGTGTCCTCCAAAAGGACAACTTGTCATATGGACTGTTGTTGCATCTAGTGTAGAACCACACTCACAAGTGAGTAACAAAGATGTAGACATGTGGACCAAACTTAGGCAAAATTCTAACACCCATTTGTGCATGTGTGTGGTATTGTGGTGTTAAGTTTGGTATTACAAGTACTTGAGAGATATTATTTATATAGACGTAAAAAGATGATTCTACATTAGTCATGATTAGCTAAAGCTAATCATAGCTAAGATATAGGGGACCTTACTTTAGAGGAAGTAGAAAAGATGAGCACCACTATTTTGGATTCTAGTGTGTTCACTTGGTATTATTTCTAGGTGTTTGGTTTTGAAGAAAGAATTGAGAACTCTTGGACCCACAATCCTTTTTGCTTCAGATTCTCCTATAGTTCAAGGATAGCCCATGTGAAGGAATCCTTGATTTAGTGCTTGGGTTAAAATAAGACCACATGCTTAGGAAAATATTCCCATGCGTATGGATATTATTTTTGACTTTTAGCCTAGTAACTTGAGTTACTCGCGTAAATAGTAAGTTTGGTGCATAACTATTTCACAAGTAAATAAACTAGATGTGAGGAGGTATTGATTATCATTTCATTTGCAACTATCTCTTTCTCATTGGGTTCTCTAGTGAGCAATGGTTTGATTATTGGAGTGTTAGCCTTGGAGGAGTATGATGGAGTTGGGGATCCTTGCCTTCTTAGTCCATGATGTGCTACCATAATAGCCATCAAAGGCAATGGAGGATAAATGATTTGAATTGTAAGCCTTTTGTCAACTTGAGAAGATCTAGCAATCATAAAGATGTTAATTCTAATATCATATCTCTAAGGATGACTTTAGCATCTTTATGACACAATTGAATGAAAAACTTAGAATGATTGCCTTAAAGGATGATCTTGTGCATCTTTTATGTATTGAATCAACCATTATTTACAAAGTATAAGTTTGAGTCAATTGCTCTATTCTAAATACATGTTTCCATTAATTTATTTTATTTCTTTGTATAGATTCTCTTTCTTATTATTCTTTATAATGCATTCCACTATCTTGGTCATACATTAGTGAATCCAATTTTAAAACACTTTTTTTATCAAGAAAAAGTCCTAGGAGATATGCAATAGATCCAAAAAGCAATTATCCTTCATATTATTACTTGGTATTATTAATGAACATACTTTGTTGCCACTTAACTTGTGGAATGAGCATTCTTTTCATATGGTTAATGAATTCAATAATTACAAACTTGGGAGATAGTTTCTTTTAAGGTTAATACAAGGCAATATTATTTGACTTCATGCTTAATTATTTTATTTGTAATTATTCAAGTAACTTTTAGGTTTTTATATATGAATATGATTAGTATCCAAAATATTTTTGGAAGTTAGATTCTCATAGATAATGTATATGTGTATATGAATGAAGTTATCTCATAAAATTAAATGTTAAAATTAAATAAGGATGGTTTAAATACTTACTCAGTCATTATAATAGAAATATTAGATCAAAGTTTCAATTATTTAATATGAACTTTTTTGTTTGAAATATTTCCAATGTTATAATTAAAACCTTGTAAAATGAAACAAAATGATCAAATTTGTAATTTAAACTTCAAGTTTGAATGGTCGAGTTGTTCTAAATACAAAGTTGATAGATTAATTTTATATTTAAATTAAACTTATAAAACATGACAATGGTATACATTCTTACCAAAATTACATTATAAGCTTGACCATCATTGAAAGACTAAGATGCAATTCAATTATCATATTAATAATTATGTATAGATATAAATAATTTGTATAATAAATAAATAAATCTTTCTATGTTAAAATGTTGAAATTTATGTATTTAATTATTTATTGAAGTATATACTTAAGATTTACTTTGGTATCTCTCTCCATATAATATTAGTCCTAACCATATGATATCAATAAATTTCTTCTTCTTGTCAATAGATCCTCTAATATAATTTAATAATTTAAATATTAAAATTTCTTTTTTAAATATATTAAAAATAAAAATAAAAATAAAAATATAATATCGAATTATAATTCTGAAGAATAAATCTAACTTAATAAAGAATCTTCATCAATCATATTTTGTCTATGTTGTAGAATAGAAGAATTCAATATAAAATTCATTTTTAGTATCAAAAATAAATTATCTTCTTACCATACATCAATTCTCCTTTTATAAGAAGATACAAATATCTGTTTGGAAAAGTTGTTGCTTTGCATGGTATTTGCTTTCTTATGCTCTCCTTATCACACTTAGCTACAATAAACAGAGTAATAAAATAGAAATTTTTGTATTTTTATATAATGGATGAGCTCCAAATAGATTGGAATATCTGTAAATTTTGAATATGTATACAATTATTTCAAAGGTTCTCAACGGTACTTAACTATTCAATCAAATATAGAGTGAATTGTATTGGACCTAAGATAGTAAATACGATTTACTACATAAAAAAAGAAAAAAAGAAAAAAAAGAAAAAAAAGTTTTCAAAGTAGAAATTTTACTAGTTATACGTTAAGATGATCACGCTTCAGTTACCAAATGGTAAATTTAATTTAATTTAAATTAATTTTGGCCTAGTATTGACAATCTTTTTCATTACTGAATCTATCATCATCCAATACAGTTTTCTTTTCATCTAAGTCCGAGTTTAAACAATTACAGTATCGTTGTTTTATTAAAGAGATTGCAAGCATATATGGAAATTATAAAGTTCTTAAACAGTATGGATTTGAAATATATCTCATAAAAATTGAAAATAACGTACTCCCAATACCTCAATTTGCTTGGCATTTCAAAAACTACAATAAGGTTTTCCATAACACCGTCGCTTGTGAATGTTAAAACTATAAAACCTGAAGTATTCACTAGACATCTGCAAGACGAACAAAGTACGTAACATTCTCATTAATATAAAAATGAGCATTTGTATGATAGAAAATAGATGATACTCGCTTTGTTTTACCTACAGACTCTATTGGGGCTTAGCCCCATGTTACCTTTTTTGTCTCTCCCTTGTACGGCTTGATGGGGTCTTCCCATCCTTCTTTTTTCCTACGCGGTCGCCTTTTTTCTTTGTTTTACATCACCTTTTATCATGAAAAGTCTATTGCTATTATTTTATATCTTATAAACCAATATACCATTCTCACTGTATTTAATTTGAGGTTGAACCAATAATCATGCCATATATGACCCATCCCTATGAAGAAGAAAGAGAAAAGAACAAAAGTCATTTGTAGTAGAAGCATAGAGACAATCAATCATTTGCGCGTTGATTAATGTGTGCAAATCTGACCTCCAGTGAGCACTGACACAAAGATGCTGGAATCTGGATTGATATTCCCTACCGTATAGTTTTCCCATAGTTTATACTTTTCTTGGTCATCACGTGGAGAACAAGGTATGTTTGACTGAAGTTCTGTGAAATGGACCGTAAATGAGAAGTGGTTATGCCGTCTAAGCTAAGGGCAGAGTTCGTCCAAGGGAGCATTAGGGAGAAGGATGCCCTTGGGGGGAAGATTCAAGTTTGAGAAGTGCCTCGAAAAAAGGAGGAGAAGAAGAAGCATCAACAGAGCACACAGGAATTGCATTGTAGTTGCTGCTGTTGCCGTGTTTGCTTCTGAAGATGCGAAAGGAGCAGTCACACGACAAAAAAGTGGACGAGTCAGACTCGTGAGGCGGGGGAGTCAAATTGGACCCGCTGCTGCCGCTTAGTTTGCATGATTGGGGGATTTTACTTACAGTACTAGGGTTGAGGATGGTGGTGCAGTGGATTGGATTTAGAGCTGATTTCGGAAGCTAAATTGGAGTATGGAGTTGATGGAGAACTACTGTTGTTGTTCGGACAAAGTTTGGAAAGGGGAATTGGAGTGCTGGACTGTGAATTGCAGGACAAGTTGATCCTGTTGTTTTCAGCTGGTGGTGGAGTTTGGGATGGAGGCAGTGGCGGAAGGATTATGGGCTCTGGCCGATCGCTGGGAGGACGAAGGGCGTGTCGGGCAGGCGGTCAAGTGTTTGGAAGCAATTTGTCAGAGTCATGTGTCGTTCCTTCCGATTACGGATGTGAAAACGAGGCTGCGGATTGCGTCTCTTCTCTTGCGGCATACGGATAATGTCACCCATGCCAAAACTCATCTCGAGCGAGCGGTGAGTAATGTTTGTTTCAGCTGTTTCCAAGAGCCTAGTCGCTTGTAAATTCGCGAATCGTGTGTACATTGTGCAGGCACTTAGCTTTGCTTTCTAAAACGTTTTGTAGATTTATTAGTTATGAAGGATGTATAGATAATCATAAAGTGTTTTCTGTGCCAGTTTCTTCTTTTGCTTCGCGTTCATCGGAATACCTATCACTTGTAACGTTGAATATTAGATATTTCAATCTCTCAAGAATAAGGGGTAATGATTATAAATTTTCACAAGTTGCTTCACAGCTGTTATACACAAGTGTGACCTTGTGCGAGCCTTTGTGTACAAAGATCATACAATCTACATGTTTCGGACATGCTAAATTTCGTAACTCAGCACGGAGTTAATGATCACAGAGCATTTTCCCGATTAGTTATTCGTCGTTTTGAAGTTATTTGACTTCGTCTTGGATGTAGTCTCTTATCAGTATTTTACTCAGGCGCTCTTTCTCCTTCTCAACCATAAAAAGTGACGTTATATATTCACGAGCTTGATGAAGAGGAACTGCTTGCAATCAGTTCCCATGGTATCGGAAGGCATTTTACACGCATGCTTTACAGGCATTACGGAGAGTGCTTGTTACCTTTCTACGTCAAACATCTCTGGGGATGTTGAGTTCGACAGCGCTGATAGCTCGTTGGGGTTGTTTCATGGTCAATATCTGTATACTTTTAAGTAAATGAGTTCAGATGTTGTTTGTGGAAACCTTGTTATCAGCGTGTCATATCTGGCGGATTTGATCTGGTCCTGTAAGCTGAAATCTGTGTGTCGACCTCTTCTACTCGTGCTATTTGCAGCAACTATTATTGAAGCAAATTCCAGCCTGTTTTGAGCTGAAGTGCAGAGCTTACAGTTTGCTAAGTCGCTGCTACCATTTATTGGGGACTATTCCGTCGCAAAAGCAAACACTGAAGAAGGGGTTGGACCTTGCGATGTCTCTCGGAGAAGGGTATGAAACCTTTTCGTTACCCTCTTGCTTCTGATTGTCAGCTTACTGATCTTGCATAAGTGGCATTCATTTGGTTACGGTGATATTTGGGTGGACTGCAGCAGTTGGAAGAAGCCTAGAAGCACTTGGCTTTGCCTACCTCACCGTTAGGAAGTTAGTGGAGGATTAGAATTAGGTCTAGGACACCTCAATCTATGAAAAAGTCTTTGAATTGTTGTCTTATATTTATATAGATTGATTACAAATTATATGACGTGGATCTCGATCCATTTTGTTGGAAGTGTGCTTTGACACACAGTGCATTGGGACTTGGCTGTATCAGGAGAAACTTTCGACTGTGGGCATGCAACTTCAACTTACAACTTGCAAACGCCCTGACAACCGAAGGCGATTATCAGTCAGCAATTAATGTCCTGGAGTCTGGCTTGCAGACCTCTCAACAAGCTTATCTTCCTGATCTTCAGGTAATCATTGAGGATATAGACTTTTGCTCTGCACTCTTGAGCTTTGGCAGAATCCCAGGAAGAAGGACATTGTCTCTCCTATCCAGCCACTCCTACTCTATCAGGTTGCTGATGAAGTCAAACATGTTCTCGTAGACGTCTACTTCGTAAGATTATCAGTCACAGAATTCATGCAGTCAGTTCTGCATGCCCGGACAACCTTATCCTAGTTCTGCAAGCTTTTTTGGTTTGATACTGTAAATTTACTTCTGAGAAAAGATTACCCTGTTTTGTTGGACTTACTGATTTTCTGTTGAGACTATTGCTTTTATGAATGTAGATAGGTCTGAGTCGGGAGGGGTAAGAGTGTTGGAAGATCGAAAACTTAGATGTCCCTCTCCGTCTCCGAGGAGTAGCACCTAGTTCATACAAAAGTCTGCATCTACAACTTTTAATGTCTTCCCTTAAGATTTTTATAATTTATGTTGTAAACAGAGGGAAGTCGGAATTTTTTTTTCTGTCAGGAACGTATAGTTTCGCCTTAGTTAGGTCTGGCTCACCTGTGTGTGGTTTCGTTCGATGTAAATGTCCAAGTTATGGATTGGAACATTTTAAGATATTGCTCGCCTAAATGTTCAATCGCAGTGTTCAGTTACATAGTCGTTTGGTGATTAAGACACTATATATATATATATATATATATATCCACCTTCTACGATTTTCGTTTCCTGACTCAGCTCTTCCTTGACCCGCGATATTTACAGACTATCACTTGTCTCTTGCCACCAGTTTATCTCCATCCTTTTCAGCTGTCCGTTTCTTCCTGTTGTATTTATTTCTCTACTTATGAGGGAGGACTGTCTCCGTTTCTTTGCAGGCTGCATCTCAAATATGCGAGTTGCTATCTAATGGTTTCCCCGTGACAGTTATTTCGCCTTTCATTCGATGATGTTTCTCATATAGATATGCTGGTGTTTCAATATGTTTATTTCGATTATGCCATTGCTGCAGGTTACCTTCGATGCATTCTAACTTAGGAATTTCATACTACTCTAGCCTTGCGTGTAGCTTACCTTCCGTGCATTCTACCCTCGGGATTTAATACTCCTAGTGATGCGTATCATGTACATACTGTTTATCGCTCATTTGCACTTCATGAGTTCTGGATAACCCGTTCCCAGAACGGCTTCTGTTCTTGTATACCTATATATATACATGAGAGCAGAAGCCGTTCTGGGAACAGGTTATCCAGAACTCATGAAATGTAAATGATCGGTAACCAAGATGTACGTGAGGCACTGATGAAGTAGCATGTGCTTTCGTGGAGGTTTACTGTGGCCTCCTTCTGCTTCCCTCAGTTGTTTAGTGTTTCAGGACTCAAGCGTCCATAGCGCTTGCTGCGATATCCTCTATCCAGTCCTCTGATGCTTCACTGCTTTTCAGCCTAGAGACCATCCACTATCTTCCCACTTCGCTCCAGTTCACATTTGTTGATCTGTTTCATGGTTCCTATACAGGTTTTCTGTCCACTCTGCCAATTTCAGTGCTCTTCATTAGTTTAGTTTAGTTTCAATTACATCTTGTCTATTTCACTACATACTTTGCTTAGCACAAATCGATTACATGATGTATATCTGTTTCTCTGCTATTGTTGATTAGGATTTAGTGATATTTCGTTGTGCTTAACCTTGCATTTAATTTATTAGTTGCATTAGATCTATTCATCCGCACTTCATTTGCTTGTAATGAAATCTGGATCCCCCGTTCTTCGAACGGCTTCTGCTCTCATGTCCGAATATATATATGCTGGGTTCAATTGAAGTGTACTGTTATCTCTACATTGGTTGGTCCCTTCACGCCTGTAGTGGAGATCCGCACTAACTTTTACTAAATGTGTATAAATTCTGCACGTCGGTATTTAATAGGAACATTATTCTGATTTATTATGTGGTTCGGCAGATGGTTTTTGCCACCTCAGTACTCCACGTGAACCTCATGCAGTGGGAGGAGGATGCAGGGATTGTTGAACACAATATGTCTAGATGTGAAAGTCTGTGGAATATAATGCCTGTGGATCAGGTATGGATACTCTCCACGTAATAGTTATAGCTAGATTGAGTGGTGTACTTCTGATTCTTCCCTCATCCCGCGTGCTCGAGTTCAGGTTTTTCACTGACTGCAGACGCGTTCTGCATACTTTAGGCAGCGAAACACCATAAACTACATGGACTGATGACAGTCAACGATCATTGCCTTCATGTTCCGAGCAAATACAGCGATATTCAAGTTGTAGTGACATCTAGAGGCCTCTTATTAGATAGTTTGACCTTCTATAAGCTTGGATGTCCGCAATACTGTGGCATTGTTAGTTTCTTCTGTATTTATCGACTTGTTTCAGCTTTGTGTCCCTACCTTCTGAAGTTTATCATCTCTGCTTACACGGGTGTTGCTTTTCTGCAGAGGCAAGCATGTAAGGGCCTTTATGTGTATAAGTTGCTCCTACAAACTTTCTTCTCCCTTCGAACCTGCGATTACAAAGAAGCTACTTATCATGTTGCATCCCTGGATACTGCACTGGCGGATGATACCGAGCATACAGCTCCCTCGAGTGAGCAGTATGTTTTGCAGCAACAGTTAATTTATCTGGAAGAACAAACGAAGCAAGCTTCGTTGTCACAAGTAGCTCTATCCGACCTTCACGATCAATATATAATGGTTCAGCGACAACTGAATTCTTGTGCTCAACAAAGGCAGTATAGGGCCAACCAACTTGGTCTTAGTGAAGTTGGAAAGCTACCTCTGGGCCCAGCCCCACTTGATGAAGAATGGCTTCCAAGAGGTGCAGTCCTGGTCCTGGTTGACCTTTTGGGAGCTCTGTGCTTGAGGCCCAAGGGCATGTTTAAAGATTGCTCAAAGCGAATTGAATCTGGACTTTCTCGTGTTCATGGTAAGTTCTCGACAACATAAATATCAATCAGATGTTGTAACGTACGTTGCCCGATTCATTGATGTGTCAAAACTGGATCCCAACTGTCATCTTGTATTTGATGTTTGTAGAGAACCACTTGAATAAGAGTATGGCAGCTCAGAGCTCTGTAGGATCCAGATGAATACATGCAGTCACTTCTCGTTAAGGGATTTCCTCTTCAGACTTGCGGGTACCTCCAACATTAATATACTGATAAGACGTGGGTGTTTTCTGGTTTGTTCATGAAGAGGAACTGATTAAGTTAGGAGTTACCAACGACATTTCAGGTATGAATGCATTGCGACACCCTACATTCGATATAATTTGGCATATCACGTGTAGCTGAGGATCAATTTCTCCATTTTGCGTTGTACCATGAGGCACCGTCCAAGATTCACGCCCACTGCTTCAAAGCTGCTTAATGTCAAAATATCCGAATCGAGAAGTCCGACGTCAGATTGAGCTAACTGGATTCCAGGCAGCCAATTCCATTCCCACTATGCCCTTTATTTCACTAACATATAGTTATGGTCTTCGGTGGTGTGCAGAGGCTGATCTACAACACTGGGCTATATGGATTGTTGGAATATACCTTCTCTTGTGGCTTCAGCTTCTGGAGAATAAAGCAATCATAGATTTGACACAGACTGATATCGTGGCAACACAAGAGGTTGTTACCTGAAGAATGTGCATTTCATTTATTCTGTGTGTAAAGAATTTTTCTTAATCTTCGCAAGAATTAGGATGCAGCAGCTTAATTGTCAGCACCTCCGGATCGATGCCGCTCGGAATAAACCTTATCACTAGACCCCGTTGAGGAAGAGCTTGTACTTGCCCATGTAGATAGAGACTTCTAAAGGATAGCTTCAAGTATCGTATAAGGAGAACTTGGTTTCCGATCCGGCAATACTTGCATGTTCTTTTGCTCTTCTGAAAGGTCTAACATATTTATCTCGTCGATTCGCGTAATTTTTGGTTCAATAAGTTAAGGCAGGTTGCCAATTGTAGGAGATCCGCACGTAGACTGCATATGTCCCGCTTTTCTTTCCTTGCATGTATTTGTTTCGGATTCGCAGCTCATGGTTACAAGTGTTAACTACAGGCTCTTGTTCAAATATTGGACTGCTACTCCCGTTTCTCCACAATGCTACAAGGATTTGAGAGCAATATCCACATGCTGTTGGGGCATTATGCACATACAATGGGGTGCTATCAGGAATCAGTGTTTCATTTTGGACAAGCGTTTAAGGTAAGGTCTTCTTGTGTGCCTGCAGGATGCACCGTTACTGCTTTGATGGAGAACTAAGGGAGATTTTCAAAAAGATCTACTGGTTGATTGTTCTTGAACGATCTCTCTGATGCCATTCTTCCTCGCTGCTTATGTGCAGATGACAAGTTGCAAAGGGATGCAGGCCATGTCCCAAGTCAATGCTGCCTTGTCATACATTTGCGTCGGTGATCTTTCCGAGGTAGCTATTTTGGTAGCTATTTTCCCTAGGATGTGGCGTTTTGAATTATGGAGGATTTTACAAACGCGTGGAAGTTCTAGCTAAATTTGTCAATATTGGCCTTTATTTGCCTGGTGAGACTTGATTGGTGAGACTTGATCCTATTGGTGTTCAGAAATGAGACTGCTCACACTTACTTTCCTGTGAGTTGCGTTTGTGACAGGCTCTTGATTTGATTGGACCAATTTACAAGAACATGGATTCTTATGTCGGTGTTCGTGAGAAGACAAGTGTTCTTTTCGCGTCAGGATTGCTTCAGATGAAGCAGAACAACTTACAGGAAGCTCGGTAAGTTTCATTCTTCTAATGAATAAATGAGTTCAGTAATCCTGGCTGCGGTGAATGATCTTGTGGCTCTTGGAGACTGCTCTCGATGATCCTTGTTCACCCTTGTCAAGCACTTATCTGGAGTTTCTCTGCATCTCTAGTTTAATGTTGACTCTATGGAAATTCCCAGGTGTTGTCTGGACATGTCCTTTTCATCATTGTTTGATGTTGTACATGCTAGTTTGTCATGAATGTTTAGGCGTTCCTTATATGGTTTATATGCTTTTTTCTTTTCTGCTCAGTTCTTGCATCATGATAAAGGTGATCACTAAATATCTGGATTTACGTCCCTGATATATTATGTCATGCACATCTTTCTATTCAGAAACACAACTGTAGAAAGTTGTAACCCCGCATTCCTGCAGCCTCGTACTAGGTGTTTCAGGACTGTTCAGTTCCACGTATTTGAATTCTTTGCTTCATTCATACAAACAAGATAAATACACAATGCTGTTGAGAAAGTCTAAGTTGGGATGTCATAAGATTTAAAGAACTTGCCGACTGCTCTTCCACTATGCTGAATACTTGGTGGTTGTCGCCTCTTCTGTGCAGTACACGTTTGGCGACTGGATTAACATTGACTCATAAGCAGCTCGGAAACCACCAGTTATTATCGCAATACTTGACCGTCCTTGGCAGCATGGCGACAACTATGCACGATACTGGGCAGGCGCGTGACATTCTCAAATCATCCTTCACTTTAGCCAAAGCCCTGCATGACCTTCCTACTCAGCTCGGAGTACTGTCCGAGCTAACTGGTATGTACCGCCAGGGGAGAAAAACCTTAAATTTTAAAATCTAAAATTTTACATCACAGAACTAGTTTGCGTCCCTGAATTGCTCGCTATCTCACCGAATCTAGTGCCGCACAACAAAAAAAGTCTGCGCAAGGTGTTGCCATGAATAGATGTTGGTTAGTCAAAGAGAGTGATAACGATTCCATGTCAATCTTGGTCAGTTGAATATACATTCTTGTGCACATTCGGTCTGGAATTGGACTGTAGGGAGCTGCATACTGTAGCTCATAGCATGCGGATGTTGTCTTGTATCCTCGCCGCTCTCCAGCTGTATTCCTCTATACACCAGTAGGATGGATGGTTTCTCTTTGTTGGGCAAGGGAATCTTACTTTTTCTCCTCTTGGTCAGTGTTGTTCCAAGAACTAGGGGAGACTTCTAAACAGATAGAGAATTCAGAGTACGAGGCGCGAAAAAGGGAAGAATTAAAGCGATGCATTGGAGCTGCGCGAGAATCGAGGCATCACTTCCGCCTGATTCAGGTACGTCTTTCATGATGAAGTGGTCTTGTTCTGGTTAACCTGTTAGTTGGATGGAGAAACATGTAAGCTCTTCCCCCTGTGTGGTGCCCTTGAAATCCGTTTTCTGTCAAGCAAATTGGTTTCGATGTAAATGTGAGGAAATGGGAAGGGTGGTAAAGGCTATTACCGAGTAAATTTTTTTTTTGCAGTTTTGTACTTGCTTACGGATCTGGAATGCTTTGGCCATAACATTACACAGGGTTACTTCATCTCTCGTAGTGGGGATCCGTACCTGCTCATGCTATACATGTATATCGTACATCTACAATGGTTTGACCCTATCGTTACAGGGTACTTGTGCACCTCATGATTTGGCTATATTTGTCTATGATATGTCACGTATATATTATTGCTATTTACTCACGAGACAGGTTGCAAGTACTGCAAACCATGCACATTGTATCAGGTGTCAGTCCTCGTAGATATGGGATCGTATTTTAAGGAATGTGAATGGGCTGAGCACACCGTTACCCCATACTTGTGCCACTTCTCAGGACAGTTCAACTCTTCGTCCATGAAAGGTTTTGCCCGAACTTGCTCCATGTTGAATTTGAGAGATCTCCTTTTTGCTGTATTCTGACTAGCGGTATGTATTTGTGTGAACTTGGTGCAGTACGGGATGGCCTGAGTCATATTATTATCAATGTCTCTCTGGCGGAGGTCTATTCTTTTAGTGTTCAAACCATTTGTCCATCCACGGCTGTAAAGTAAATTACTTCATCATTCTAGTTCATCTGGGCAGTTGTGAGACAGTCATTACCTGCTAATAGCCGCATCCATCAGTTCTCGTTGGATAGAGTGGTGGAACAAAAGAACGAAAGAACTGGTGGTATCTGCATCTTCGTGGTTTCACGGCTCTGGAGTAGATTGTTCACATAGAGTGGAACTTTTATCCTTTAAACCTGTACATTAAAATCTCACAATGTCTTGGGGTGATCAATCCCTTGAACTCTTCTTCATCACTGTCCTGGTGATCATGGGCCGTCACTTACAAGCGAATGCTGCAGACATGGCAAAATGGTGGTAGTCACAGTTTTCTTTTTCGTTCAGAGTAGGAGACAGGAAACGGATAAGAAGTTATCCTTACTTCAACCACAGTAAATTTGACAGATTTCAGGTTACACGCTAGAACTAGAGGCCTGATTCTCACAATCAATTGATCACGATACTCCTATAGTATAATTATCAAGTCTGGCCCTCTCCTCTGCAAGACAGTCAGGAGGGCAGGTGATCAGGACTCTTGTACCATAATTAAAGATTGAGTAAAGAAGAACGTGGCCGTGTGCCACAGAGTGCCCCATCTTCAAGACGTCCAGTTTCTTGATGAAGTTTGATGAGCACTCTGCTTACAATCTTCTAGGGCAAAGCTCCACCGTCTCCCTGAGCCAGAAATAGCCAGGAACAGTTGACATTGACACTATCTGAGAGATATGGCACTCATATTCTTACAATTTTATACTCTTAACATTTCACCCTAAACGAGTACGCGAATAAATTAGTTTTATACTCTTAACATTCACACTTTCTTCCGTTAACCTAATTTATTCGCGTTTTCGTTTATCTGATAGAATTTTCTTTCTATGAAAACCTAGTTGTCATGTATCTTCTTCTACATTATGTTATTAGATGAAAATATAACTTAATCTAAATTAACTTTCTAGAATTCTACTCTTCCATCATTAAGTTTTACTAGCCATTGTGAATTTTCTACCATCTAATCTTACCGGCAAGATCACACAGGATATCTGTAGGAACAATGCAAGGAAACTTCCCCAAGTCAAAGAAAGTAACAACGCTCCAATAAGATGTACACTAAACGCTAAGATTCTATATCTTACGTTTCCAAGGTAATCATAAGAACATAAATAGAAGTATACATAAATATATAGGTTTTATAATAAAGTGCTTTGAGAGTATATTTTTCTTAAGATAAGTGAGCATGTATTGCAATTAGTAGAAGATCTATACAATTTAAAAACACCTTCTGATATAATTCCATAGAATAGTAATCTACCATCTACCTTTTAATATTTTGTATCTATAATTGTTCTACTCCACTCCAATCAAAATATGAAAACATTAGAGGTAACTCTTCAGTCTCTAGTGAAATATTATAAACATAAGAGGAAGTGCAGAAGTACTTCAATTCGTTCTCTCCTTAATAAGAAAAGTCAAGAGTAATGAGTAGAGACAGAGTAAAAAGAAGAGAGAGAGATAATACTGATTACTTAAGGTAATACTATTTATTTGATGGCTAATCTTCACCGAAGATTAGCCATCAAATAATCAGTATTACCTTAAGTAATCACCTTTAGATAAATTGGTTAAACGTGTCTAACATTATTTTATCTTTATTTTCAGATTGCATGCGTTTTCTTAGATTTTTAATGATATAATTTATCCTTGCAATCTACATTAGCAAGTTTGTACTTTTATAAACATTGAATTTTGTAATATTATTCCACTTTCTTACATTAAGCTAATTATTCCACCCATCCATTCATATCAAACTAAAAGCCTCTATTCCGTGGACATCAAGCTTGAAATAGAAATACATATATAACTAGTATGCGATACCATAATTCTACAAGATAATTTAAATGTACTCATGCTTAAGGTCTATGCAAGCAAACTGACCATACTTGAAGACCTGTTTCTTATAAACTATTATTTCATATATTACTCTTCATTCACTTTCTCCCCGTGCAATTAATCGGAGATATTTTCCATATTAAAGTACCACCTTTAGGTTTTTTTATATGTTTAAATCATTATATACTCAAGTATCATGATCATGGACGTCCGTTTCTTTTCTATGATAAATTTTGTTTTAAAAAAATATAAAAATAATTTATATTTAAAAATTAGCATACAAAATACTACATATTTTTTATAATACAATGAAATAATTTCGATTATTCTTTATTTTCTCCAATATTCGTTTAATGATATTTTAATTTGATTCAACCAAAATTAAAGATATATAAGATAAAAGAATGACTCAATTGAAATTTAAAGGACTAAAGTTTAAGATGAAATTTAAATAGAAAAAGATTATGGATTATTTAAATGATACATTGTCTTAAATCATGAAAGATAACATAATATACCAAATATAATTAATCAATCTATAATCCTTCTATACACAAGAATCTATACAGAATTGAATCTTTTGTAATGTATTATACTCCTAATTTAAAATCATTAAATTTTTGAGTATTAAAAATTATTATTAGGCCCAATATCTTTTTCTAGCTAGATTATACATTGTGAAATCTAGAGTTAGAAAATAAATTTTCATTGAATTTAGATCAATGGGTTTTTAAGGTAATATCACTCCTAAAACATAAAGTATGCTTGGAGATCAAGAAGGTTATAAGAACAAAAAATAATCATATAATGATTATTAAAAAAACTTAATTATCTCATAAGATTTGGCACTTCCATATAACAAAGTTCCAACATAGAAGACTAAAATTTGCAAGAATAAGTAGTGGAATCTAAGGAAAAGAGATCGATACAAGATGGTCCTAGCATTCTTATCTATACTTGAGATAGATACAAGCTTCCTTCCTTAGAAAGTAGTCTAATCGTTTAGTAATTATACAAAAATTTAATGATCTTGTAATATTATTCATTTCAGTATAACAATATTCCAATGTAGAAGACCAAATTTGAGAGAATAAGTAGCGCAATCAAAAGAGAATAGATTAACCAAGAACTAAATAGTATACACTCTAAATATTAGAGATGTTCAAGCATAGTTATTTATACTTGAGATAGATGCAAGATTCATTAAAACGTAGTTTAATAATTTATTAATTAAATTGAATTCCTATAGAAGTTACTTAATCTATAGGAAGATTTCTCAATACCGAACATCATGTATTCTACGCGGTCGTGTTTTCCCGATATCCTTGTTTATAAGATGTTCTTCAAATATCTTATTTTTTATCTTGTCAAAGATTGTACCTTGACAAAGGTTCTTAGGTACTTTCTTATTATTCCTCTATAAAACTTCATACGTACTTCCATGATCTTCTAGAAAATTCTTATGAATTACATGACTATATGTTATAATAAATTAATAATATAATAGTATATTTCTGTACCATTCTACCCAAGTTGAAAAAAAATTCAATTAGTCTCATTAGGTATCATCGTGCTCTCTTATAAATTCTACCCAGATATAACTAGCTAAGTCTATTCTATGCAATTTTGGATAATCTAGAGTGTAATGTCCAATTTTTTTCTTCTTCTCTTGGATGCCCTTTTACACATTTACCAAAACCATACAACTCTAGTACCAAATGTTCCAAGGGAGTCCGAATCTGTAAATGGTAAAACAATGCAAAAGAGTCTACTTGTGAAGCTTTTTTTTTCCCATCTTTTCATCAATGTTTGTTTAGAGTAATTTTTGTGGTGTTAAAAAGCTCTTCAACTTTTACATCCAATTTTACCAAAATCACAGAAAAAAAAAACTCCATGCAGAATTTATGATGAAAAATAAAATAAAATAACTTTTCTCTTTCAGATACTCAAATTCACAGTTTTGTAGTCTGAAGATGCAAGATTCAAAGATCAAAGTCTCACTGGTTATCATTTTAGCATTTACTTAACCTTTCTTTCGGTTTATGAATAGATTCAACCTTTGTATTATTAGAGGTCTCCAAACATAAGGTCTTAAAGAGTTCTTAAAAATACTTACTGGATTCAAAATTCAAAAATTAAACTTCCAAAATTACAAATCTCTAATTGTTGTTTAGAAACCTTATCATTCCTAGTTTATGGTGGTAACTTCTTGGTTTCTAGTATTTGATATTTTAGTTGTTTATCTTCTTTGGAAATTCCTTTACTTCTTATATATGATAGGTTCATACAACCTGTGAACTTAGAAGTGTTAAAGAATAAGGAGGTTAAACTATAGACCATCTATATAACTTTTTCTACTTGCTAGATGCTCTCGAGACTATCTAAATCTTTGGGCAAGGTTTCAGTTTGTATATAAGATAATTTAATAGTTTTCTTGCACAAAATCTATAAGAATCCATATAAGAATATTTGGAATTGTAGGTTATAGTTTTCCCCAACCAATATATTTTTGCTTGGCAAGAATAGAATATGTTTCTTTCATAATCTTCAATATCTATCTATGTAGAGGTATTTTGGGATTGGACAATATAGGTCTTCATCAAAACAATCTATTTTACTTCCACAAGATGATCTTGTGTAACTCCTATTATCATTGATAATTTAGAAGTGAAATCAAAATGTTTATTTAAATTTTTAATTTTTATTAAAAAAATTTACCACCACAATCCATGCTATACTTGCTTCACTTTACACCATCCTAATATGTTATAAGATCCTGCAAAGAAACTGTTCCTATTGTACGGTCTACATTATATTTACTTCATTTATTTATACTTCCTTCATATGATATTTTAGCCAAGATTTTACTATTTCTTTGAAACGAAAAAAATTGAAAATGAAATTACTTATATCTAATTATCTTTATCCAAATTTCTTATAATTGAAAAACTTAAATTTATATAAGGGTAATAAAAATATAATATGGTAATAGGTCGGGTTTGACTTAAAACCTATGTGACTTTATAAATATATTCCCTATCTATATCCTCAACATGAAACCAAAACTAAGTTCTTTTCATATTTGTATAATTATTCTGTTTTGGATTACGGTTCCTATAATTCCTAAAATGATATTTCAATCGAATGGTTATGACTTGGAGGTTTATAACTATAACCTTTCCTTTTAATCATTTCAATATCCCAGATATAACCCAAAATCATATTTAGTTTTGAAATTCCGACTATATTGAACTTACTCATACAGTATTCTGTTGGAAGATGCCCTGAAGTGAATTTTGTCACTTCTCACTTTAAAGCCCATGCAAACAAGTCATTATAAAGAGCGAGGAGTCCTTATAGAGAACGAAGAGTCCTAAACGGAGCAGATACCATGGAATGTAGACGGCATAATTCTGTAGCATGTTGCCCTCATAGCCGTATGCGTTGTGCAGCTGGTTGACCCCTTACCAACTCGTTCTGACTGATGTTGACTTGATTCTGGAGTATCGGTGAACTCTACGTCGCATGCAATTACGATATTCTTCCCATAACACCCCTCAAAGTTCTCGCCCCTTTCAGCGAAGACACGCAAACCTTACATCGTTAGGGTGCAGGTGAGTGCCAGATTATGGATGCAAGACAATTTCACCCAACTCGGCAGTTAGGACCTTTGTAGACTCAGTAAATCGAGAAGCTTGAAGAACTTGTTCGATAGTCCCATTGCGTGGACTAACAACTACGATTGATCGCAAATCGGGTTTTAAGGGATTTTACCGACTCAGTCACCGGGTTGACTCCATGTCCCGCTGCTGTTGGCTGGACCATAAATAATACTCGAATTTGTTGGTAGCTTTTATGAGCACCGTTGACTTGTGAAATGCGGCCATCGCCGCCTTTGGTCTTTGACAGAGGTTTTATCAGTTGATCGGTAATATCTGCAACGCCCAAACCGTTTGACGAAGTATATAAACAAAAAATGGTTCGCAAGTCTCACTATCAAGCTGCTATTTACAGTTCCATCGTTCACATCTTCCTGACTAAGCTCCAAGCACGAGGACTTTGCACTGCAGGTATGACTCAATACTTCGTAGCCTTATCTTACCTCTTTTAGAGAGCACAAGTTCATGCTTGGTGCTTCACTGTGGAACTATCCAGACGTCGTGGTATGGCAGCTAAGTGTCTTTCACTTCCAAATCTTGTGTTCATCTTCTGGTTTGTACTGAGATTGTCACTAAGTAGATTTTGTATCTTCTACATCATGCATTGAGGTTCACTGTTACTTTTTCCTCTTTCTTACGAACTGGACTTGGTGCAGACCATCATGGCTCTGAACCGAAATGCGGCTTTCGCCATCGTTATAATGGGACTCTTCGCACTCTCTCATGTCAGTGATGCCGCGGACAAGTGCGGTAGTAACCCACTCCTGCCACTCGTTCCGTGTATTAAGTCTGTTACAGGCGACAAGCCATCATTTCCCGACTCCAAGTGCTGCAAGGCTGTGATAAGTGCGAACCTCGACTGTTTATGCAAGGCTTTCACTTCTGCCAAGCCACCAGCAGGCTTCAAGGTGAATCTGGACGCTGCCCTAGCTCTTCCAAAGAAATGCAAGCGAAGCATCCCCAAGAACTACAAGTGCAAAGGTGTGTACCTCGAGTTGCCTGCTCAACACTACGATTAAGGACCATGCAATAACAGTGTCATTGCAATGAGCGGCTAATGATTCAACGGTGTGGGCGTGTCTTCTTCCCTCGTTCCTGTGCAGGTGTGAAATTTTAAGCTTCGAGTCGTGGAGACCGCACCATGCCTTCAGACCGTAAACTCTGATAGATTGAGTCACTTGCAGGGTGATCTTCTAGCAGACGTGGTAGTCATAGATGCACATTCAGCGTCGTTGTAATAGAGAACGCTCATTCTCATGGCGATCCGTCCACTCGATGGCCTGTCATCTCCACGAGTGTTCGCATCAAAATGTATGCTCCATGCCGTTAAGCGTGTATAACGATCTATTCACATCTCACATTATGAAATCCAGACTGAACCATCTAATCAACTGTATACGTTCTCTGCAGTTAGTGGAAGCGGATGTTATTGAACATTTTATGAAAATGAGTGAAATATGGAATATAAAAGGGAATAAGCAAATACTCCCATGCAGATAAATCTGTCATCGCTCATATTATCGTTCCCACGCCTATTCACATCAATATGTACAAGTCATGAATCGAGAAGCAAACTAACGTGCAGCACACTTCATAGCTTTGGATTTTACACTGCATTCAATTCAACGACGTTTAGCGGATACATATCATACAATATACTCTCTTTGTAGCCATTGCTAGTAGATGCTGTTGATGCACTTAATGAGATCTGCTATACTTATCAATTGACTATGTAGATATCTCTTTCTGTCAGCATTCTAACTACAATGGTTGCCAGCTCTTTTTAATTCTACTTAGCATGCACCGACACAACTTTTACTTCCCATTTTGAGAAATTTGAAGAAATGGCATTTCAACTTAATGATTAGAAAAGTTGGTATCATTTGTACTTCTCGTAATTACAAAATTTTCCGGATAAGAGTCGAGACAACCGCTGCTAATTACGCTCAATACATCTGAATGATCGATTTTCTGCTGAGTGCTCAATACATCTGAGTGATCGATTTGGTGTATTAGTATGTATACTAGAATCATACTCATCATAGTACCGCTATGAAAAATTATACATCTACATCTATTAATACTCTTTAGATCCTTTACAGAACTTTCTCTGTTCTCAGACAATATTTTACGTGTTATGTACCTACTATTCCCATATGAAAATATCGCAAATATACAACGCCCGGTCTCTCACAATTCAGACTGATTGAATTTTGACAATATTTTCTTCATTACCTCATTTCCGGTTTTCCATATATCCGGTTGCCACGTGCCAACTAATACTCTTGTTTTTGTACACACCTTAAAAAATCCGGATGAAAGTGCGTATGAGTAACATTATATAAAAAAGAATAAGATAGAATTTGCCGTCTGTGTACTCCAAGACTTGTTGAAGAACGACTTGATAACTTTGTTATCATTCATTATTGCTTCTTGTGTGACACTGCCATCGTTGATACTACGTATATGAGATCCCTCTTGTTTTCTTACACTATTCGCGTGAAATTCTTGACCTCAATGTTGGGGATCTGGCTAAAATTTGACAGATGAATCACAATTTGAAATAACAGCAGACTCTATATATGTTGCTTCCTTCGACTCTTTAATTGCTTGTTGTTTACTGCAAACAGTATCTTTTCCTATCAGAGCTCGTAATACATCCCTTCTGGTATTCAGCAGCATACACAGCGCATCTATAGTAAGTCTGCTTTTGACTTACTAACAAGCTCCTGAATACGAGCTTCTGTCTCTTTGGAGTATCAAAGTAGATACGTTGCAATGTCGTTACCAAATTTCTCTTTTATGGTTGTTGCATCAACGTTCAGATAGTAGTCGACACAGCAGCTCTTTAGAACTCGTTCTACCTCTCCTATTCTTTTTGACTTTCTATCTGTATCTGATGGAATACTTGTACATGTCAATGCTCGCAGACAGTACGCGTTCCTCAGCATTCCTGGCTAGGGCCACATGTCTATACACGCGTATCGATCTTGTTCTTCTTTCAGAAGGTCATGAGATTCGCTTCTTACAGCTCTCCCAATCGCCTGCACTATCGTCGACTTATTCCAATGAGGAGTAAAATTATGAACCTGTCTTACATGAGCCAGACTTACACTTTCCCCGCTAATTCCACTCCCAAGCAGAACTTTAACATATTCTCCATATCGACTTTTTGGAGATCTGGATCCATCCAGTCTTTTATCAGGGTTAGGGCATGCTATAACATCTCCAGTGTGCAAAGTATATCTTGGAGCCTTGTCTATATCATCTATATTTTCGCCGTTAAGACTCTGGTAAAAGCTTCAGAGTGTCATCAAAGAACAGTATGAAGAGTTTCTATATACACTATCATCAAGATGATCAAGATCTATCTTTCTACAGGGCTGCCACCTGATATCCCTCCATATAAGACGGTACAACCTTTACTGAACATCCCTTGCAAATGTTCCCTCCTCTATGATGCTTGCCATACGATCGCCACTATTCAGGTATGAGATCCGTCCCTGTATGCTTCTTCGAAACTCATTCTCTGTGGGAAAAAACGATGTGTCAAGTTGTTGGTGCTTGTCGAGTATGAGATTAAGCACATAGAGCAGCTCCTCAGCTCTATGTATCATAGGAGTCGCGCTTAGCAATAATATCTTGCAGTTGCTGATGAGATGAGACAGTCTCCACATTTGACCATAGACTGTTTCTCCATCATTTAGTCAGACATTTAGTGTTTCAAATCATAAATCTCGTCCATAACTATTATTTTGTTGCTAAAGCTTGAAACTTTTTGAACATCATCCAGTCTCTTCAGCTTATTGGCGAAAGATATATACTTCTTGACTTCATAATCCTTTGCATCTCCGCCAGGCCATTTGCCAATCTGTTCTCTGAAATTATTAGCTGAAGTCTTGCCTCTAGCGAGTATAAGTGCTTTTCTTTTGTACCGTTTGTGAGATTCAATCACTGCTATGGATGTAAATGCCTTGCCTGATCCAACATTGTGAAATAACAGCAAGCTATTATAGTGAGTCTTTGGAGACATGAATCGTTTAACAATCCTTGATGAGGAGAAAGATCCGACTTTTTCATCCTCCTTAGTTCATAGAACTCTTCTTTACTCCACAGCTTATCAGCAAAATTGTCATCTAGTGTAGAAGGATATGATGGTATAAATCTGTCCATAATAGTACTGCAAGTGAATTGCGTAACAAGCTGGCTGGAAGATATGTTCACTCTTTGCTGTTCAAGCAAGATAGCAATGGACTCGCTATTGGAATTTGTAAGGTCCAGAAACAACCTGGAGTCAAAATCTCCTAAAAGGTATGAGTACGAGATTGAGATCAGATTAAAGAATGTAATGGAAGACTAGTTTCTAAGGGCTTCAAAGATCAATAATACAATTGTGACAACTACAACAGACGAGATTCTATTTTAAGAGGCAGTAGTACTGTTACAATCAGAAAAATTGATTCGGACTTCTTTATCAAAGAGAAGATTGTTGTAAGATGGTGCCTGAATTTGATGCTGAAATTGTGCTGTCCCTTCAAAGAAGACACTACTAACAACACGGAATGGTCCTAAAAATACATAGGCGCAAGGAGAGGATCAGTATATTTTATGATGGATTTAGAATCGATGCTAAGAGAGTTACTTCTGGTAACAAAATTTGCTACGAGATTGAACTGGAAACACTAAATAATGTTTTTGATAGAAGACTGATGAGACACATTATGGAGCTTATCAGGATCTCTGACTTGTGCAAACAGATCAGAGATATTGTACCTAGCCTGGATCTCCGCAACTACCGGTTTCCGAAACCCACTGATATTGTAATAAAGAGACCTTAAAAAAGTGTATTCGCTAGGTGGCTCCATAGCTTTAGCTTGCTGGTGTACGCTCCTTTCTCGTATGCTACAATGAAAGAGGCGTAGAGCATATCTACCAAAGGGCAAGAAACATTAATCAGACTGTATGCTCGTGGTCACAGTCTTCTTACAGTTCTTGATACAGAGTACGCAGACAACATATATCATGTATTTGATCTTGCCATATCGGACGGAGTATCCGTCACGGCTCAACGGCTAGAGCAAAGAGTGAGTATGATACCACAGATATGTCTGTCGCTCAATAGATCTCTCGGTGCAAGACTTGCTGTAGCTAAGAAGAATTTCATGTTTAAAACTTTTTACACATTATCTGGGTATCATCAAATACTAAAAGAAGAGGTGCAGGAAGAAAGATATGACGATGTAATATATACTCATGCACTGTCTTACTTCCATCCGGTTATGAGATGGAAGCCTCAAAAGACTATAGATCGTTTTTACAGCCGAGGACTTTTGATGGCACATGGTCATAACAACAATATTCAGTCGGGACTTGAAATATCAGCAAAAAGTAAAACGCCTGTAGATAATGCTGTATCAGAGTTTATATTAAAACCTAATGGAACTGTAACTCTGTTGAGAGAAAGAACTGATAAGGTCTATCCTAATTCTATTGAAGTCGTAGAAAGAATTGAGAAACTAGCAAGAGAGGAAAAGAACATGCTTTCAGTACTTCAGGGCTTAACAATATCTATGATGAAGTCTTATCACAATGATGAAAGAGAAATGTGTCAAGATAAGGAACTGGTCACCTACTATATATTGGATCAGGATTTGGCAGAGACGTGACAAAGTGGAGCCACCATTACCTGTGTCGAACCTTCTCATGTGAATGTTAGAGAACTCAAAAAGGCGACTTGGAAACAACATAAAAAAAGTAACTGTAATACAGACAAAACATAATATTTCCACAAATCCACAAATCCACACCTTCAATTCCAATGATAAAGAATTACACCTTCAAGTGCATTCCGCTTAAGAGGACTGACATATATATAATGACAACATCGTGCTTCTTTTGTATGACACTTATAGATATTGACAAGCTTATTAGAATTATCCAAAGAGTATACTCCGACAGTTGTACTTGCACATTTTTGTGTGGGGTAATGTCCAAAAAGAGCATTGTAGAGTTTTTCGTATGAAATATAACAAGGAGTATGTATGTAGAGCATATATGATTAGACTCATAGATAAGACAACATGTACATACAGGTATATAGGTGTGAACTAGTTCAAGGTTAGACTGAACTTGTATAGCAATGTGTTCCCACTTTGTATACTTGTTACAAAGTTAATTAGAAAGTCACGCTTGTGTGGCGCACTTGGTTCTTGGTCTTGGTCTACCTTCCTTTCGTGGTAGCACACTTTACTCTGATCTGTATATAGACTAGGGGGTGCTGCCTACCTAGATCATTCTCTTGGGATATCCCCACTCTCTCTTGTGTGTGCTGCAAGTTTTCTTGACATGGTATCAAAGCGATATAGAGCGTAGAGTGCATTGCATGTATGTTGGTGCAAGGAGAGCAAGAGAAATGCAGCTTGGAGACAAAAATCCTCACTGTGGTGCAGTAGCAACACGTGCTGCTGAACCTAGAGTTCCATTAGCCAGACGATGGCAAAGAAATGTGCCAATAGTCCATGTTGATAAAATTTCCATTGCATATTTGAGTGCCAAGACTATGTTTTTAGACCAACATGACATTACCAACCTTCTTAAGGGTTGTCTTGTTCAGAAGGCTTGAATTTAGTTGCCCACCAAGTTTCTGCACAATTTAAGCTTTTGATGACTTATTCTTTGAAGGCCAATATCTTCCAAATGGAACCTCCCTAGATTCAAGGTGTAGGAAATATATCTAGTGATAAGGGTAGGGGGCAACCACCTAGGCAAATTGGGACAAAAAGGTTTACATTTTAAGTACCACTTTGATTTTTGCCTTCAAACTCTAAAATCCATGGTTTTCTTGACATTTCTTGGTTTGTTTTTCCTTCTACCACCATCATGGAGGTCTCTTTTCTGTTCATTGAACTTCAAACGGGTGTTTTTCCTATGTTTCATGACAAATTCTTGACAAGTGCAAGTATGTAGTATGGAAATTGAGCATGAAGTATTTCATTATGGGACAAGAACTATGGGAGCTTGTCACCAAGGAGGAGATGCTAAGAGTCCAAAGGTGAGAAAATGGAAGAAGCAAGCCAACCAAGTTTTGCACTACCTTAAAATTTCTATTTTTGCCTCTATGTGTGGCTATGTTTAGGATACAAAGACACCACAAGGTGCATGGGAGGCAATTGGCAAGTGTTTGAGGCATCTACCAAGGTGCACAAGTTGCAATTGAAATAAAAGCTCAATGTTGTCAAGAAATCTGTGAACAAGTACATTTTGTCCATTAGGAGTATTGTTGACCAACTTGGTAGTATTAGAGTCATAGTAGATGATGAAAATTTAAGCATGATCACCTTAAAAGGCTTGGGCCCTAGGTACTAATCTTTTCAAAGCATTGATTGAGATGTGTGAGACTTTTCCTTCACTTCAAGATTTGACCCTTGTTTGTTAGTGGAGAGATCTGCTTGGTAGGAAACCAATGACCTTCCTCCAATTTGTAGTAGTAAGATCAAGCTCTATATGAAAGTGACAGAAAAGGTCAAGGCCATGGACATGTTTTTAGATGTCAGAGTTTTCAACACAATGATAATAGAAGAAGTGTTCATGGACATCAACATCAACCTCCGAATTGTTACTAGACCCACGGACCGACCCAACCACAATAGAATCAAGATTCAAACAAGAGTAGAGGCTACATTACCCTTGAGTATTGTTAACCATTGTGGTGCAAAAGGCCACCATGCTTGTGACTATCACAAGCAGCAATAACAACAACACCATAATACTAGTCGAGGCTAAGTTGCTTAACAAAATTTTGTAGCCTTTGATTTTGATGATTTCAATGATGTTGAACAAGAGAGTTTGTTGACAATGACTTATGTCATGGGGACTATGCTGCAGCCCACTAAGGAGTGGTACATTGATTTTGAAGTCAACAATAACATGACAGCCCATCAAGATTGGTTTAATCATCTTGAACCAGTTCAACATCTTGCTATTGTTGTTACAAGCAGTGACACCCAAGATCAGATCATCATAAGGGTAAATTACCTATTGTTGACTTGAAGTCCAAGATGTTTGCAATATGTGATGTTCTTTTGTATCTACCATCACCCACAATCTTGTCTTAATAGACCAACTGGTAGAGTCCGATTATCAAGTTTTGTTTAATCCAAATGACTGTGTGATTCAGAGTATAGCTACATAGACAATGATAGCTACAAGGACTAGATGTGGTAGGTTATTCAAACTAGATACCATAATGCCTCAGATTCAATCAACAATGTATGAAAAAAGTGGACCATAGGTGACTGATATGCAAATTTGGCATAAGCGCCTTGGCCACATTAATGTCCAAAAGCTCAAGAATCTGCCAAACTAATACTGTAATTAAAGGTCTTTTGCAATTTACATGTAGTGATTGTGCAAAGAATTTCCCAGCTTGTTAGTTTGGAAAACAAGCTAGGCAACTCCTTAATCACCAAGGAAAACGTGCCACTAAACTACTTGAGTTGGAGCACAATGATGTATGGACAACTTTGACATCTAGCTTGAATTGTTTTGAGTACTTTGTGTCCTTCATAGATGATTTCTCCATATTCACTTGGATGCATTTCTTGAAGCAAAAATCTGAGGTTTATTTTATTTTCCAAACCTTTAAGACCCTTGTAGAGAAGCAATCCATACACCATATCTTTCAGTTTAGGTCAGATGGAGGTGGTGAATATCTATCCAAAAAATTCACAACAAATACCATAACATCCAATGCCAACAAAGTTGTAGCTAAAATCCAAAAAAGAATGGAGTTGCCAAATGCAAGAATTGTCATATAGCCAAGGTAATGTGTGCTTTTGCTTTTGACTCATATGCCTAAAATCTACTGGGCAGAAGCCAAGCGTGTGCAATTTACTATATGAATAGATGTCCATTTGTAGCAATTCCTTTGTGCATGCTAGCAAAAGTGTTTACAAGCAATAAACTTGACCTTTCCTATTTGAAAATTCTTGGTTGTGTGTGTTTTGTGCACATTCCAAATGAGAAGCAATAATGTTGATCCCAAAGCTATGCACAACTTATTCTTAGGCTATGCTCTCCAGAGGGCTATAGATGTTATGACCCTCTACACAGAACTATATGTATCTCAAGATGTTGTGTTTGATGAACGGAAGGCTTGGTATGTGCCGCGCAAGCCTATTCATACTCCTTGATTACATGCTAAGGGAGAGCATATTGATCAGCAGATAAAAACCACTATTGAAGGAAGTGGAGTGACAAATGCTACAGATATGCAATGTTTGTGGTTTGGTAAAGTGCACTATAGACCAAAGTTTGACCCAAACCCTAGAAGTAGTGCAATTTCTTATGCTTGCATTTTAAATTGCCCTAGGGATGCCACAAGTGCAGTGGCAGTTGAAAGAGGTAGCGCTGATGGTTCTATAGTGGACCAATTGCTTGGACAATTGAGTAGAGTCAAACATCCAATTCAAAGGTTCATGCTTGAGAGTTTCCTTGCCTCTCATCATGCATATATGGTGAAAATGCTCCAAGAATAGGAGCCAAATACTATTCAAGATGCATTTCAAAACAAGTAATGGGTGGTAGCCATGGATGAGGAGATTGTTGCCCTAAGCCAACAACAAACTTGGGAGTTAGTGGACTTACCACTTGGTAAGAAGGTGATTGGCTGAAAATGGGCAAAAAAATCAAGCAAAACCAAGATGGTTCTGTTAGTAGGTACAAGGCTAGGTTGGTGGTCAAGGGTTATGCACAAGAGCATGGAATTTATTATGATGAGACGTTTAGTCTTGTTGCTAAGATGTGTACTATTCAAATAGTAATAGTAGTAGCAACTAGTAAGAATTGGAAGTTGCATCAGATGGATTTGAAGAATGCCTTCTTGAATAAAGATCTCCAAGAAGAGGTGTATATGCTATAGCCACTTGGGTATGAAGACCGAAGTCTATCAACTTGAGTGTGCAATTTGCAAAAGGCTGTTTATGGACTCAAGCAAGCTTCCAGAGCTTGGTAGGGTAAAATCATTGGTGTTTTGAAGGAACTTGGGAGGTTCAAAGTGTGAAATTCAGACTCCTTATTCTATGTGTTGAGTACATCAAGTTGTTTCATTGTCATTACAATCTATGTGGATGATTTGATATTGATTGCAAGTTGTGAGAAGTAGATTCAATTGATTAAGTGCAATTTGCAAGCTGAGTTTGAGATGTAGGAATTCGGGGAGTTAAGATACTTTCTTGCAGTTGAGTTCATCAAGGATGGTGAAGCTATGTGGCTATTGTGGTGACAATTTGCTATCAACATGCTTTCAAAGTATGGTATGACAACATGCCAACCGATCTCCACACCCTTAGAAAAAGATTTAAAATTGAGTCTTGTTGAAGAGGAGTTGCTTGAAGATCCTATTATGTATAAACAGATGGTGGGGAGTTTTATTTACCTCACTATCACTAGGCTAGACTTCAACTATGTTGTATGACTTGTGAGTAAATTCATGTAGACTCCTTGGAAGTCACATTGATGCAATTTGAAGAATTATGCAATATGTGAAATTCACTATAAAATTTGGATTTCATTATGTAGCCAAAAAGAGTGTGCAATTGTGTGGATTTATAGACATAGATTGTGTAGGGAGTACTTTGGACAGAAGGTCCACCTCTGCTTCTGCTTTCAGCTTGGGAAGTGCAACTATTAGCTAGTCCTCAAGAAGCAAGCTACAGTATCCTTATCTTCTTGCAAGGTAGTGTACATGGGTGCAATCAACATTGCATGTGAGCCAGTTTGGCTTTGGAGGTTACTTGCTGACATTGGTGTATGTGTCTTTGGTGCTATTGTTATCTATGCAGATAACAAGAGTACTAATAGAATTGCTAGTAATCTTGTGTTTCATGCTAAGACAAAACATATTGGGGTGCAACATCATTTCATTAGGGATAAGGTACTAGCAGGTGATCTCTTATTTCTAGGTACAAATCAGCAAGTAGCTGACATCTTCACAAAGGCTTTGGCTAGAGATACATTTGCTGTGTTCCAAGATCAGTCAGGTGTACAATGTATTGACAGGAATTTGAGGGGAGGTGTAGAGACTCCAAGCTCTATATAGGTGTGAACTAGTTCAGGGTTAGACTGAATTTGTATAGCAATGCGTTCCCACTTTGTATACTTGTTGCAAAGTTAGTTAGAAATCCGCCACCTATGTGGCACACTTGGTTCTTGGTCTACCCTCCTTTCATGGTACCACATTGTACTCTGATCTGTATATATACTAGGGGGCACTGCCCACTTGGATCATTCTCTTGGTGTATCTCCTCTCTCTTGTGTGTGCTGCTAGTTTTTTTGACACATATTCTTGGCACAATTGTACTAGATCAGGCAGAAAGACTAATAGATGTTGATGATGCCATTATGCAAATCAAAATAATAGATTTTAGGATAGAGAAAAGAGACAAATTAAACAAAAACAAATTCATGTTATTGGAAACAATAGGGTTTAGGATAGAAAAAAGAGACAAATTCAACAAGAACAGATTCGTGTCATTTGACAAGCGTATGTTATCCTCTATGTATGAGTCTATAATAATGAGAAGGGGAATCATACTATCACTGATTTTTGAACAGCTTCTAATGTTTTTGCTCACTTCGGACAAGTAATATCATAGCCAATGATACCAGACGAAAAACAGTAGTGCTAACACCCATATACGTTTGGAAGACTACACACGCACCGTCCAAGTCTGTACAGATTGCAAATTCACGACAAAGCATCAAAGACCTAGATACATCATATGCACTTGCGTATACTTCAGATAAATCTTCGTCCAAGGAGAAGAACAAATATGTTGTGTCTCGAACTGTGAATAGAAACATGCTCATAACAGTTGAACGTCTTTAAGAGCTGTATACCAACAGTGGTGTCACCAATATCAGCAATTCTGACTTTGAGTCCCTTATTATAAAGCCGCTTGGTAAGTTCCTTAAACTAAAGAAGCACCAAGAAAGAGCGAATCCCTTTGACAGTCCTAGAGATGTCAGTCGTTCAAGAAGCTTTTAAACATCCTAAAGCAACAAAATATTGATGTCAGAGTATATATGTTAGAGTTGAAAATGGTGGTAAGTTGTCACTCTCATCTGCATCAAAGTTACTTAGAATGTATATATCTACAAACCTGCCTAAGCAAGGAAGAGAAATAATGTTGGATTCCACAATAGAAAGTTTGTTACTAAAAGAGACTATAGAAAGTCTCTACGCAAAAACGACGGAAAATGTATAACGCAAGGCCAAGTACAAAAGCTAGCATAATTTCTGGTCATCAAAAGCTCAATTTTGAATCATTTTTATTCCTTTGAAATATATTCCCATCCATTCACATCACATAGTCTTATGTCCGCTTTTGACAGCATCTACATATCGTCTTCATCGAAATGCCCCACAGCTACTAGCTTATTTTCAAACTCTTCGAATATGAGTTTGGTATGAAGATCCACATACACGTCCGACATATTTTCAGTAGGTCGCAACATGGTTTTACCATATGATTTCCGTTGTTGATTTTTGTAACAATAAACTCGCGGAAGGTATCTATTTGTTTTTGTCTGATCCCACCTTGATCCTGATTTGATTTTAATATCATGTTCATATGTCTCTTGCAATACTCAGAGTTGGGAGTTCTTGGAAGAGAGCATTTTCTGTCTTTGTTTGCACCACTTTGAAGAATCTTCTGACATGTTTCAGCATCACTCCTAATAGGCCTGGACGATGTAGATCCTCTAATATGTGAAGATCTGCCGATTGAAAGGTTTCTTGGGCTACATGATTTATCGTGTCCATGTGTTCGTCAAGTCCTGGTATTTCTCGCACCAGACCTGCTATAAAATTCTGGCACAAGTTCCAACTGAGTTGAATACCAATGTCCTCGAGCTGGGTCCTCAGCTAAGTCATATCAAAGCTTGCCATCTGTTATATGTAAATGAATTTTTGTACTTCTCAAGTGAGATTGAGTGTAAAACAACATTAAAGAATGCTAAACTAGTATAATAATAGAGAAAAAGGAGACCACATAAAACACATGAAGGATTTGTACTTCTCAAGTGAGATTGATCATAAAACAACATTAAAGAATGCTGAACTAGTATAATAATAGAGAAAAAGGCAACTACATAGAACACATGAAGGATGTGAAGACCTCCATCCAGCCACACCAGGGAGAGACTGAAGAGGTGGAATGGGGCTAGGCCTCCATAGTTTTGATATGAGAAATCTGCTCTACTACATCTAAAATATCCAAATTATGTAAATAGTAAGGTTTACAAACTACTGGAACATCTGAATAAGTATCATCTAGAGTAATTGCTCTCTTATGGATTGTACAAACCAATGCTCTATGTAGAACAAGGCACACAAATAGTCTAAAATATATTTATAAAGTATGAGAATGAAAGTGATACCCCTAACATCTAATATGATGAGCTCTTGGGCACTCTCTCACAAATGTGTTTGAGCTCTGTGTCCATTGTTCTATATAACTCCAAGGCTAAAGGTCAAGCTATATGCAATAAACAATATGTCTAATACAAGCTAGTACTACATGCTCCTCTCTTGTCCCGTGTAAGAGAGGCGTGTATGAGGCAGTCTTGTCGCCATTTTGATAGACTCAACGACGACGAGAAAGCTGTTTCTAGGACAAGATACGTGAAGGCTCAAGTATTTCCTGGTGAATCTGTAGGCATTCTAGCATCAAAATCGATTGGCCAGCCAACAACTCAGATAGCACTTAGCTCGTTTCATCATGCTGGCACAACAGCTGTAGAAGTACTCGAAGGAGTACCTGACTGGAGTCAATCCTGAATTGTTCACTCAAGCACTCCACGTCAACCATACAGGTATTAAGAGAAGTGGATGCGTCGCATTTTGTATACCTTACGATAACACATAAATATGATATCTTCTTATTATGTCAAACATAATCTAGAGTCCTGGTGGTATCCTGTGGCCGAGAAGAACGGCCTATACACAATTCCCACTGCTGACAATGAAGGAGTTGTGTTCAGAATGTTAATCGATGGCAGCAAGATGGATGCATATAGAATAAGCTTAGTGATGAGAACGCAAGCTTACATTCGAGTCTATAAACAAACGCAAAAAGGTACAGGTACTAATATCCCCAGAATTTGAACGTACAATAGACATATCGGTACAACAAGCAGTGACAAGGAAGGATATGGAAATGTTTATTTACAGGATAGCCAAAGATGTGATATTTCCAATACGAATATGCGGTGTTAGAGGCATGGAACATGCAATTGTTGATGGTTCAGAAGTCAGAATGAAAGGATCCAATCTTAGGGACACACTAAGTCTTGGGTTGTAGATATAAAAAGCAGTACTTCAGACTCGGCTACGGATGTACTTGGTTGTCTGGGGAATAGAAGCTGCAAGAAACGTTTTGGTAAGAGAGCTTTCAAGAGTACTGAAAGGTCGAATAGATTTTGACAACAAGCATGTTAACATACTTGCAGATTTCATGGCAAGCAGAGGAAAAATCGTACCTATAAATATGTCAGGAATGGTAGAACGAGGTTATAGTTATCTTACAAGAGCGTCTAATGAGCGGACAATATCAGAGCTTGCCAAAGCTGCGTGCAAGGGGGTGAAAGAACCTGTACAAAGTGTATCTGACAGTATCATAACAGGTCACGAATGGGGACAGGTAGGGAATACCTGTCCCCTTTTGATATAGTTTATTACTCGCACTTAAATATTGTTTTAATCATACATATGTCAAGCGTATCTTGATATTGGCCATGGATACCTCTTGTGCTAACAGTTTAAACTATATGGCTCTTGATGTTCTTTCCTATTCTTGTCTTTACAATGTATACAAGGATTGGCAGAGCATATTGTACTACAGTTGTGACATACCCATATCTGGCATAGATCAGATGTATTCTTAAGTTTCTCAAGGAGCATTGATGATGTTCCATGAGCTACGAGACAGTCCTTCTCCATTCCCCAAAGCGCAGTCCTCTTTTTCTTGATCTTCCTTCAACAGGCTGTTTTGTTAAGCTTTGTGTAACTCCTGTAGATATAGAATCAGCTTTGTCGTTAGCCTGACGCCTTAAGGCATGATAGTAGCAGATACCAGTTGCAACTTTTGCCTATATCATTGATCCTGTAGCACCGCAGTACATCTTCTCTTTTGAGAATAGGAAAAAGGGCGACCGCGCAGAAAACACGAAGGATGGGAAGACCCCGTCAAGCCGTACAAGAGTGGGACAAATAGGTAAAATGGGGCAAAGCCCCAATAGAGTCGATATGAGAAATCTGCCCTACTGCGCATCAGATAGAGTCGAGAACCTACTGCACCTTTTGAGAATAGAGTCACACACCTTTTGAGATCTAGATGAGATTTGCCAAATGGAGTTGCATCTTTACAGATATCCTCTCTGAGCTTAAGTGTTGAAGGAAGTGCAGGATCTCATATAGTGTTAAGAGTCCAAAACATACGCTTTACTCATTGCCATTTCCAACAGGTGACCCACAGTCATTCTGCTTGGTATTGCATGAGGATTGATTATAAGATCTGGTACTATTCCTCTGCTTATGAATGTCAAGTCCTCTTGTGAAAATATTGCTCCTATTACACCCTTCTGAGAGTGTCCTCATGTGAACTTGTCTCCGACGATAGGAAATCTGCACAGTATTATTCTTACTCTTATTATTCTGTTTCCCTCAATGGTCATGTGTCTGGTCACTCTATCTATTTTGCCAGATATAAAGCTCTTTATCACAATCTTCTCGATGATCTGAACCTTTTCTGGTAATACGAGCTTAAAGGCAATAGTATCTCCGTCCTCTACTTCTTGCCCTGTTAGCACAATGCCATCATCATCACGTAAAATATCTCCATCTGGGATATAGACAAGGATCTCGTTCATGTACTTGTTCTCCACAATCTCGATGACTTCATACTCGAGAACAGTCCTCTGTTTACTGGAATCTGTTAAACAACAAAGAGTCTTCCTGGTTATATCCAGAGTACTGCAGTACGGCAATAACTACATTTACTCCATTGTACTCTTTGATTGTATCTGCACTATTGTTGTACACGCTGGTTTCAGAGCATATGTTTGTACTTTTGAATTAGAAACCATACTTGCCATAACGTGAGGAGCAAGAGGTATTGCCTGCTTGCTCATAGATGACTGAAATACTATTCTAATACTAATATAGAAGACGGGGAATAAGGGTGATTGCATAGAAAACACGAAGGATGGGAAGACCCCATCAAGCCGAGCAAGGGAGAGGCAAAAAAAGGTAAAATGGGGCTAAGCCTCAAGAGATTCTATATGAGAAATCTACCCTCCTGCACCTAAGATATCCAAGGTATGCAAGTCAAACAGTCAATAAACAACTGGAGCATCCAAAGAAACATCAATTAATGTGGTTGCTCTCCTATAGATTGCACCACCCATTGTTTGTAGAGCAATGGACACACAATGTTTAAATATGCTATAAAGTATGAGAGTGAGAGTGGTACCCCTTGGCGCTTAACATGGTAAGCTCTTGCGCACTCCTTGACAAATTTGCCTAACGCCGTGTCCATCGCTCCATATAACTCCAAGGCTAGAGGAACAAAGATGTGACCTTGTTGCATGCCCCTATACTTGGAGACCTTGTGACCTGCTGCTGCACTTGCCGCCCATCCAGGGGATGGGTAATCACTCCTTGAAAAACTGTATCCCACATAGGGTCCATAACCACAACATCCGCTTCTATCACCTGATCATCTTAGACCAAGTATAAGTTTGGCCTGACACGTGTTGTATGCAAAGCATATGAACGCTCCTTCCAAGCTAGGTATCCACTCTCTTGTGCCATAGCAAACACTATGTCCCTAATAGCATAATGGGTAGCTATCCTCTGTCCTCCAAAAGGAAACCGTGTCATATGGACCACTGTTGCATCTAGTGTAAAACCACACTCACAAGTGAGTAATGAAGATGCAAATGGGTGGACCAAACCTAGGCAAAACCTCATTGTTGTAGGAGAAAGTAGCTGGTCTAGAAGACTGGTTAAAGTTTGCATATGGAGTCATGGATGCAAACAATCCAAAAATGAACAAAGCATGTATCTCAATATGAGTATGATCATTGTTAATACTCTCCTTAGTTGCAATATAGTACTGCATTTGCTTTGTTGCATCTATCATCTCTATTGTACCATTATCATGGATAGTAATCTTGAAGTATTGCTATGTATTGAAGTAGGATTGTTAGTACCTTTTACAAGAGGCATGGAATACCTACCTCCAATCATTTGTAGGGGAATTTATTTTATCAAGAGAGTAATATATGGATACAAATGAGGTTGAATGCTAGTTCTTTTGTAGGAATCATAGTCTTGAACACTTTGTCCTTTGATGTTCTTGCAATGAATATTCCATTAATGAGCAAGCATCCTTTCCACGGTGCAATGGGCTCAATATAGCTCAATACATAACTGTCATTGACGTGAGGAAGAAAAGGCAACCACATAGAACACAAGAAGGAGGGAAGATCTTGTCAACCCGTTGTCATGTTGTGGTTAGCGTAGCCCGTAAAAAATGTAACTTATCATAATTTATCCCCACATTAGTGGAGTAGGTTGTATGATAGATCCAACAATGAGACGTTGCCATGTGATCAATCTATGTACATCTATGTGATTGGCCATGTGGGTTACGATCTTATCATGTTTGAGGACTCTCATGAATATAGAGGAGGGTAGTGGAGATACGGAGAGGTGTTTAGTCAAGGAGTCTTGAGGGGGAGGAGGACATTGGGAGTGAGATTTGTAGCAGAGCGCAAGTGTTAGAGTATTGGAGGAGGCATTTGAGCATATGATGTCCCATGCTCCCGATCTGCCACTCCTAAATCCATTTTCATCAGGCTTCAGATTCTACTCCGGGACGGCTTAGGGGATTGGATGGTGAGACATTTTGGGACATTATTCACGGAATTGATGATGGAAAACCCAAATCCTATTGTCCTTCTTGTGATTACTTATGAGCAAGTTTGGGACTTGACAATCTATGTGCTCTTATAGTTGAAAAATACCCAAAATTGTGCTCATTGAGCTTCAAGGTAGCATTGTGGGGTCCACTTGTCAAAAGATGAAGAGCTAAAAGAAAAATTGCAAGAGATTGGTTTCCAAGAGGAGAAGTTGGGCATTTCTGGATGATTGGGGGAGTTTGGAGGGAGGATTCGAGGAGTGAAGACCACAATTGAAGAGAGGAGCCAAAGGTTACAATTTGGAGACTAAAATTAGACAATTTGAGCAGATTTTGAGAGGGATATTGTAATCTTCCGAGGATATGAGATGTGAGAAGAAACACACCATGAGAAACACACTACTTCACACTCAAACTTCTGATGCCCCAAAGGAGCACCTTCTCTTTATTATATAGACAAAGAGGATCTCCTCCAAGGAAGCTCCATCTTAGGATTAGGCATACATGAGTGTGCCTAATCCTAAGATGACATGTCAACAAGCTCAACAATGTGCCTAATCCTAAGATGCCTAGGTGACATGTCAACAAGCTCCACCCTTGGATTACTTACTTGGATGGGTGACATGTCGGTCCTGGTCCTATCTGGTTGTTCAAACAAGATTTGACCAAAGAGAATCTTTTAGGGAATCTTGTAGGAATCTCAAAATCACGTTGGTGAGGTATTATTAGAAAGCTCTAGATGAGACAAAGTAGAGGGGAGGGAGGAGAAGGCAAGCCTCTCTTCCAAATGGGGAGGGGGGGGGGAATCTGCACATTTTTTAGGCCTAATTCATCCGTTTAGGCCTCCAAAATTGCCTTTCAAAGATTTTAGGTATATTTTGGTTCTACTGTATTAGTAGAAGTCCCCTTTTGGTGATACTCTTTCTGATCTATTCAATCCATCATGTGTAACATATTTCCATATATTACCAAACCAATTCTCACCTTTAAATCATATGTCTAGCTATTGGTTCTAAGGTTTTCAAGTCTATTTTGGTTTCTGCCCTATTGGTAGAAGTACCCTTTTGGTGATACTTCTATCTAATCTATTTTGACCATCATGTATAAAATCATTCCAGATGTTACAAAACCTAATTTTACATCTAGATCATATGGCTAGCTCTTGGTATTACATATATCATCAATTGAGTCAAGGGGAGTATAATTCATACCCATGAGCACAAAATAGGTAATTGGGAGAGCTTCTTGAAACATTTTCATGATCTATTGGTGGGGTTTGAGAGTAGATAGAGTTATTATAGCTTTGAGCACAAGAAATTTTCAGTTTTGGATCAATCTAGAATCAAATGTGATTGATTGAGTTGAAGCTTTTGAGATGTAAGGTGTTGGAGGAGAGTTGATGATTAAGCTTGGAGTTTTGGTCACTCCTCAAGTTGTGGTTTGAGATACCTTATGAAAATTTCTAGTATTTTTGTTTTGTTAGAGTTTTCACCTCTATGAAAAGGTTTTGTGTGAATTTTTTAAATAGAGAATTCAGGGTCTTGGATCAAGTATACTTGGATCTGTAGAGCTCACAAGTTAGCACATCTCAAGAATTGATCCACATCTAAAGACTGGGGTTGAATTATGCTACAAACATTTGCAAGAGTTTAGAAAAGAACACAACCAACTATTTTAAAAAATTGGTTTGCTCTAGATCTATGGAGAGTGAGATCTGATGCAAAACATTTTGTTGCAAATACTGTCATAAGCTCAGTAGAGTAGTTTTATCCTCCATCTTGATTGGATGTCAATTCTCCTATCTTGTGACTATGATTGAGGGTTTCAAGATGCTAGAGTGTTTGTACGGATCAAGTGTACTTTTGAATCAGAAATTTGGGGAGAATTTTCTACAAACCAGGAGCAAGCCCTAAAATAGGGGTGTCAAAATTATGGTGAAAGTTGCAAAAAACCTGGCCAAATTTGAGAGGTTGTCAGGTGAACTATAGTGATCTAATTGAGGCCTATTTTATGTGATTGGAAAGCTTTTTTTACAAGCTTTCCATTGACATCTAGAACATTTGAATCCAAGCTACAAAAAATAATAATTTATGTTCATATGAGCTTCACAAAGTTTTCCCTATCAAGAAGACATAAGAATACTCCACTTGGAATAGAAATTTGTTGAAATCTGAAGTTCAAATTGGAGTAGAATTGGAGTACAAGTTGAAATGATCTTGATGACAAAGCAAGAAGACTCTAAAGCTCTTTTCCAACAAAAAACATAAAGAGTTATTGTTGTATTCTTGTGATTGGATCCTCTCTATGCTTGCATGCCTATTTGTATGCACAGTTGGTTTGGATTGGTGTGCGTGCATTGCACTTAGTTTATTTCCTTCTAGGAGTGTTGTGTATTTCTTCTTAGTAATATTAGAAGTGATGACCAATAAACCAGGAGTGCATGTTGTGATGATAAGTTAGGTTACCCGTCACTACATTTCTTGATAGCAAGAATATTAGTTACAAGAAAGGAGGGTTCTAGTGGTTGGGTAACATGCGTGTTCAGTCAAGTAGTTATGGGTTTACCTTTAGCCTTTGATCTGTAGTCTCCACAGCTAGGCATCCTATGTGTTCCTAGAGAGAGAAAGGAAAAGTACGACACCATACAAGGGGAAGACAAAAGACATAGAATGGGGCTAGGCCCCAATAGTATCAAGATGAGAAATCTACCCTACCGCACCTAAGATATCCGAGTTGTGTAAATTGTAAGGTCTACAAACTTCCAAAGCATCCTGAGAAGCATCACATATAGTGATTACTTTCCTATGGATTGCACAAGCCAATGCTCCCCGTTGAGCAATGGACACATGCTGTCTAAAGTATATTACAAAAGTATGAGAGTGAGAGTGGTACTCCCTGGCGTCTAATATGATAAGCTCTCGTGTAATCCTTGACAAATGTGTTAGATGCCATGTCCATCACTCCATATAATTCCAAGGCTAGAGGAACAAAGAAGTGACATAGCTGCCTACCCCTACACTTGGAGATCTGGCGTGCTATAGCTCCGCTAGCCATCCATCCGGGAGTACAATTCTAAAGTTGATCGACAACTGCTAAATCTGAAACTGAACCCTAGTGTTCAGTTCTAAAAGTGTCAGACAACTGCTAATCTGAAACCCCTAGAGTACAGTTGTACGGCTTTTCCTATCCTTCGTGTTTGCTACGCCTTTTCTCTCCTAGTGGAACTGTTAATCGTTTTTTCTTTGACAGGGAGGTTATTGTTTGCTACGCCTTTTCTCCCTTAGTGTACAGTTCCGAAGTTGGTCGTTTTTTCTTTGTGGGGGAGTTTATTAAAGCATATTTATTGAAAGGCGATCACATAGAACACAAGAAAGATGGAAAGACCTATCAAGGCAGAGAAAAAAAGAAGAAAAAAAGGTAGAATGGGGTAGGCCCCAATAATATCGATATGAGAAATCTGCCCATTGAAAGGGAAATTTTTTATGTCAGCGGGACGATGTGAAAAGAAGGAAAGGACAGGACTTGATGATTTGGACCAAATGAGTATTATGTCTTGGCCATGTGAGGTCTACAGTCTGATATGTGAAGTCCGGAATGTTCGTCTGGAACACACTGGGCAATTAACATTCTCAACTACCACCTACCAATAACACCATTCATAATAAGTGATTCACTATTTGGAGTAATAAGTGCGATTTGTCTTTTAAGTGAAAAGGGCGAACCGCATAGAAAACACGAAGGATGGGAAGACCCCATCGATTTGTCTTTTAAGTATGGTGTCTACTATGAAAAGGAGTTATATTCTGCAGGAACTAAATTTACAAATAACCAACTTACTCTTTGTATATCCTTTCTCCCTGGTATGGAGAAGTATATCTATAATTAAAATATTATAGCATTGAATTAAGAACTAAACTCAAAAGATAACTCACCAAGAGAGATGACATCCTTACCTTACTTTGTGATATTTCTACCTTACCATACCATAAGACACCTCATATCTTTATAATAGTACCCACTGCTGCATGCACATCCCGATTCCTTGACTTCAATCCATTCTCTGCCTTTCTGCTCACTGTCTCGCTCTTCTCTACGTACCGAACCACTATACTCTTCTCTTATCGTATGGTAGGGTAAGAATATAAAAAAGTAGTGCAGTAGTAGGGCAGGAATATCATCTCCCAACTAACCAGATGATGTTGTATTATAAGATTACTGAACTCACAAGTTTAACTAGTCTCTTGAAGCTGGAATTATTAGTAAATTACTAGCGCATCAAGGACATGGTTGACACAGGTGACATTCTTTAAACTACTGTTGTCTTGCAAATCCCAAAAGGAGAACCCCACGATTATGATGAGTTTGTCCACACCCATTTCTCTAAGGTAGTGGTCGTCTGAAGCAACTCCATGAGCGCCTCGAAGTCTTCCTCTTCTTTTAGCTCGATATCTGCGGAATCCGCAACATAACACCATGAAACTTATTATCTCATGTTCGAAAGTGACCTCACGTTGGAGGACAACAATCCATGATAATCGAAATGAATAAGCAACTTAGCTCTGGACTCAGGCGTGTAGTGTGGCCTGAACTCATCAAGTCTGCAGAGGTTGGGGGCCACAGAGAGCATGCAGGTCCGAACACCATCAACTGTATCACAATGCAACTCCTGCAATCTGCAATCTCCGATAGTGCTCGGATGATCTTCCAATCATCTCTGGAATCCCCTGAACCTGCAATTGTCATTCAAGATGTCAGTTCCAAGTTTATTCGAATAAGTCTATAAAAACGAATAGGAACTCCTCAAATGATCCAAACCATTTTTATCCCAATCCATCACCTTAGCATATGCGCACCGCAAGCAGAAAAGTAAGCATTTTCTTCTTCAGACCGTCTAGAGCATTTCGTGACGGTATCCTTAAAGCCACGACCGGTAATTAGTTAAAAGGACAATTCACCTGGCCTGGAAACTCTATGGCACTTAGGGCCTTCAATACTTCAACAAACTACTTTTCAGGAAACTTGGAAATTGTCATGCTGCATGCTCAGATTCAGCGCCCCCCGTCAGAATTACTCCCCCGCTCCAGCTTACCATCGAATTACCAGAGATACCACACTCCAAAAAACCAAGTGATCAATTCCAGTTATGGATAGATAGAAACAGCGAGCCAGCGACTGTGTTCACCACCACAACTTTCCCGCAATGATCGTTCAACTTCTTCCAGTCCACTCCTACTCGAACGAAGTGTTTCTTCGTTACTTCAATGAAGTCCTCATTCATGATAGAGATAGAATTGGTAGAATTATCCGGCAGTGTAGATAGATTGGCAGTTCGTGGTCATTTTAGACAGCAGCGGACAGATGACTATTTGTGTGTGGCATAACAAAGCAGCTAGCTATGGAAGATCAACCCGAAAAAATGCTGAAAAAACTCTAAAGAGTCCAGGACTTCGATAATATTCGAGGAAGTTTTATTCATCACTAAATTACAATATGTGAGGTGAGTGGCAATAATCTTCATTAATCTCAGAGTGGGGTAGATAACTCTATCTTATACCAGACATTTCATTATAAGATTATTAGAACATTTGAAATTTTAAATATAATTTTACATTAGAGTGTTATCATTGAAAAGACTCTTGAACTAAGATTATTGAAAAGACCTAAATAATATTATTTGCATTAAAATGTGTTATTTTTAAGGTTCTCCATCATTTAATTCACATTATTATTTAATTATTTTATTTTATTGTAAAATAATTGATGAAGTATTTTTATTGATTATTGAACTCAAGACTGTTATTTTGAGGATCTTTCTCTAAAACGATTTAAATAATCACTTTAGCTAAGGAGAAGCATATAAGCTTATTAGTTATAAGTACGTGAAATATAAGTATCTCGCTGATTAACAATCGTTTATAAATATCTGAATAGACTTTAGATGTTTTAAACTATTTCTCTCTAAAATCTTTCAATATTTAGTGGTCTTTGGATTTTCTATGTTACTTTATTGAACACAAGATTATTATTTCATTTTTTTACACTGTACTATTATCCCAAGGATCTTTAAATGGGGCCTTTGTGCTCCGTATTAGTTCGGTCAACTGCACAGACCTTCAATATGACTGAGTTCTATTAAAGCTTGATTGAAATCTGTATTCTTTGAAACTCATGTGGACATAATACTTTTGCTATTAAATTATCGATTTTATTTTCTTGTAATTTATATGTTTCGAATCTCATCATGGTTTAATTAATATAAGTATCATTCACTCTAGCTTTTCCTAAAAGCCGTGCTATTTTGCTATCGACATGGTCTCCTTCCATTGAGTTTATGGTATTCGACCATCCTTTGGTGTATCTACTTTCTCAAGCCATGGTGTGTCAAGCTCCCTCACAATCTAGGCATCAACTTTAAGAGTTAAGAGTAAAATGTTACTCTTTTTTGGTCTGAGAAACAAACGAAAATGGAAACGAAACGAAACAATGTATTCGTTTCTTTCTTCAATTCTTCTTACCGATAGTGGTATGGTGCAAAATTACCTATTTGCCTATTTACACTTTACCTCCCCTTTATCCATTCTGCCCTTGCTCTTTGTGACACATCAAATTTCTCAGATGAGCTGATCTATCTGAATCTATCTTCAAACCCAGAAATATAGATGACCGCTAGTTTATATTAGCAATCCTTAATAGCTATGTTTTAGTTGGTACAACCAGTTGGGTGGATTGTGCTAGTGCGTCTTATCTTCATATATCTTTGTACTGTGTATGGTGGGAGATAGCATTTATTATTATCATATTAAAAATTACTAATTCGTTTATTAAATTGTATGACTTGTTTAATCTTATGCGGATAGTAGTATGTTTCACTTAGTGAGGGATTTGACTAAAATCAGAAAGTAGAACAAATGCATTAGATTAACATTACGATATATCTCATTGATCTTGAACATTTTCAGAACTTTACTCTTTAACATGATGAATCAAGAATGGAAAAAAATTTCCAATATCTAATTTGAAGTTGAACTAAGAATGATTTCTTATGATTTTACACACATTTTACTAAAATGAGTTGGAAGTTTAATGTTTACCTTTTGGATATATTTGGAGCTATTTGGACTCTTATTAAGAACTATATAAATTAATTAATATTTAATTTATAATTTATAAATGTGTCTTGGTTTAAGATTAAGTCCACTCTTCCCTTTATATCCTATGAGTCTGATAATTGTTTTACCTTCGAGTTAAGAATATAGATATATTGTAGTATATCTGGAGTAAAATTTGATTTCATAATATAATAATTTTAATTGAAATTATAATATCACTAATTTTTTGTAACTTAGAATAGCAAGACTGAATAAGAAAAATATGAAAAGGCTAAATATGATGGGAAAGGATATATGATACAGGAAATTTTATTTTTAAATCTAATTAATTGAACCACCCTACACTCCTCTATTCCAAGTAGCATTGCTACCAAAAAGCTTATACTTTACCAATTCAAATGGTATCAATTCCCAAATATCATTAGATTGAAACATTATCATTAAATAATATCTAAATACAATTTTGCTTAAATAGTTAAATGCAAAGCTGAAACCATGATTGTTGTATGCTCATGGTATGGGTTTATTGAGTAGATAATCCTCAAAATGTTGTCGGCTTTGATCCATACCATATTATTAATTTTGCAATATATAAATATGCTGGATTCATAGTTCTTATGAATGTAAATATGCTAGATTTATAAATCTTATAAATTTCCACTATATAATTTAACCTCAGCTTTCACTATATAATTAAACCTTATCTCTTTTGGGTTAATTGTAGATCCTATCTAGAAGTTAATTATATTATTGTTGAGGATGGTAAGATGTAACTTGGGTGCACCCAATAACTATATCTAACTTGTGTACACACCAAGAATTCTTCAAGATGAACTCTGAATGTAAGATTAAATACGTAATGTAATTTGGATATTATGCAATTTGAAACCTTTTATAAATCTCAACTTCTGTAAGTTAATTGTAAACCCTATCAAAAAGTTAATTATATGTTTGTTGAGGATAGCAAGATATAACTTGTGCGCATAAAATTACTACTTATAACTTGGAAGGACCCCATGAGTTCTTCAAGATGAACTCCAAAGGTAAGATACCTTTAAGATGCATTTTCTCTTCTTGATGCACAAATTCATTATCACAAAGTCCAATCATCATCCCTTTTGCAGATTTTTGATATCGATACTCCACGCCAAGTCTTGATAAACTATGTTTGACTTTAATCACAAGTTACTCTAGACTTCATCTAGAAGTCTATTCTTGATTTAAATCGAAATTTATTATTGACTTCACCTTTATGCTTAACTTCAACCATCAAGTTTCATCAAAGATGAAAATTTACTACTTTATTAGCTAATATTCTTGACTAGACACAACCACTACCTTTAGTTCTGACTAACCAAATATATTTTTATAAGAATAGATTTAATAGATTCAATATATTAGGGGTAAAAATCTCCTTGGAACCTTTGCTAGGTTTTTTAAAGCTCATTTGAGTTGCTAATAATTTATGAATGTTTCCTAAGCTCATTTTAATGCTAGAATTTCCTCTTAGATATCATATATTATTTTCATATATTTAAAGGTATTTACTTGTATTCAGTTGCTATTTATTCTAGTGCTTATCTTTCTCTTACCTATCATGTATTATATTCATGGATCAAGAGTTGTTAATCTAGGTCCACTTTATTCTCTTTTGTATTTAGTAGATCCCTTCTTCTCATAATAATATAAAGCAGCACCTATATGAAAAAAGAGTTTCTATATTATTACTTTATGATACCTAGCTAATCAAGACCAATTGCCAGTGGCACAACATAAGAGGAATTGCTACCCCTTTCCAAATACAAGATTAGATTGTATTAGTCTTGTGAGAAGATAAATAAGAATGATTTGGTGGCCACTTATAAATACTACAACAACATAGTAGGTCATATACTCTCCAAAATAAACCACAATAAAGCATAGATGACTTGGATATTGATTAAATTGTGCAAGTCAAGATATGATTGGTACGTAAGAAGCTTTCCACTTTCAGGATCTGCAAGCAAAATGATGATCAAGCATGTTTATAAATTTAGCTTATTAATATAAAATATTACATCAATTTTAATTAATCAACCTCCTCTTAAAAATTATTTAACAACCCAAACGGACTAGCACTACATGTTAAAGTTGCTACCTCCTCGAAGAATCAAGTTTCTAGTACCTTAGACCATAAATAAATGATATCTTGATAATGATGCTACCAACCATATGGGCCATTGGTCTATATCAATTCTTGGCTTTTTGAAAATCTTCCAAGCAAGAGATGATCATGTCTTACTTGCCGACAATTATAAAATCCACAAAGAATCAAGCATTAAATAGATAAGATGCAATATGATTGATAATGATTTAGAATATACTTTTAGCTCAAGACTCACTTCTTTGTGCTTATGTATAATCCCTCAGAGGCTAGGCTATAATTAGTAGCAACCATAAAAAATTCTTGGACCAGAGCAATATTTCATCCTAGAATGAATTCTATTCGTTAAGATGGTACACATTTTAAAAGTTAAATCTAGTCTCGTATGCCATAAAGAAGCGCATGAAAGTTTTATAGACCTTCCTGACCTTTTGATACCGCCTCATATTGCAGTACTGTATTGGTAGAGAAAAAGTGCTTCTGTTCATGTTTCCAAATATATTCTCACCTTGCAGTACAATTGAGGTAGGAAAATTAGGAAAATGCGATAAGTTCCCTGACTTTAAGTTTCAAAAAGATGAAGAAATAAGCCACCTCACTTTTAATTGTGTTTGTCGTTATAGTTCAAATTGTAGAGACATTTTAATTTGAAGTTCATGCGTTGTTTTTCGAGTCTGATTTTGAAACTGCCTCCTCACTCTCTCAAATATTGAGAGTTGCGGCTTTCTCACTCAAGCCCAATTAATACAAGTACTCATCATGACAAGGCACTACTTGTACTTGAACCAAAATCCTGTGATTCAATGTGTGATGGAACTCGTAGTCCAAACAAATTGTTAAAATAATAAAAAAGCTAAGAACTATAACTTCCATGAGATGGGATTTGTTTCTCTTTTAAGAATATTGAATGAGTTACTTTTGTAGTAGTTGATTAAGAGAGAGTATGTGTGCTGAAATATTCTCTACTTATTCGGGTAGGTTGGTTATATGCAAGTTACACTTTTGAACTTTTTTATGATTTATATTCATTAGAAGGGAGAGGGAATATGTTTTTGATAGCACAAAAGGACTTCATCTTTAAGTTACGATTGGAGCTACTCTCGAGCCATTAAAATCAGAGAAGATCCATTGCATATGACAGGATTTTCTACTGTTCTCACGTTCATCCATATTCGCTATCTTCCAGCAAATTCGCGCTTAAAAGTTTGCTTTGATTATGATAATCGTAGGTTTCATGGATCCTCCAATTTTACTGGGTTCCGGGTAAAATTATATGATGAAGCGCTGATTAGTGATAATTAATGAAGCAACTTCTTCTCTTGTTGGACGAGTAAAAGTGAATTCTATTAAAATGAAATGACAATCTAAAACTTCAAATCTTGTAATGTGACAAAATCTTGTAAATGAATAGAAAAATGACTTATCCGTGCAGATTTAGAGAAAAATTGTGTTCTTTATTCATTGTTTAAGTGAACGAACTGATGAATTTATCTCAACTTGGGTAAGGAATGAATAGTTAAGATTGGATATATAATTCATTTATTTTTACGCCCAAGCGAATAGACTTTGTCTATTCTCTTGGGAAAGCCCTCTGCCCACTACTATATTTTTATGTTAGGAAAAATGAATTATAAATTAACTTTTACTGTACTGATTTTTATGGATTTTTAATAAAATCATGTTTTGGTTTATTTTCTTGAATTTATTTATGTTGAAGTTCTCTAGCCTATGTGATGTCACATACGTAACGTCAATATATATTTCCCAGATATCAAGAAAATTAAGGAAATTTAAAAGAAATTATATCAAAAGATCTCTTAAATTTGATCAAAGGGCAGAGTTATTTTCATTAGTGAATGTGCCTCATCGTATTGACCAATGTGGCAAATGCTAAAACGAAGTAACAAATTTAGGGTTACAGAACTAGAAAAACTCTCACATCACATCCTGAGAACCTCATGCTTCATACTTTCTAAAGAAAAAGGCGACCGCGTAGGAAAAATGAAGGATAGGAAGACCCCCGTCAAGCCGTACAAGGGAGAGAAAAAAAGGTAACATGGGCCAAGCCCAAACTTTCTAAGAAAGCTTTAACATCGATACAATAACGCTGTCTGCAAAGTGAAAAGAGCAGATGTTAAACTCCCGGTTAAGGGTAGTTATTACACACGTGTGTGTCATTATTCCAAGAGTGCCGCCAAATTCACAAACATATCCAATACTAGCCTCGTGAACATTCTGGTCGGTTAGAAAAAACCTTTTCGTCCAGATTAGTTTATCATCGCAATCCGTGCTTTAAAATCTGCCATAAGATATCGTCATATTCCCTTCAGAACATGCACATTATAATATTTTGACTCAATTTAATCCCAGAATTATATTTTATATGAAGTGAAAGGCGACCGCGTAGAAAAAACGAAGGATGGGAAGACGATTTTTATGTTGTATTACGATAGTTTTTCACTTTTACTCTGCGGATGACGGTAATATAATGAGGATGATAACTCGTACCACCACTACTGCTCTTTTGTTTGAACATTGATCCACGTCACAAGCCACAGGAGTAGAAGAAATTCGTTTGCACCGAGTAGTTGTAGGAATTACATCAAGTACTTTATACATACAGTATCGATATCGTATATGACTGCCGCGTAACATTGATACCAGGGTCAACTCGCACGAACTCAATTAAAGAGGCGGTTAAATTCGGTACATACGGTGTTATTATGTATCGTCCGTCGTCTTGCATGAATATCCCGAACTATTCTCATGTACTTTTATTAGTCACCTTAGATCACCGTTAACCAAGAAAGGAAAACATACACCTCAGGTAATCTATTCAGGTGTAGTACTGCACTAGATCATGTTATGTATGGTCTAGTGCGCCTTCTGATCTTAAAGACCCATTGGAATAATATTATTGGAATAAACACTTTTTATCTTTAAAAAGAATAAGAATATTTTCTATAATCTATATAAAGGTTAAATAATTAAAAAATACTAATTACCAAAATATTGATTTTTAATCTAATGAGAAGTTATATAAGTTTTGAGATATATATATTTAATCTAACGAGGGATACATAAAAATAAATAAAAAATAAATGTGAGGATTTATATTAAATATATTTCTTAATTTTAATATATTAATTAGATTAAATTTTTATAAGGAATAATTATTAAAATACCCTTAGAAATACCCAAATCTCATGTGAATGAAAAGTATTTCTATATTTTTCCATCCATGTATTTGCATATATTCATAGTGAATTTTATATTTTAAAAATTTTGTCATAGATATGGAGTTTGCCATCTAGACTTTTATTGATAATTATATGCAAGTTTCTTTTCAATCTCTAATATAGTAGAATTTTAAGTTGGGTCCAAATAAATCCATGTTCTTACATATTATTGTATTAAATATTAATTTACTATCAAATTCTGAAAATATTAATAAAATTATCTTCCACTTAAGTGACATGTGAAAACAACATAAGAATACAATCATAAAAATCTATCTTATAAAGCCTTTTCTCATCGATCTCTTTAATCGTAATATTTTTAACCATGACACACTATATTAAACCTATATGTCACTTCTATGTTCACCTTAGTAGGGTATTTTTTGTACATATATACATCACTACGCAACATACCTAGCTGTAAACATCACACAATTTAAAAACGCAACTCACACATAAGTCATACATGGACTCTAAAGTGCCACCACTAATAAGTTTGTTTACACAACTCGAATCACACTCAATTAGATCATTACTTGATCTGTCACTCCATAATCTATCAACAACTAGACATTAATTACAATCAAGTCACACCCACTCTAGCTAAGAAAATCCAGGTGATGCTCGTTGGCCTTTGTCCACCATAGCCAAGAACTTGAAGGCTCAATATTAGAGAAGTGAGCTCTCTAGAGTTGCAATTCAAAAGTATATTGAAGATCCAACCCTAACGGTCCCATCAAGTGTGCAAAATTTCAAAGGACGGTGACATACTGGTTGAAAGATCTGAGTGACATTGTGAGGAAGGGTTAATTCTGCAGAGTGGAGACCTCATGCATGAGGAGTTAGAGAGCAACAAGAAGCATGTTTGAGTGTTTAGATTCATCTTGGGAACATGGAAGGTCATCAAGAGTGGAAATTGAGACTATGCAAGGTTCCCAAAGAGTATGAGGTGATTGTAGGGGTGGATTTGAGGAAAAGAGAGTTTACAATAGAATTTGAAGAGAGTGTTGAGAGGATCCAAAAACCTATGCCACTTGGAGGAAAGAGTGAGTCTAAGTGCTTTCTATGTGGAGAGAAGGGACATAAGGCAAGTTCATGTCCATTGACCTTTGAGAGCAAGAGATTGAGAGAAAGGAGAGGCTAACTTGACTTGGGTTTGCATGTTGGACCTTCTTCACCAAGATTGGGAGGGAGAAGATCTAAGACCAAGGAGTTGTGTGAGGTTTGTGGAGTGGAAAGACTTCCAAAAGGACACGAGTGTAATGGAGTAAAAGCACTTCTGGAGACTTTGGTGAAGGATCTTGGAGAGAGTCTTATTACAGCTACAGAAATACTACCACCTTCATCAGCTAGTCTTCAAGATTAGTGATGGAGATAATCTTTCAACTTATGGATAAACTATCCATGAGAGTTAGATTGATATGCACTCTAGGATTTGATGTTGCTATTGAAGTCTTGGAACAACCTGGACCTTTTGTGTTCCCTAGAGTATTCTCAGATGGTGTTATTCATGTATATACTCTATTAGTTATAGAGTGAGAGAAAAGAAAAGAAAAAAAGAAGAAAAAAAATTTGAGAGAAAAGAAAGATAATGAGGGGTTAAGATGGAGAAACTTCCGGTTTTCTTTGGCAAGGATGGAGAAGATGTGGAGGCCTTCCTGGGAGAATTCAAGAGAACTTGCATAGGAAAAAATGAGAGGAGGAAGAATGAGTGGGCCTCATTATTACCAGATTTCTTTGAGGATGCAACACTTACATGGTATGAGTCAGAATACCAAAAGAGAGAGAGGAGAGATAGGCAAGAAGAGTCTTGGGAGACTTTGACTTCAGCACTCATTGAGAAATTTCTTCCTGATGAGAGTTATGAGAGATTGATGAGTGAGGTTACCTTTCTCAAGCAAGGAGATGGAGAGAAAGTGAAGGTTTATGTGAAAAGAATGGAAAAGTTAGAGTCCAGATTTCACATAGTGTTGAGGAAGGGTGGAGATGATATGGAGACTACTATGATTGACATAGGGGCCATGCTCACCAAGAATTTTGTGAGAAGATTGAGAACACAAATTAGAAGCAATGTGAGATATGAGAAACCTTCTTCCAAGGTTGAAGCTATCAAGATCGTAATTCGTATGGAGGAGAGTTTGGAAGGGGATGAGAGTGATTTGGTGGTGAAGGAGGTTGTGCATCCTCCTCAAGGCTACAAGTATGGTGGAACTTCTGATACTTTGGTGGCAAGGGTAGCACCAAAAGTAGTAGTTGCTCTAGTTCTTGCACCTCCACCAAAGGATCCACTTCAAACCATCACAGAACAACTTGCGGATCTCAAGATCAATGTGTTGCAACTATGGGAGAAGAGAGAGGTGGATCAGAACGTAGGGAGAGGGCCTAGGAGGTATGTAAATAGCCATATAGAGGAGGTCAACCAACCAATAATTTCAATGATAGAAATTGTTTTGGTTGAAGAGGAAGAGGCCATATCCAAAGGAATTGCCCAAATTCCACTTACCATGGAGGAAGGGGTTATGAAAGAGCCAATAGAGGGAAAGAGGAAGGTAGTGAAACCCAAGTGGCTCCTTATCCAAACAAAGGTAAGGGGATAGCATCCATAGATGTGGTTGAGAGCAAGTATGAGAAGGGAGAGTGCTCAAACTCCAAGGGTCTTAATTTGGAGCTTTTGGCACAAGAGAAGAAGAGAGCTCGTTTTGTAGAGGATGTTCACTCTTCTCAAGGATTTACTCCAAGCAAGGATACTCCTATGTCTACTAGGAGCACTCTCACCTCAACACCATCAACAACAAAGACTCCAAGGAAGAAGTTGGGGATGGAGGACTTCTTGATCTCAAAGCAACAATGGAACTACAATGTGTTGGAGGATGTTGGTAGTCACAAGGCTAACATCACAATGGGCCAATTGATTGCTTTGAACCCTACCTTGAGAAAGGAGCTTAGAGGTGGTTTGAGTTCTACAAGGAGCAAGAGGAAGGAGAAGGCAAAAGCTCCAATATCAATGGGGGCGGTGGATGCCAAGCCAACACCATGGGAGGCTTGTGAATATGCCTCCAAGATTGATGTGAGAGTGAATGGTCACAACATCAAGGATGCATTGGTTGATGGAGGATCAGCATTAAATGCCATGTCAGAAAGGTTGATGAAGAAGTTGGGTATGATACCCTCTAGACCTTCAACATTTGTGGTGAGCATGGCAAACAAGCAACAAGTTCGACTAGTAGGGGTGATGGATAAGGTGGTAGTTTTAGTTATGGGAGTTCAAAATCTCATGACTTTCCAAGTCTTGAAGGATTTGAGCTATGACTTACTTCTTGGGAGACCATGGTTGAGAGCAACATGCACAACTGATTGATGACACAAAGGGCACTTGAGGATTGGGCTATCAAACCATAGAGTCATAGTTCTTGTGACTAACACCACCAACACTTCACATTCAGATACACCATCTTTTGATTATTGGGAATCAGATTCTGAAGAAGGAGCTTCAAGTGTGGACACAAGTATGGAAGAGGAGACTTCCACGGAGGAGGATGAATCTGAATCTGAATCTGATTCAGATGTGTATCCTTTGTGTGCTATGGATTTTCACCTAAGCCAGAGGTTTTGAAGGACCCAGATAAATCACCATTGACACTTGAGGAGGTAGAGAGAAGGTTATCTACCCTCAAGTATGGCACAAATGTTACCAAGGAGGAGAAGGTGAGATTTGAGGGGATTTTTCGCAAGTTCATCCATGTGTTTGCTTTCAATTACAAGGATTTGAAGGAAGTCATCTTGGAGGAGCACAAGATAGAGGTGGAGTCACATGCAAGACCAATCCACCAAAAGCAACGTTGCATTAGCCCACCAATATCTTTGGTTGTGAAGGAGGAGATTGATAAGCTCAAGGAAGCTGGATTTATCTTTGAGGTAGAGAATTCAGAGTGGGTGTCTCCAATTGTCATTGTGAAGAAAAAGAATGGCAAGCTTTGGGTATGTGTGGATTACAAGAAGCTCAATGTTGTTACCAAGAAGGACTACTACCCATTGCCATTCATTGATGAGATCTTGGAGGAGGTTGTAGGTCATGAAAGGTACAGTTTTGAAGATGGTTATAGTGGATATAACCAAATCAAGATTGCATTAGAGCATCAACAACTCACCACACCTTGGGGAACTTATGCTTTCAAGGTCATGCCTTTTGGTCTTTGCAATGCTCCAGCCACATTCCAATGGTTCATGAACAAGGTATTTGAACCTTTCATTGGGAAATTTGTGAGAGACTTCATTGATGACTTTTGTGTCTATGGGAGCAAGGAAGAGCACTTTGAGCACCTAATCAAGGTCTTGCAACGCTTGGATGAGGCAAATACATCACTCAACCCAGAGAAGTGCATTTTTGGATGTGAAGAAGGTCTACTTTTGGGGCACATCATCTCCAAGGATGGAATAGCAATTGATCTTGAAGGTGAGGAAAATCTTAGACCTTCCATTCCCTTCAAGCTTGACAAAGTTATGCCAATTCTTGGGGATGGTTGGATACTATAGGAGGTTCATCTTCTCATTTTCCAACAAGGCTTATGCATTGACCATCTACATGAAGAAGGGTGTAGATTACATGGTGATTTTGGAGGACAAGGAGGCTCTCAAAGCTTTTGAGGAGCTTAAGCAATCCCTTGTTGTAGATCCAATTCTTGCTAAACCTGATTGGAGTAAGCCTTGCATCCTCTACACTAATGCTTCTAATGTAGCTATAGGATGCACTCTTAGTCAATTAGACCAAGATGGGCATGATCATCTAATAGCTTCTGCTAGTAGGTTGTAATACCAAGAGCTAGCCATATGATCTAGATGTGAAATTGGGTTTGGTAACATCTGGAATGATGTTATACATGATGGTCAAAATAGATCAGATAGAAGTATCACCAAAGGGGTACTTCTACTAATAGGGCAAAAAACTGAAATAGATTTGAAAACCTTAGAACCAATAGCTAGACATATGATCTGAAGGTGAGAATTGGGTTGGTAACATTTGGAAGGATGTTACACAAGATGGACTGAATAGATCAGAAAGAGGTATCACCAAAAGGGGACTTCTACTAATAGAGTTGGAACTGAAATATGCCTGAAATCTTTAAAGGCAATTTTGGAGGCCTAAACGGATGAATTAGGCCTCAAAAATGTGCAAACTCCCCCCAACAAAGGAAAGTCTGGCTTCCCCTCCCCCCACTTTGTCTCATTGAGAGCTTTCCAACAGTACCTCACCCATGTGATTCTGAGATTCCTACAGGAAGATTCCTAGGAAGATTCCCTCCAGTGAAAGCTTGTTTGACCAACCAGATAGGACCAGGACCAACATGTCACCCATCCAAGTAAGTAATCCAAGGTTGGAGCTTGCTGACATGTCACCTATCTATGTACCTAATCCTACGGTGGAGCTTCATTGGAGGAGATCCGCTTTGCCTGTATAATAAAGAGAAGGTGCTCCTTGGGGCATCGGAGTTTGAGTGTGAAAGGGTGTGTTCTCAGGGTGTGTTTCTCTTCAGGTCTCCTATCCGTGGAGTATTACAATGGTATTAGAGCAGGTGTTGTCCAAGAGAGCGGATCACCTCTATTGGAAGAACATGGGCTACTGAGACTGAGTAATTTTGAGGAGAGACATTTTGGTGTGATTGGTAGATTAAGAGAATAGAATGGATGCTCCGGGAGGACAATATTTAGTGCCTCACTTTCCATTCTTGAATCCATTCAACATCAAGATTATGTACATTCAGCGCAAGCAAGTGAGAGTGTATTTGGTTTTTCACTTTGGACCAGAGTTCATGGATACAATAATGAATTTGCCAAACCCAGTGATTTTTCATGTAGTGATTTATGATAGAGAGTGGGATTTGATAATTTACATTTTGTCGTGATGGATTTGAATGTCCCAAATCCTTTCTCTTTTAACACTCAAGTAGAAATTTGTTATGTAGTGAGACCGAAAGTGATGTTTAGGGATTTTGTGGTCAGGAATTTTGGTGAGGAATATTACCAACAAGTGGTAGCTTCTGAGGTCCCAATGGTAGTTCCAATAGTTTGTGCGCCCTCCAGAGTGATCATATTAACTCTCTATTGAAGTTTAGGGTATAGCAATCAAGTGTTACCAGAACCATGGATCCGAAGTTGCAGGAGTTGGTGCAAGGAATGCAGGGGACGTTGAACTAATTTTGAGAGATTAAGATGACCATGGAGGCGTTACAAAGTCAAGTGCATACTCTCAAGAATGATCAAGCAATGCAAGAAGAAGAGCCGTCTCAAAATCCAATACTTGCGATTGAAGTACTTGGAGAGGCACCCGTGCCTACAAACCCTATCAATGATGAAGCCACACTATTACTCTGGATGAAGAAGACTTGCAATATCAAGCCTTACAAGGGGCAGCTTATGATGGGAGTAGTGGAAAACTAGATCTCGAGAATGAATCGATATTTTTGGTTGTTCTCAATAGAGATCACCAAGCATGTTGCAAGCGTGTTTGCATGTGAGTACTTGATTGACAAAGCCCTCACATGGTATGATGCTTGGGAACGATCCATGTTAGCCGAGAGAAGGGAGGCCACATGGACAGCAATACAAGAAGGATTGCTGAAGAATTTCCAATCGGTGGATTCTGTGCAAATGGCCCGGATCCAACTATGGGGATTGAAACAAAAGAACAACATACAAGAGTATGTGGAGGCATTTATGGATCTACAAGTTACAATAACCGACATGAGTCTAGCAGAGGCTCTCGAAAATTTCAAACGAGGGTTGAAGGAGCGGATTTGCCAAGAAGTCATGGCACAAAATCCTCGCACAGTATTTGAAGCCATTGCTTGTGCGCAAAGAATAATAGGAGCATTAAGTGGAGGTGAAGAAGTAGTTCCACCTCAACATTATTGAGCAGAAATGTCACCCATGGGTGGACCAGTATCGATGGAACTAGGCAACCTTCAGTTTTGAGACCAAGGAGCAAGACCGTTTCAAGGAGCACGGGGATGGGTGGAAGAACGGAGAGATGGAGTCCCACAAGGAGAAGGACCTTAAGGAGAACAACACCATTGTTACAATTGTGGTTGTATTGGGCATATATCTACCAACTGTTGTGCTCGACTTCCCAAAGGCCCTTGACCTTCATACAGGCAATCTTTGAACAACATGGAGAGATGCATTAAAGAGGAGGAGGTGGAAATCACTTTGGAAAACAAAGATTGCCTGGAAATGTACCTCACGGCCTTACTGGCGCAATAAGGGAGCAAAAAAGCAAGGGAAGGAAGAAGACGAGCACACAAAGGTACCAAAAGGCAACCTCACAATTGATTGTAGTAAATGGGGTCCTAGAAGGCAATCTAGAGAGAGTGTTAATAGATCAAGGATCCACAAAGAATTTCCTATCTTGCTCTATTGTAATAAGATTGGGAATGGATCTAGAGAGAGATGAGAGTGAAGAAGTAGAGTTACCTAATGGACAAACAGAGAGGATTGAATCATTACCCAGGCGGGTGACACTCTATGTAGGAAAATATCAAGAAGCAATTGAGTGGCGAGTGATACAATTAGCTCATTATGATGCAATCTTAAGTATACCATGGATGGAGCATTACAACCCTATGGTAGAAGAAAGTAGTGAGAACCTACCAATGGTCGATCATTGGGGTTAAAGAAAAATCACATAGGCAAGAATTGCCTCTCTATGTCCTAGGGACAATAGCTATCTGTAAGACTAATAGGTGTTTCATGGGTCTAATAAGAGAAGTCTAGAGTGCACAACTCAAGGGACAAATTCCTGAGAAATTGAAGGATGTCGTAAATGAGTTTCAAGATGTCTTTCCTGATGATCTACCCTCAGGATTACCACCAAAAAGGAGAGTAGATCATAAAATTGAGACACTCCCGGGGAAGACACCGCCCTGTAAGGCCCCATATCGCTTATCACCTCATGAGTTGGAGGAGTGCAAGAATCAAATTGAGGATATGCTACAGAAAGGGTTCATCCAACCCAGCGTATCACCATATGCGGCTCTGGTCTTGTTTGTGAAGAAGAAAGACGGTACAATGTGCATGTGCATTGACTATCCGGGTCTCAATCAACAAACAGTGAAGAACAAATACCCCTTACCTTGCATGGATGATCTATTTGATCAACTCAATGGAGCAAGACACTTCACCAAACTAGATTTGCGGAGCGGTCACAATCAAATCCTAATTGCAGAGGAGGATGTGTACAAGACTGCCTTTTGAACAAGATATGGCCACTTTGAGTATCTCGTGATGCCTTTTGATCTCACCAACGCACCTGTCACTTTCATGAGTCTAATGAATGACATATTTCATCCATATTTGGATAAGTCTGTCATCGTCTTCCTAGATGACATCTTAGTATACAGTAGCATGATGACTGAACACAAATTGCATCTATGAGAAGTCCTCCAAATTCTAAGACAAAATCGATTGTATGCCAAAATCTCAAAGTGTGAGTTTGGCAAGCCTGAAGTAGACTACTTAGAGCATAGAGTAAGTGCAGAGGGTATTCAATATTGACAGATAAAATAGAGGTCATTCAAAAGTGGAGTGCCCCAAAAGATCAGACTCAACTCAAGAGCTTCTTGGGTTGACGGGATTCTATTGTCGATTTGTCAAGGACTTCTCCAATGTTCCATAGCCTTTAATAGCACTGCTTGGCAAGGGGAAGAAGTGGACATGGAGAACCGCACAAGAGTTGGCCTTTCAAGAATTGAAAGCCGCTTTGCTACATGCACCAATCTTGAAGTGGTATGACCCAAAATGTCTAATCAAGTTGGCTACAGATGCATCAGACGTAGCAATTGGAGCAGTCCTACAACAAGAGTGGCATGACGGATGGCATCCCATTGCATATTTCTCTTGAAAGTTGTTACCAGTAGAGCGCAACTACCACACCACAGAATGAGAAGAGTTGGCCATTGTTCTGGCAACCAAGCATTGGAAGCACTATTTGGGCGAGAAGGCATTTGTGGTAGAGACAGACCACAAACCTCCAGTCTACCTCGAGACACAAGAGGATCTATCTTGTTGCCAGATTTGATGGGCAGAGTGGCAACAACGCTTCAACATGAAAATCACCTACGTTGAAGGTAAGAAGCAGCTTGTAGATGCATTCACCCGCATGCCAATGGCAAACAATTTGGTGGTAGAGGTTCAGATTAACCCTAAATTCTAGCTAGAGATTCTGGCGGGTACAAAAATTGATCCACAGATTGTAGAAGGGCAATCATCCAAAGGCATCACCAACACCCAAGGACTCACCATGGATTCCAAATGGCCCAGAATTGCGCACCACCATTCTAGCGGAATATCATGATTTGGCCATTGTAGGTCATGTTGGAGTGGACAAGACCTTGGATGTAGTCCAGCGCCATTACTATCGGCCCAAGATGAGCAACGATGTGATGGACTATGTGTGCAATTGCTTACTTTGTCAACATAACAAAGCTTCTAATCAAGCTCCTGCAAGGCTTTTGCAACCTCTCCCCACTCCTACACAATGTTGGGAACAAGTGTGTATGGATCTCGTCTGTGAATTACCCAAGACCACATCAGGATTTGACTCCATCGTGGTCTTTGTGGACCGGCTTAGCAAAATTTGATTCATGTACGCCCTACCACCAAGGAGGTGACCGCTCCACAACTTGCTCAAGTATACTTAGATGCAGTCTTCTCTCACCATGGCTTGTCTCGAGTACTCATCACCAATAGGGGTACTCAATTCACTAGTTTGTTTTGGTGCACCCTCTTTGGTTCCTTCAACACCAAGTTGGCCATGTCCACAACTTACCACCCACAAACAGATGGACAAACTGAGCAGGCTAATCGCACTATTGAAGACATGTTACGCGGCTTCACCTTAGAAGAGCAAGAGAGGTGGGACACCCTATTCTTGTTGGTGGAATTCGCGTACAACAATTCAGTGAATGCATCCACCCAAGTCACTCTGTTCTTCCTCATGTATGGTGAGCATCCCTTTACACCTTCCAACTTGATGAAGATCCGTCCAATGGCTACCAAGGTCAATGCAATCAAAACATTTGTTTCTAGAATCCAACAAGGGGTGGAGAACGCTAAGCACAAATTACAGAT
>OX419760.1:40163931-40166914 GCA_948567375.1 Lunularia cruciata | reverse complement strand
CGTACGGTTTAGAGGGACAACAAAGAATTCACCCCTAAAATATGGAGTAAGAGAAAAATAAATCTTAAATAATATATATAATTGATTTTATTTATTTACATATGTCAAGTAAAAGGATTGCAGAAAAACAAGTTGAAAAACCCCCACTTCATCCGACGAGTTCCGGGTTCGAACCCCGGGCAAATTTGCTTTGACTATATTATGTTAACTGTTCGTATTTTATTTATTCATCCATATGCTCTCAAGTAAGGTTAGAGCTTTAAGTAGTAAACTGAGGCCTTTGATAGGGTAACAGTTTGCAATAAAGTAAGTACTTATTTGAAGGATCACCAAGCTGATTCAGAATATGTTCAAAATGATTTTAACAGTAAACCTTCCAAGGATGATTAGTCCTTTTGTAAGTAATGTAAAAAATACACACCCATGGAGAATAATGTTTCCAGGAATTAAATGCTAGAAATAGAAGAAAGAGGTTCAAAAGATAGGGACTGGAGTTCCATTTTATGTCCGGAGTTCAGAAAACATTAATTTTAGTGACTCTTCTCCTTCATATCGTTCGCAAGAAGGCATTATTCTTTTTCATTTACCTCTATGGCGGTGAGATGATGCTAATGTCTGAAAGATATATTTTTCAACCTCTTCTTTAAAAGAAAGAGGGGGTTACAAAAAAGTTTTACCAACTATACCAGCACCTACAAATAATGCAATCTTGCACCACGACAATATAAGGAGGTAAAAGAGATATTGCAAACAATTTACACTAAATTTTTTTCTAATTTATGATATTATTATAACTTAGTGGTAGAGAATTCTATTATCACCTATGTTTTAAAAATAATATTTTTATTTTTATTTTAATGCTTGATAAATGCATATAAAGTTTAAGTTTGAGATTTAAGCAAAGATTGATTGATAACGCACATGCATTATGAGAGGTTCTTAATATATCTTCATCGTCCAATATCTTTTTTTGAATTTTAAACTTGAAACGAAGTTTAAATTACATGGTCAATTATGCTTATTATATTATCATCGAAGATTTTTTACTTTAACTTTGTCGTAGATAGATAAAGTGAGACCTTTTTTGGATATAAAAGAAGTTGTAAAAAATAGATATGGATATCTGTTCTTCTAAATTATTTAATTCATTTGAGAATGGATGAAGATTTCTAAGACATGATTGATTCAAATGAGATTATACATCTTACGGTACAAATTCAGTGGAGAAATGAAAATAGATTCATTTACTAACTTTTAGATGCATCAAGTTTTACAAGAAATTATATATATAATTCATCACATCAGCAAAGTAAATTTAATTATTCATATATATATATATATATATATATATATATATATATATATATATATATATATATATATATATATATATTCTCTCTATATGCAATTTAATAGATCTAAAAGTAGGCATTTATTCATATATAATTTAATTCCAAGAAAATTTGATTCCTTGATAGATAGGCACCAACACATATCAGTAATCTATAAATGAATATTTGATATCACCATCAATAACGGATCATTAAATTTTCATACTTTGGAAAGTCGATGCATCAACTTTGACTAGAGCCATATTTGAAAATCATACTCTTCAAAGTAGTCGAAAATGTTTCTTTCTTAAACGCCATAGTTTAAGATAATTTTTCTGGTTATCCTACTATTGTCAAATCTAATTAAAAAAGTCCGATAAAAAATTTCTGCAAGTGAATCTGCATTTTTATCTCCCCTTTATTTTGGTTCTATTTCTTCGTTTAAGTTTGCATAGTGAGAAATAAATCCATTCTCTAACTCTAGATTTTTTTCATTTGAATTGGATCATTTCAACCTTTTCCACAATGTCTTTCCCCTAAAATAAAAGATCGGACACATGTAGACACTTGAAACAAGCGGTCTCGAATATCGTAGCCAGTACCTCTTTTTTAGTGCTCACCTGTTTTAGTGCTACTTAGTACGAGAACTAATCCAACCACCCTTCTTGGTATCCTACGCGGTCGCCTTTTCTTGACTAAGGACGGATAAAGTAGATGAGCTTAGGGCCTCCGCCAACTAGTGTTCGTTTCTTTCGCGGTTAATGTCGCTGATAGTCAGGTGTGGCGAGATTGAGGCATTGTATAAAAGTTTTTACATTTATATCCGAGGAATATCAGAGCATAAGGACGACTGTGTGAAAAAATGAAGGATGGGAAGACCCCATCAAGCCTGACAAGGGAGAGATGAATGGTAAAATGGGGTAAAATGGAGAGAAGCTCCGACGGAGTTCATATGAGAAATCTACCCACTGCACCTAAGATATACGAGTTTTGCAAGTCGAGTGGTTTACAAACAACTGGAGCATCCAAAGAAGCATCACCTAGTGTGATTGCTCTCCTATGGATTGCCCTAACCACTGCACTATGTAGAGCTATGGACACACTTTGTCTAAAATATGCTACAAAATATTAGAGTGAAAGTGGTACCCTCGTGCACCTAACATGAAACGTTCTCGTGCACTCAAATATCAAAGCTATGAAAATAGAGTGGTCTACAAACAACTAGAGCAATCGAAGAAGCATCACCTAGTGTGATTGAAGAAGCATCACCTAGTGTGATTGCTCTAGTGTGTATTGCACTAGCCATTACCCTCTATAGAGCAATGGACACATGTTATCTAGAAAATACTACAAAGTATGAGAGTGAGAGTTGTACCCCCTTGCACCTAACATGATAAGCTCTCGTGCACTCCTTGATGAATGTGTCAAACTCCGTGTCCATTGTTCCATATAACTCCAAGGCTAGAGGAACAAAGAGTTGACCTCGTTGCATGCACATATATTGGGAAACCTTGCGATCTCAACTTACTTCTGCGTTCGCCGGCCATCCAGAGGATGAGTAATCATGCCCTGCAAAACTGTATCTCGCATCAGGTATACAACCACAACATCTACTACCGGTCACCTTATCATCTCGGACCTAGTATAAATCT